>LPNX010889236.1:540604-587268 GCA_001517045.1 Pseudotsuga menziesii | reverse complement strand
ATGCCACCAATCTGGAAGGTCTTCTACACAAACCGCTACGAGTACATGTCCTACTATGTGAATAGAGGTGTCGAGGTCGAACATAGTAGTCCATCGTCTGGTTACCGGTCATTGATGTATACTGTTAACAGACGCGAGATCACCCACCAATAATGAAAATGGGAATCAAAGTACTAGAGTGCAAACTAACAAGTGTGAATAAATGTGTTGAAGTCGAACACTTGAGAGAATCCATCGATCAGGGGACATTGATGTATTCCCAAAACTGTCGATGGCAAGAGAACCTACCACTGATGACTGCAAGTCTCAAGGCACTCAAAATGACTCTAGACTCCAATCCCAGAATACATGATTTGAAGTCGATGGGATGAAATCCGTTGGAAGGAGGGCATTAGGGTATCCCCCATCATCCAACACGAGGTACTCAGCAAGGCTATATAATATGGAAGAACTCGATCATAAGGTGCACGAACCAGTAACTGTATTGGGAATGGACGACATGTAAAGTCAAGATAACTGAGGAATGGCCGACTCAGGTTTCAACTTCCTTCGAACAAGAGCATAACAGTGTATGATGACTAAATGAAGGCAGCATAGAATCGATATACAAACTGGGACATCTCTATGACTCAGGAGGCATCAATAGAGGCTCCATAGGGACTGGAAGCTTAACCAGTCAGTGGAGATAAAACTCAGATAACGAGTACAGATCCTAAGTCAAACTATAACCCAACCAATGGATGTGATATACAGTGCTCTATTCGAAGGCAACACGACTCAACAGCTACCAAAGATAATATCTTTTCTAGTCTGGATTTTCGGTTTTTTGATTTTTTTTGGTCTTTTTCAGTTATTTGAAAAGCTTGAAAAAAGAATAAACTAGCTTTATAGTTACAAACTAGGAGGAGACGAGTGTCATTTAGGGAAAACAAACTAGTTCCAAGCAGTGGAGCATACCTATGCTCAATGCAAGGATACATGTGTAGGATATCGACACTCAAGGGAAAATCCCCTCCCAGTAAAAGGGAATCAAGCTGCGAAGGATATAAATAAAGGCTCTACATTGCTAGACATGAGACAAGCTCGGGCTATATGGCTGAAACGCAATGTCAGGGGAGCCAGCATAAAGCTCAATAAGACAGGAAAAGCTCATGATAATGCATCCAAAACTTGATATAAGGGAGTCCGGGGGGTCACGGCCAGCATAAGATCAAGAGGAGTATGAGGCTCTTGCTAAATGTCATGGAAATACTATACAATGGACTCCCACACCCTAAAGGGGGAAACATCGGCATGGGCACCAAATGCAAATAAGGCGCTAACTAGGGTACCCATGTAAGGTGAGTCTCTACCATTCATATTATGCCACTTCTATAGCAGCGAGAAGGTTCCGTGACATAATAGAGTGGGTTCGTACTTACGGATATAGTGACATGGTCATAAGGTCATGCAAAATGAAAACGGGTGTGAACCTAACCTATATGCCAGTATAGACGTTATACCTGAGATCAATACAAACGGGTCAATCCAAAGGATGAAACAGCACTGAGAATGGTCTTCTACACCACAGATTAGGTCAGAAACGGTCCAAAATGGTTAGAAACGGTCAAAACTATAGGAAAGGGGGTAAAAATTTTCAAATATTTGAAATTTTTTCTATAAATAGTAAAAAATAGAAATCATTTGAAACTTTTACCCATTTGAGCTCTGATATTCAACTGCAAATTCCAGGAGATCCAGCTGGGGGAATTCACAACCGATTCTTCCAGGTATTTACTCAAGTTCTCTGCTTGCATTTCAATACAATTTTTATAGTTTTTCATGGTCAAATGAATTTTTAAAGGCCAAACTTACATGAGCGCTACGGCCCACGCGGGTATCGAGGCTTTTTCCACATATAGGGATGGCTATACGCGGAAAAGGGACCAGAAACCACGTACATACACGGTTGTTTTCAAAACAGCCTCGTATGACGCCGCGCATAAGGATTTACAAGAATCTAATGGACATTTTGTTCAAATTCTCATGCAGGATGGTGCTAGAGTGGCGAGAACGCGAACATGGTGACGTAGAGGAAGCAGTAAGGGCTGACAAAATGGCTCAAGAAGCTCTAAGAAGATGCGGACTCTACAATTTTTGGTGCCTAGGTGGCTTGAGGGCCAAACCAGGACTACTACAGATGCTTGTAGACTATTGGGATCCAGACTCAGAGTCCTTCCGGCTAGACGGCATGTCCCTCACCATTAAGGTGGAGGATATCTACTTTATCACAGGTCTATCACGGTGAGGTGAGATGGTGAAACTTCGTGCCCGAGGAGGGCCAAGTCATGGCCTAACTATCGACAAGTACATAGCTGTGTACTGCTACCCAAAGACAGAGAAGGTGGGTAGCCAAGTTCCCACCAACGCTATACAGGTGCTGGGCCTAAAGGCCATACTACTGACACTGGGCAGGATAGCAGGCTTAGCCTCACTCCATCAGGCCTCTCGGCCACTGATGTTCTATGCGATGGAGTGCATGACACTAACCATCTATGACTGGAGCACTTCCCTACTGAGCAACATGAAACATCAGCTCAGTGAGTGCAAGGCAGGTAGGATACAAAACTTCGGGTTCAGCAGTATCTTGAGCACGTTTTTCTTCGAGCGTGTTCTAGGATTGAGCCCTAGAGTGGATGTTCCTCTCCACGGGGTTCGAGATATGGCCCAACAATGTTGGGTAGACGTGATGCGCAGACTGGGGGGCGGTAGGGTGGCCAACCCTTATCCAGCAGACTTTTTTCCATGGTGGCGATGACAGATTGTTGCCATAGAGGACTACCCTTATGTAGGGATAGACTTCCGGGGAGACCCGGACATGCCATTACCACCAGGGTCAGCATATGGAGACATAGGTAACGAATCTCGACCCTTACTCTTTTTAAAATTTTTGAAGTATTTAATTTTTTTTGTGTTTTCTTGATTAATGGAATAAAAAGACATGGTTTTGGGTGACAATACATAATGACATCTACCATTCATGTGCAGATGTGGGACCACGGTGACCAGAGGGCTTCCCACGTCATAGACGGAGGGGAAGAGGAGACGATATCACCGGTGTGGATGCGGAGCGAACACTCCAAAGCATCCATACCAACTTCGTGCGACTAACTCACAGGATTCCCATGGCGCAAGTCGAGGACTTGCCTGAGGCTATGCAGAGACAGGTGGTGGGTGTACCACGCGCATGGGTGTATTTATTCCAGTGGCTAGCTAGAGCCGTGGTGACATATCATGATCACAACCCTCATCCACCTCCATAGGACTAGACACCTGGGAGTGTATCTATTTTGTACTACCGTGTATATGATGGTGGCTTTCAAAGCCCCAATTTTGTATTATGACATTATGTATTACCACATTTTTGATGTATCTAAAATTTTTTATGGTGATCGGTTTATTTATTTACATGTGTAAAAATTGTGTTTATGATTAATTTATAATGAATGAAACAAATGCCAATCTAACACATAGTTAGCATATGAGTCAGCAATTTGATTATAATTTCTTGGAATGTGTATATATGTTATGTTCTCAAATTGTCGTTCTAGCAATCTCACACGTAAGAATCTCCTCAATAACGTCGGATATCTAACATGCTACAAACCATTGAGCTGTGACACTACTAACTCTGAATCAAGACGTACCTCAAGAGAGAGAACACCATACGAAATGGCATCCCGTAGAAGCTCGATAACGGCACTATATTCAGCAACATTGTTGGAAGATGGCCATAGAAATACACCTCCTGAAGACAGTACATGACCCATAGGAGTATAAATCACCCAAGCAGTTGAGGCTGAGTGTTGAGTGTGATGGCTTGCACCATCCGCGAATCCTATGTAGGTGGAAGATTCCATTGACATCTGCCACAAGAAATGGAAACTAATCACAAACCCAATCACGATAAACAAGACCTAACTATGCAAAAAAGCTGTACAATAATATACAACAAACAGCCTTGGCTAAAGATCATGCATAGTATTTTTTAAGATAGAGCCCATTTCTAGGCTCCACCAAGACTGTCCCGTCGTAATCCACTAACTCATAGGCACCCTTCTCTAATACACGCTTGACCATGTAAGGACCACGCCACATAGGATTGAACTTCTATGCCCCCAAGGGTTCCTTTGATTGATCCCACAAAAGGACCAAGTCTCCCTCACTAAACACTCTCGGATGGACAGACTTATCATATTGGGCCTTCACGCGACGCTTATTAACCTCTAGAGTCACCAAGGCATCTCTATGCTGCTCATCGAGTTGCTCAAGGTGAACCAAACGCTCCTCCAAAGGTGAAGTGTCTGGTAAGAGTTCCACGGCTAAATTCAACGAAGGAATCTTGCATTCAACCGGAAATATTGACTCCACTCCATGAACAAGCTGATATGGATAAAAACTAGTGGCAGTATTTACCACGGTTCGATATGCCCACAAAGCAGGGTACAACATAATATGCCAATTCGTCTTGCTTTGTGCGATGGTTCGTTGGAGAATGGACTTAAGTGATTTATTCACTGCTTCAACCTGTCCATTCGCTTGAGGATAATAAGAAGAGGAGTGCTCTTGCTTATATCCTAACTTGGATGCCAACTCTTCCATCATACGATTCTGAAAGTGCGAGCCATGGTCAGTGACAAGCTCTCTTGGAATCCCAAACCTAGAGATGATTTGGTTGAATAGGAAGTGAGTGGCTCTCTCACCGTCGGATTTTACTGTAGGAATTGCCTCGTCCCATTTCGTGAAGTAAGACAGCCACTATGATATGATGGTGCCCCCCATCCAAAGCTAGGTTGCAATCCATAAAATCGAGCCCCCATTTGGTGAAGGGACCGGCAGTGATAATAGGGTGTAACGGGGCAGGCTTCGAGCACATGTTACATGCAAACACCTGGCAAGGGTGGCACCTCTTGAATGCTTCAATACAATCCTTGAAGATCGACGGCCAGAAATATCCTGCTCTCAAAATATTTGAGCTGTAGAAAGCCCAGATAAATGACCACCACATGCCCCTCCGTGGCAATCATTAAGCACTACCTCAGCCTCTTCATGAGTTAAACAACGTCGTAAAAGGGAATCTACTCCACCGCGGTACAAAGTATTGTCCACTATGAGGTAGTTCTTGGAAACGTGACGTAATCGACGTCGCTCATCTCGCGAGAGGTGAGTAGGGGTCCTCTGCATTTGCAAATATACTATGATATCACCGTACCATGGGTCAGCTATTGAGATCAAGAAAATGTGTTCATCAATGAACGTATCTTCACATACCGACTCCTCAGCCTCGTTTGGAAAATCCGATATGAGCTCTGCGAAGATTAAATATTTCTTCGATTTTGCTTAAACAAATTCGAGATAAAATTCTTGCAGGATGACAATCCATTTATTATATTTTCCCCCAATCATCCTACGTGTGAGGATGAACTGAAATGGATTGACATGGGCAACAACCAAGGTTTGGCGAAGGAGAATATAATGTCTCAAACGCTGCACCGCATGTACGGTAACTAAGGAAAGCTTCTCGACATGAGAATACCGAATCTCTGCATCAATAAGGTTTCGGCTCAGATAATATATGACATGCTCTTGGAGCTCCTCATCCTCCTGAACCAAAACCATCCCAATCGTCTCTAAAGATGTGGCCACATATAATAGGAAATCACGACTATAATCCGGAGGACTAATCACTGAGGCCGATGCTAGGGCTCTCTTAAGTGCATCGAAGGACTCCTGGGCTCGCTCATCCCATTCAAAAAGAGTATCCTTCTTCAGGAGACGCATGAAACCTCTAGTAAAATTGGCGAAATTGACAACAAATCTTCATAGGAAGTTTTCCATGCCTTGCAAACACTGAAGATGACGAATATTTCACGAGGGAGACAACTGAAGTATTGCCTCAACCTTCAAAGGATCGACTCTTATACCCTCTTTCAAAACGATAAATCCTACCAAACGACCCGATTTCATGCAAAAGATGCACTTATGAGGGTTTAATCTAACAGCATAGTGCCGGCATCTTTCGAACATCAATCTCAAGTGATAAGAATGACGCATCCTCATGCGAGAATGAGCAGCGAGGTCATCCAAAAATACTTCAATAATGGACTTGAGATTGTGGAAAATCAAGGTCATCACCCGCTGAAACATAGCTCCGGCGTTTTTAAGGCCGAAAGGAATTTTTCGATACATAAATGTTCCCTAAGGACAAATAAATGCAGTCTTATGTTGGTCCTCGGGTTTAATTTGAATCTGATTATACCCATAAAATCCATCCATAAAGGAGAACACCTCGCTACCTGCACACTCATCCAAAATCTGATCTATAAACGGTGTGGGGAAGTTATCCTTAGGACAGGCACGATTTAAATCACGGAAATTAGTGCATATACGGATCACTCCTTGCTTCTTATCTACCGGAACGGGGTTTGAAACCCACTCCATCAAGGGAATGGGATAGATGAAACCAGCTTTCAATAGCTTCTCTATCTCTGCCTTTATGGCGGGTTCTTTCCTGGGGTTTACCGCACGTAAACGCTGTCGAATAGGCTTAGCGTTGGGGTAATTCTTAATTTTGTGTTCGACAATCTGAGGGTCAATTCCTGGCATCTCATCGTAAGACCAAGAAAAAACATCACGTAATTCCTTGAACAGCTCGGTATACTCGCGAATCTCATCTTGGGAACAGTCCGCCCCAATGTAGACATTCTCAAGTGTACCAAGGTTGTGAGAAATGTTGATAGGCATAGTTGACGATATGTTTTCCATGTTTCCATCAGCCATCTGAACAAGAGAGCTTAATGGAATCATGGGTCTACCAACTTTCTGTCTAAGAATCTCCCTATAATCCTCATGCTCCAAAAGGTCGAGCTCTGGAAGGAAATATGATCTATGATGAAGTTCCTCCCATGGTGGCTCAACTCCTGACATAGCCTCGATGATCGCTTCATCTGAAGGGAAAACCGTATCAAGGCAGTCGTGGGCATGAGAAGACTGTACTGCCCATGCCGGCAGCACATAGGGGTCTTCCTCCTCTGTCCGTGAAGAATAAGAACAAGGCTCTGCAGTAGACTGGAGATTAGCTTGGTAAGCTATCATGACTGCAGGCAATGGCACACTCATCTCAATGGCCTCACTCAAAGGACTCGGTGAAGGAAGAATCCAAGGATCTCCCATATGAATTGTGCGAAAAAGCACTGATCTCGTAGACGTGGAAGCACCATCGAAACTAGATCCTATCATGAGGACGGGTGCAGGACAACTAAAGGTTCCCATGAGGGAAGGATACATACCTACACCCACACTCCCAGTTGCCGGCTGGGAATGTTCAACTTTCAGAACCGAAGCTTCCGAAGGCGGATTCTTGAATGCCATTTGATCAATCGTTACAATCTTCCCATTATGAGGAAAGCATACAACGTGAAACACAGAAGACGCAACGGCTTGCATACTATACATCCAATTCCTTCCCAGTAAGAGATTGTATTCAAGGGGCGCATCAACCACCTCACCCTCTATCGCAACGGTCTTCCCTCCCAAATGGAATTTAAGAGAAGGAAGGATACCGTGCAGCCTAAACGATCTCCCATCAAAAGCAGTTAACATGGTCGTAGACTTTGACAACTCAGGAGAACCAAGACCCTTCCAACAAGACAAAGATATCACAGAAGCAGCAGTGCCCTCGTCAATCACAGTATGCTTGACGATCATATTAAGACATTCTACATGCACCAAAAGGGACACGTAGTAGGGAAAGCGAGGCTGATGTCCTATGGTTTCAAATTTGATCACTGAGGAAGAATCATCACCATTCACACCAAGAGAAGAAAGCAAATCCTTCCTTTGGGACAGACAACTCTGAAGCACTTCCAATGCAGACATCGCACAAGGAGTATGACCCAAGTCCTCGACAACTGAATAATTCTGGGCGGCTCAGACATTTGGGTTATGACCTGAATGCTTAAGTACCCCCTTAGGAATGCGAGTTGTAGCCTTAGGTTTATCCGTAGGTTTATCAATGCACAAAGGGGTTCCTGGTGGATCAGGCTCTTTGCCTGGGTTGGGTTGTGATGAAGAATAATCTTTCGCACCCGTCACAACTTTCTCAGCACGGACCATATTAATGCACCCACGACCACTAGTTTCAGGTGGATCTTCATCACTAGATTGATCATGGGACTTCGAGTTCATATTCTGGTTATGCGGTAAAGGGTTCATTAACACAGCTGGGCCCTGTGCTATGAACTTCGAAGCTTCATCCATCCTAGGGCACAAGTAAGTGAGGTGATCGTCCTTACAAAGCTTGCAAGGAAACTTAACCTTACGTTTATTCTGCTTGTCCCCCCCAGCATTTTTATTGTTCTTGCCATTATTATTGGCATTCTCATTCTTATTCCCACCCTTCTTATTATTATTGTTTTTACCCTTTTTTCGATTCCGTCCGGGTTGCTGGTTACCCTTCTAGTCGGACGATTGTACAGCAAGTACATTCGCTGCTTGGGCAGGATGAGACGAAGCCGTAGCTTGTCCCGAGGCATATTGTTTGATAGACAACTGAGCAACTTGTTTCACAACCGAACCTGCAGGTTTCTTACTTGCACTACCCACAATGCCATCGACATGTGGTTCAGGTTTGACCTTGGGATCGAAACTAGAACGAGGAGCGTTAGGTATAATCTCATATAACAAACCAGAATGAGCATAGATCAAGTCTAGTTCCTGTGCCCTAAAGATGGCTTGTTCCTCATTCTACACTCTGGATGTGGAAACATCCTTCGCGATATATGGAAATAAATATTTGAGGAACCACTCAAGGAGGAACTCCGATGGTATAAAGGCTTTGATTAATCTCTTCTGTCTATGCCACTCCTGAATATGATCAGAAATATGGGTGGCTTTATCTTGCCGAAATGTTGACAAGAGTTCAGTACCAACATCATAGCACACTGGTAGCTGGAACTGATTAAGGAAATTCATCGCAAGATCGTCGAACAAAGTAAAGGCACCCCTAGGTAACTCTA
The DNA here is from genome assembly GCA_001517045.1 of Pseudotsuga menziesii. Taxonomy (NCBI): domain Eukaryota; kingdom Viridiplantae; phylum Streptophyta; class Pinopsida; order Pinales; family Pinaceae; genus Pseudotsuga; species Pseudotsuga menziesii. The sequence continues at coordinate 578,212 of LPNX010889236.1, read as the reverse complement.
TATACCATTTCGCCGCAGGCCCTGTAAGGGTGCGTTGAAATAGTCTCAAACGAACTGAGTCCTGATGCAATGAATTGGAAGAGCACCATAGGTGGAATGTCGTAACTTGTTCACTCGGATCCTCTCCTAGTTTGCCTTCGAACTTAGGTATGTCCAAAGGAATCTTGGTAGGGACAGCCGGGTCATGAGCCACAGGATCGTTTGTAAGTCTCGATAAGTTAGGTAAATTGAGTGTTGCGAGGAAAGGGAGCCTAGGATGATGAGGTCTAGGGACCACTCCCTAGTTCATATAGGATTGATTACCACCATGACCTTGGCCATAGTGACCTCCTCCTGTATGACCCGTATAGGGTGGCGTGGAAGTAGCATAATGAGGTGGACCTTGACTAGTAGGAGCTACAAAGCCATAGTTAGGAGAGTAAGCAGGTTGTGAATACCTGCCTCCATAAGGTGGAGAGACCTGTCCATACTGCACCCCATAGTAGGGTCCATAGGTCATCGCTTGCGATGCCCCATGAGACACTCCATAGGTAGGAATATACGTTCCGGAAGTAGGAATATACATACTGGAAGTAGGGATATATGTCGTGGAAGTAGCAATCTGACCTCTAGAAACATGAACATAACCTCCCGAAGCCATGGGTGGTATGTAGGCTTGAGACACAACTGGTCTAGTAATCGTAGTACAGATCTGACTCGTAGCTACATACCGACTCGAAGGACCATGAGAGTAAGGTGGAGGGTTTACATTTGAAGAACTCAAAAGCGAGGACGAAGGAATCTCTATAAGAAGAAATGTACTAGTGCCTATCGTCACTCGTCTAGAACCTGGTATCCCTATCGGATCACTAACTCTAGACCTAGAAGGTATATAAGATGGAACTTCCACCACTGGGATGGAAGCTGCAATGTGACTAGTACTCCCAAACCTCTCCGCAAGGTAAGGCATGGGATTTCCCCCAAGCATAGTGCTAGGCTCAAAATTGGATTCAACATGAAATGTCAAATTGTGCATAGCAAAACCAGTTGTAACATAACTACCGTAGCTAGTGATAGGAGGGTCAAAGTGAGTCTCGGCATCATCCGGCATTCCATACCGGTAACGGGTCAATGGGGAATCTACCCTAGTGTGAGTAGGTCTATCATGCAAAGATCCTATCTAGGAAATAACAGGACCGATCTCAGCTAGCTCAGGTGAGGGATCGTATGTAGGATTAAGTTCCCCATCGTTAATACGAATAGGAGGAGGTGGCTTAGGAATAGTCTCTGAATGATCCTCCATGGTGTGTGAATCAGTGTGTGACATAGTCCACCTGGACAGTCTAGGCCCCTCTTCCAAAGGAGGAGGAGAAGTGGAAGGTGGAAGTCCTGCTAACCGACGAGAACGGCGCGGAACCGCACCCGACTCCACAATGACTCAACAAAAAAGCAAAGACTCTCTATTTACGTCAACCCGAGGCCAACTAGCATGCACAGAGCAATCACTATAAAATCTAAAGCCAAAAGCAAGCAAACAAGGGCTGGATAAGTGAGCTCCTGAATGTGGCTAGTATGTCTCGCCTAGGAGAGGCTTGAGAGGCCCTTGTCACCACAAGCGGAGGTTCGAAACCAATTATTTTGGCCCTCAGCTTCAATGTGTAAAGCGATTGTGCTGTCCAACCCCAACCTAGCCAGGACACATGCAGAATAACCTCTACACGTACCCCCCTGATATCCTAGGTAAGGTCACTAAGTTCACCTCAATATAATCAACGCTCAGGAAGATAGTCGCAGGAAGGATTGACCGTATGGGCAGGGTAGCAAAGCCCCAAACTCCCGAAAGAGCCCCCAGATACGAATACAATCCTGGCTATATCGTCGGTGCTACATAGTTCTCGACCAGGGGTTATCCCAATCAACAACCACTCACACTGCCTAGTGCTTGACTCCCTTTTGAGAGGAGCTTCCTGAGAACGCTGGTTATATCAAGGATTTCACACACTCCCTGGATAGACACCTAGTTGTTGTTGTTTAGTGATCTTGGAGAATTAAATTTCAATGAACTATTCCAAGATCCTAAAACCTAAGCTTGTTGGTGCACCCTAGAAAAGAAAAGAGTGTAATTCATTTGATTTATCATTGATTTTAGTTGGCTTTATTACTCAAAAATAGGATATGGTCGTGCAACTAATGGTGTTATGACGCAACAAGAAGTAAAATGCACACCTAACAATCAATGCAAATGCATTGTGTCCATGAAAACAGGGTATGCGTACTACGTGAATGCACAATTTCTTCTTCAAATGCTGAATGCAAATTTCCCTATATGAAGTCCTAACTATTACTCCAAAGCAAATCTAGATCTAATACAAGTACAATGCAAAATGCATAATGCAATGCATGATGATAAGCAAATATTTTGGATTTTTTGAAAATAAAGAGATACAAAAAGCAAAAGAATGATTCTACCCACCCTAGACTCTGCAAGCACACATAAACAACATTCCAGCAAAGCACTAAGGCAAAAGGACTCTAATGCACTAATCTCAAACAAAAAATCAAAGATGCCATGACAAGAACTTTCCTATAAAAAAAAATTTAGGCTAAAAAAAACGTTTCTGGTCAAAAACAGAGGTATTAACAGACTCAGGCAGTGCCAAAGGAGACTCAGCAACTAACATCATTCACCCAGCAATCCACTATCTTCCACAAAAAGGTAAAAACTATGATATACGCGATTGTGCGCAATGAACCCGCGTGTATACGCGAAAATCCCAGGGGAAACCGCGTGTATACGCGACTGTAAGTGAAAAACCCGCGTACAGGAAGAAAAAGATGCACAAATTCAAGGTAAACAGACAATCTGAGACTAAATTCACACCAATTAGGCTCTACCAGGCATACATGCCCCCATACCCGACACAGAAACAAGAGAGAGAGAGCAATTCAAATACATTGAATGCCAAGAGATCAACCCCCAAAGGACAATTACTAGGAACTCCCCAGCGCATTCACCAATTCTGTTATAGAGAGAAATTCCTATGGCTTGGGGTACCACAACAGACAGCTAGACTCCAGAAATCAATCTTTCCCCAATATGCAATAGAAATAAAATATCTAACACTAAAGGATCAAACCTCGTACCTTATTCCAGACGGTTGAAGTAGATCCTCGTTAAGCTTTCCAATCTTCAGCTTGAATTGTTATAGCACGTCCTCAACAACAAGTAAGCAATACAAACATACTATATTTCATGGTGTTAGATCTATTCTAGCATATATAATCAATAATGTATAAGCATTTGACATATTCCAATGGTTACAATATTCATTCAAATACACATTACTGGACAGGAAAAGATATTTCTATTAATACGAATCAGATATTACAAGTGACAACCTCTGATGGCACGTCTGCAAACCGGAGAAACTGAATCCCCCACTTGGGCCTCCACCACCTCAATCCTCCATCACTTCGATAGCAAGCTTACTAGCAAAAGGCAAGCTTGGTAAGAACACAACAGTGCTCCAAGGGACAAAGGGATGCAGACTCAAGCATAAGTTATGGAAACAATGGACTATAGTTTCGTTACTCTCAATTCTCTCTTATGATTTCAATGTCTCAATGGGTTCCTTATATATCTTTTCAAATGGATACTGAAAGGTCAAATCCGTGCGATCTCAAGGCATATGGAAGGCCAGGAGTCATATGAGTCGGATCCAAGTCAAGGAATGCTCCAAAGGATTTTGGATTATGTACACATCCCTATGTATGCGACTATAGAGGGAATATCCGCATATGTACGCGGTTATCGGGGAAAAGGCCGCATATATCATTTTTCTAATGTTTTTAGGGATGGTCAATGATACATCAAAAGACAAAAGGTGGTCCATAGGGGCTAATGAGTCTGCAGCGGGACAGGGGAAGGCCATACATTGTGTGATTCACCTAGTGTGGTGAAATCCACTATAACACTATGTGATGTATCTATTGATCACCCAATTTTATTTGCTAGTAGAAAGTTGTGGACTGCAGAAAGAAATTATACAACAACAGATCGAGAGGGGATTTCTAGGCTATATGAACTCCAAAAATTTCGACATTATTTACTAGGTGGTCATTTGAATATGTTTACAAATCATGATGGTCGATGGTCCTCCTCTTCCAAAAATTGGTCCCCGAACATATCTCCAGGATAGAAAGATGGGAAGAACCCACAATTTTAGATGATAATATTCTTGACGCACAACTATTTGCAATAAAATTTGTCAATAGTTATTATGAATACATTGTGCACTTCTTGACCATGGGATGAGCACCAGAAGGATTCAATACAACACATAAGAAATAGTTAGTTTTAAAATCTACAGACTTTCATATTATAGTTGGACAACTATATAAGATGGGACCAGATGAGATAATATGTAGTTGTACGTTGGAACATGAGTGACCAATGGTGCTATTTGAAGCTCATGCCGGAGTAGAAGGGGGCCACTATGCAGGAAAAGTGACATCATGAAAAAATTTATAGGAAGTCTTGTTGTGACCTACATTTCATTCAAATTCACTTGACTACTGTTAGAGTTGTGACATATGCTAATGCACAAGGAATCCATTCAGAAGGGATGGAATTCCATTGGTATCGTAGATAATTTTTTTGGCATTTGATAAGTGGGTTGTTGATTTTTTGTGCCTTATTAACCCACCATGAAGACAGGTAGGTTCCCTGTGTATAATTACTACAATAAATCATGTAACCAGATGGGATGAAGTTGCACCAGTCAAGAATTGTAATGTCGTGATTGCTACTAATTTTTTGTTCGATCATGTGGTTTCTAGGTTTGGATGACCAAGAGTCTTAGTAATATACCATGTTATGCACTTTGTTAATAAATTGATTAAAAAAATGACTGACAAATTCCAGATCCAACATAGGAAGATAATTCCATATCACCCACAGGAAAGTGGGTCCATTGAATATTTTAATAATGTTTTAGATCATACACTTACTAAGTCTTGTAATAAGAATCATTATGATTGGGATCACAAAATATCTGCAGTTTTATGGGCTTATCGTACAACATGTAATAAACTTACAAGACAAACTCCATTTCGATTGGTTATAGACATGTGGTTTTCATTCCTATCTAATATATAGTACCTAGATTAAGAATATTTTTAATTACTAAGATGATATATTTTGGTGCAATTGAATAAATATTGTCATAGTTATTGTAATTTCCCCATTTTAAATAGTTGCATAGTGGGACAATTCCATCAATCCTACCAGTTTCCTAGGTTGGATGGATACATTTGTAATTTTAATAACGCAGCTAATAGATGATGTCCAGACACTAGAATGGAATAAATATTTAATAATGGATCTAATTAATTAAATACAAGATAAATTGAAGTGGCATTGGAGCATGGAGACACATGGAAATTATGGGGCCCACACAAGATATAATTTATGTGCCACATGGCAACCTCCTCTTGCAATTTCAAATCCATGGGAAATATAAATGTTCTTGGATGAGTTAGAAGGATAAAAAAAATTTCCATATGCATTATAGGACGAAATTGAAATCAAATTTAACTTATATGGGAGAGGAAGAGTCATTTTGGGGCTAGTAAGATACTTGGACTAGATTCCCTAGCTCTATGACAACAATGATGAAGATGCTATGACACCTATGACACAAATAAGATTGAAAGGCTGAAATATGAAATATATGACATGTCATATCGAAATAGAGCATACAATAGGGTTATCATGTGATTTGGGGAAGCTTAATGGGTTCCTACTCAAATTGGGGGAAGATGGAAGGCTAGGAAAGGGAGGACACATGGAAAATATTGAGCACACACCCAAATTCGAATTGGATTTAGTTTTTGGATGGATTTTTAAACTTAGAAGGCTAAGGATGTTTATAAAATACATGAATTAACCAAGAGAATATATTTTTATCATTTTATAAATTTTCATTTGTGAATTGAGAGAGATAGTGGATGACTAGTTTATTTCCTTCGCCAATTTCGAGGGTGAAAGATTCCCGTCCAAGTTGGTGTTTGGAGAGGCCAATAAGGTATTTCATGGATATTTAATGGATTTTTATGTGCATTTGTAATATACATAGCAGCTCATGGTTCCTTCTATTGAAGCACTTCCTCTCAACCATTTCTAGTTTTTATTCCATATTCTTCCTCATGGAGGGTTTGCGCTTTGGGTGAGCTATTGATATATTTGAGGAAGCTTATAATGCACCATTATTTTATTTTAATATGTACAAGATATTTATTTCAAGTTCAGAATAATCTCGGGTAAAAATTCCAAAATATTTCATGTAAAGATGTTAAACAATGAAGAAATAATGTCATTTCCCCACTATCTTGTTGTGAACCATTGTAATGCCGATGCTTTCAAATTGGGAGAGATTTTCAATATCCATTTTGGATTGTAATAAGATAAATATGTTATTTTATTCATTCTTATAAAGTATCTGGTTGAAATATCAAAGGGTTGTTTGTAAAAAAGAATTTTAATGAGCAAACAATGACCATTTCCCCAGTATATTGTTGTATTCCATGGTAATGTTGATTATATTGAATGGAAGAATGTATATATGATATATTTATGATTAATGGAATGTAATTTATTATTATTATAATTTTAATGTTCATCACTTTAGTATTTGAGGTCATTTTACTCAGTTTAATTGCATTTGGAGAATATTTGATGTCATTTCCCCAAGGGTCGAATTAGTGATTTTGTAGTTGTTTGGGAGAGGGTCATAACAGCCTGTATAAAATAAATAATGATGCATATGAGAATTTAAAATTTCCAATTAAACATCCTCTTCCTCTGTTCATAAATTTGAGTGGATTTGGAAGCATTTGAGAATCCATTTCCAGCATTCACCCAGGGGGATTTGGAAAACCAATTTGCCAGTAAAGGCTCCTACCTTTACCAGAATATTAAAAAGTTTTCATAAGTAAGTGGAGGGACATAAAAAATCACTGAACATAATATTAAATTATTTATATCATTCATACACATTTTCATAGGATTTGGGAGCATTTGGGCTAATTTCAAGACCTAGACATCAAAACTAGTCAAAGGTCGAAATTGGGAAAAAAGTGAAAACTTGGTCATTTTAATAAAAATTCAAAAAAGGGACAGTAAAAGTGGTATAAGAGAATTCTCTTGGGAACTATTAATTAATACCATACATTGAATAAAAATTTGGATACTTTTCTTGGCTTCAAAATAGAACCACAATTCCCACTTTCCTTCCTCCACGAACAACAATTACAGAAATTACAACCATAGATATTGGAGCATGTGTCCAGGAGTATCGAAATTTGAGAGGGGATATTCATGAGTGGTATTATTTCCAATAATATATTGTCAATTATGTATTTAGGCACAATAAGGAAAATGTGAACTCATAAATGAAAAATCATCCTATTTGTGAAAAGAGCAAAGATTTATCCTGAAGTATAAATGAGGAAGTTATAAACACTTTTGCGGACACCACATGGAATATGTGGAAGAAATATTGTTCTAAGGGAAATGAAAATTCATTATATACACATTTAAAGGAATAAATAAATAATAATGAAGTGGAGTATCAATTATATCAAGGTGATTGCAGAGAAGAACATAAAGAGGAAGGTGAAGACAAGTTCACAATCCTTGCTCATGGGGGTTGTGAAAATGAAAGAGAATCTACTGATGGGTGATCAAAACTCTCGGTTGGTGAAATATATATAATATTTAAAAATGTTGCTGCAAGCCAAATTAATCATGATAATAAATATGAATTCCTTGTAGCAGCTAATGGAGAATCAAGGTTAACTTTCCCGTCACCACTTGAGCTTCAAGAAATTGATCAAATCAAGAAGAAATAAGAAGAGGAGGTTCACTCCCATGAACCATTATTCATTGATGGGTATTTGAAGGTGAATGAAATGCATATCCATGATTCCCTTAGCATACTCCATGACACTAAAGCATTGGTGCCAAATTCTTGTTGGAAAATGTCTTCATTGGAGGATCCATCCTTCCTTGAAGACATGGAGAAGATTCAAAGAGAAATGTGCAACACTGAAGGTAATTTCATGTCTTTTCTTTTTGATAGAAATAATATGGTTGCACTTAATGAATGTTTACATGAATAATACTTGAATAATAATTAGGATATTCATAAGCTCAAAATTCAAAATGAGAAACTTCTTGAGAGGTTGCAAGATACTTGTTCTTCCTCCTATGCTTCAAATTTTCAAAGGGTAGATTTCTTGGAGGATTCTCATGACAATAAGGATCATGAGAAACATGGAAAATTGCAGGTTCTTGATTTTTTTGAATATGAGATTCATGAGAGCCAATCACTAGTTGTGGTGGAAGAGGAACTTGAGTTTCCTCTTGAATATGGGTGCACACTTTTTGAAGAAGTGCATGATTCCACTACCTTGGAACCAAACCATGAGGATTTTTTTCCATTTTTAATGGAGGTGCACACTCCTACCCCTATGGATCCTTCACATGATGACAATTTTGCACTTTCTTATCATTTGGGTGAGTTAGTTCTTTCTCCTACATCCTACATTTCCAAATTTTACAGCATTCATCCTATTGAAGTATGCGTGAAAGGTTTCTTTTTTATGGTGCCACATGAAGAGTATGGACTTTCTATCTCTCCTTTTGATGATGACATGATTAGAGAACCATATTATTTACAATTGTAGCAGAATCCTTTGTTACAGTATGATGATACACATCTACATGGGTGCACCTATGATGTTCACTTGATTCACTTGGAGACTCATGATTTTCCTTGATCCTTTCCAAGTGAATTTGATGTTGGAGGAACTTCATCCCACACTTGAGTGAAGAGATATATGATAGAGGAACATTATTATTGGCAGCAAATACTTTTTTATTTCATGATGATATGCATATTCATGAGTGTATTGATGATAATTTTTTGAGCCACTTGAAGTCTTCATGTTTTCTTTGCTCCTTATTTGGTTCAGATTTTGGTGGAGGTTCTTCATTCACTTCTTGGATGAAAGAACACATGGTTGATTATATTGATGCACTTTATATATTTTTCGATCAGCATTATGGGACATGTGATCCTCACCTATTTGATTGGGGTAGATCTTATATAATACTTGATGCTTGTGTGTATGGGCCACATGGTGATCTACTTACTTGGATGCACAAGCACTTTCATGATTATTTGATGAGGTACCTTCTTGATGAACATTTGTATGATTTTTTTATGTACTTTCATGATATATATTTCATGCTCATTATGTTTGGAAGGGTTAAATGCAAGCAACGAGATCCTGACATTGCTTGGTTTAATCTCACTTGGAGTAGCAGTTCGATTGTTGGTTTGAGAAAGCAAACCAACCTTCAGTTGTTTGAGTTCATCTTTGCATAGTAGTGCTCGAGTTTCCTATATGGGAAACTCTTTGAGAGATGGATTCAATTTTCACATGCTTGGTGTTAATGGAATTTCATCATAGACATTTTACACCATGCATGTATCAGGATCATATGGGACCCTCGGATCAATTTTTCTCTCATTGGTTTCAATTTTGGGGGAAACAAGTAGCATTGGACATTGATTCACCACTTGAGAATATGATTGTAATAAAATTGGTGCAAAAACAAGCATGGTGGTTCCTCTTTGAAATTTTCTTGGAATATTGAGAAACTTAATGTTTGGTAACTCATCACCAACTTCAAAGAATTATACAGAAGCAAAAAAGGGGGTGAAACCTGAGAAAAGGTTTCCAAAATATGGAGGTAAAGATTATTTGCACAAATTTGGTTTTTATGGATTTGACTAATCCTTTTGGTTTTATTTGTGATGTTATAGGATATATCAATATGCATAATCCACATCTCTTTACATTTGGGAACACAAAATTGCAGTACATGAGTGCCACTACTCAAGTTGTAGAAAAAGAAAATCAATGAGCAAAACCATAAGATAGAACTTGCTACAAGGGAAGGAGTACCAAATGAGGATGCAACTTGGGAATATGAATATTTTGCAGCATCCAAATCTGAAATTGCTTGAGGACAAGCACTATTGGGTGGGGAGGATTGTAATGTCCTGTTGTCCCAGGAAAGGAGCATAGGGAAGAAGCATGTGTGCACAACTAGAAAAGATGCACCGCACGTGCGAGGAAAACAAAGGAAGATCATGGAAGATACAAAGGAAGATTGCAAAGGAAGCGAAGAAACCATGTAGGAAGAATAGAGAGGTGCACGATGAAGGAAGGGCAAGCGTAGAAGCCCGTAAATGATAAATGACTGAAAAGCAATAGGGCAGTCGTGGGTGCGGAAGTGGGCTTAATTTAGTAGATGTCACACGAGTGGAAGCACATTGTAAGTAAGGTCATTAGTGCCTCGTTTCAAGTCATGATCACCATAGCTATAGCCTAAGGGGCAGCTGATAATGATAGTTAATAGACTGCCTGTAAGCAGTCGACCCTGCATGGTCATGTAAAATAATATAAATAGGAGGGATTAAATAGTTAGAAAGTTGACTTTTGTTAGTCATAATTACAAACTAGGTTGGATGGTTGAGATCTGTATATAGTTACTAAAATGAGATCTAAAGAAGAGAGTGGTGAGGAATCTACAGGAGGAATTCATAGTTAGTATAATAGGAGAGCTCTGCTAGAGTGGTGCAGATGCTAGGAAGGTCGATCCAGGAGGTGTGTGGATTTGTAGGTGATAGCAGTAGATTAGGAAAAATAAGATAGAGAGCATGAGATCCATGATTCTGAGCTTAAAGACATATCTTAAGATCATTCTGCATCTCACAGACTGTAAGGTGCTATATCCTTTCTCATGCTAGATGAAGAGCACCTTAGTGGTTTTTCCCAAATGGGTTTCCACATTATCTCTTGTGTTGAAGGACTGATTGATGTGGTGAATGTGTATGTGAATGGTTGTTATTTTCTTTCTGAATAATGTTCAATGTTTCTTAAATATATTATGTTAATTTGTAATCAATAGATGAATGATTGGAAGACATTATCTAAATGAACATATGTATATCGTCCTGTATGTTTCTATCTTGATTCACGACTAGACTTGTAGGTCCAATTGATATGAGTCAGCTGTGTCGCACAAGTTGCGCCAGTTGCAAGGTGGAAAGGAAGGTCAAGTCATGCGCAATGACATGTATTTGTGCTCGTTCGGACAAAACTGACTCCTTTGTACAACCATCATGTTGCCTTCATTGAGCTCCTTGGCCGTGAGCTAGGGGACTTTAATCCCTTGACAATTGCAGAAACATGGTTCCGACTGTTACACATCTAACAGATATATCGGGTGAGACTGCACCTGCTTCACAGGTGTTGCCAATAGGGCTTGCTATGATAGGCCGGTATCTCGGGTAGTTGTTGGATCGGCAGGCTGCGCAGAACCTGGGTCACCCGAGATAGGAAATTTTGCCAACAAATGGTTCCATTTCTGGGACCTATTGATTAAATAGAGGGAGATGTTTTGGCACCTAACAAAGAAGGATATAGAACACTGGAAGGATTCTAAACCGATGGTATTCACGTGGGAAGAGAGCATAGAAAGATAGGTGAGTGTAGGAAAATGGATAGGGAGACTGTTGTAGTGATTGAGTCGTGAAGTCTATGAAGGGGATATGCTTTGTTAGAGTTAGGAGTAATATTGAAGGTAGTAATAAGAGATGTTCCCTAAAATTTTTGAGGATGAGCGATACAGTGGATTCTTGAGAAGCGGAAAGAGGTTCTGGTCAGGAAAGAGGAGAAAGGTAGAAGGAGGCAGGAGGGCCTATAGCCTGCCTAGGGACGGTGAATATCAATGCGAGTCATACCTATATGAAGGTTCCTACAATGAAGAGGAGGATTATAGCTCAGTTTCTGAGAGAGTAGAATCTGGAGAGTCTGCAGAGTCGCCAAGAATAAGACATGACTACACCATTCCATAAATATTCCTTGGAGTGAGACCTAGAAGTTCCTCACCTGAAAAACTTGTGAACACTAGAAGTACTAGTGTCGGTACTGGTGCATAAGGAACCCCATCAGTGATCCCAATATATTTGGTAAATTTAGGGAATCTAGTGAAAAATCCCAGCGCCATCCTAATGGTAGGGATAGATGTTAGACCACCCACCTTTAATGGGAATGGAATGGAAGACCCAGAACAACATTGGTTCCTTTATGAAGCTATCTAGATGGCATGCTTAGTACATAATGTTGATAGAAAGAAGGCATAGATAATAATGAACTTAAGGGGTCGCGCCTTGGATTGGTTCATGAAATTTTGTGCCGCACCAGCGGGAACACCCCAGAAGAATCTTGAGGAGATTCAATGAGCAATGATCTTGGAGTTCCGAAATCCCCAATCAGAGTCCCAATGTACTATTGAGATCAAGGATATTAAGCAAGCTCCAGCATAAATGGTGTGGAACTTTGACCAGTGGTTCAAAATGCTGATGGCCAAGGTCAGCTTCCAGATGTTGGATGTGCAGCATAAAGAGTGTTTTATTGCTGGCTACTACCACATATAAGAGGACCACTCATGCAGCAAAAGATCGCAATGTAGACGAAGGCATTAGAGTTAGCAATGAAGCTATAAGCTTCACCTATTAGAGATGGTGCCACAGGAATGATCCAGATTCAGTATCAATTGGCTAATATGACTATTCTACTCCAAGATATGAAAAGGGGAAAAGAATCGCATGAAGATCTCAGGTGTATGCGATGCTGGACCAATGGACATACCAAAGATCAATGAATGACCTATATGAACTACATCTCATTCGGTGGGTTAAACACATTGAATAACCAAGGGTTACCCTGGTGCAACATCTACCAAACAAGAGGACATCAAAACATATATTTCCTATTCATTTAAAAGATGGTATGTACACAAACTAGTTTGTATTGTAAATTTTGTAAATTTGTAGGCCATGATGAAAAGGATTGCAGGGCCTACAAACTTATGAGGGATAAAATGGTATATGCATATTTGATTAATACTTAGGAGCAAGTAAAGATTTAACAGGCTACACCTCAATTCCAGGATACGCCTCAATTCCAAGCTATGCCTCAATTCCAGGATACACCTCAGTTTCAGGATGTGCTTCAATTCCCACCTGCACAGCATTTTCATATGGAACCACAATTTCAAAATACGACCACGTACAACTTGTACCAACATTAGTACTAGCAACCGCAATACCTATTACAATCACCTCAAAGGGGAGGTGGAAATTACAGAGGCTTAGGAGGAGGAGGATTTGGCTGAGGGAGAGGGCCAATAGTATGTTACAATTTTGGAGTACCAGGACATTATGCTAGGGACTGCATGGAACCTATGAGAACTTTCTCCTATTGTATATAGGATCACAATGTGGAGCAATGCCTGCAACTCATCGCTCGATGGAAATCCTAAACGGTTGGAGCAGCTAACCCAACACCAAACCCTGCACCAAATCCTGCTCTAAATTCTCCCAACCCAAATGCTAATATCAAAATATAGATGATACTCTCCAAACCATGAGAACCAAATGTATCAGTGGTAACAAGGGGAGGTTCTACGACAGGTGTGGACCAAACTACGCAGACAGAACTGGAAACACACATGCAACTACAGGTGTGACCTGCCGTGAAGAAGAAAGGACCACTGGACGTTCAAGAACAAAAGCGAATATTCATGGATGTGTGCCTAGAGTTCGTCAACACAGAGCAACCATCTAACTCATGCCAAGTGAAAGATATGCCTGAGAGATTCCAAAATATATTTGAACAACAGACTGCGGACAAGAATGCAGATAAGATTCGTAAACTCAAACCTTTCTTATCAAGTTGTTTAGCGCTAAAAAAGGATAAGGAAGCACTTGCAGAACTGGAAGAACTCATTCAAACACTTCTGGAGGGAGACCCTCTAACAAAGAAGGTTAACAGTATCAATACCAAGCTCAAGACAGGACGCGAACTCAGGATGACCACGCAAATTGGTGATTATTATATGGACTATATCATCCTCTACCTGGGATCCGATGTTAACATTTTGAACACGCTAGACATGGGAGATAATGGGAAATCCACCCTTAGAATGGTCCCAAATTCAATTAAGGCTTGCAAATCAAGCAAAGGTCCACCATGTTGGTAGGCTAAGTCAAGTTCAAGTGGATATCGAAGGATTGCACACTTTTGTTGAATTTGAAGTCATAGAAATAGTAGATGATACCACCCCATATCCCACACTTCTTAGGATTGATTGGGTAACGGAAAACCAAATGATCATAAATTTCAAAAGAAGGATCCTATCATTTGAAGATGATGAGATGCGGGTCATTGTGCCCCTCGGCCTGCTTGAAGGACCAAGGTACATTGAACCTGTGCTCAACGAAGGGCATGGTGATCACATTGATACCATCAACAATGTAAATGCCCTTAGGGAATATTAAATTAATCCTATTGTAGATGGTAACCTAAGCTGGAAATGTGAGAGTTCATGTACATTAGACTCAGGAGAGGCACTTGACAACTGGCAAAACCAATTGCATGAAGTCTCTTCTGTTGATGTAATTGTAACTTCGGAATGTATCCATCCGTATATATTATGTATTGTACCCTGATGTTTATTCTGGGATGTGTCTGTAATGTATTTGAGCCATGTCATAACCCGATGTTTATTCTGGGAATTTTCTATAATGTAAACAAGTCATGTCAAGTCATTGTGGGTAACCCTCCTATTTGTCAAGGGTTAAAGTCCCCGCAGTTGTGGGGCCCTAGAGTTGTTATACTATCCTAGATAAATTTACCCTAGTTGAGTCATTGTAATTTGGGGTAATATTCCCCACCATTGTGTTAAGGGTAACCCTCCTTGTTGGTCGGAGGAGGAAAAGTCCCCACAAGTGGTGGGGAACTAGGGTTATTAGACACTCCTAGAGATGTTGGCTCTAGTAAGTAATTATTAAGTGAGGACAACATGTTGGAGTGGGTTTCAAGTGAACAAAAGAATATCAATAGAGAGTGATCCTCTCTATTTATCACACACACACTCACTCATTGGGGCGCATGAGTGAGAGAGGAGAATCTCTCTTAGTGTGAGAGAGAGACAGAAGCTGTGGAAATCGTCCTTTTTTTTCAGGTTTTACTGTTGCCATTGGTGCTCATTCTATATTTGAGGAAGTTGTGGGTTTTCTCCTTTATGGTTTCCCCAAGGAAAATTATTTGTGTCTCTTTCCTCTTGTGTTTTATTGTTGTGCATGTTATTCTCTCAGTTAAAGATCCTAATATCATAATTCTAGCTTAGAATGATAAAAATATAATGTGGTATTAAAGCTAACCTGAGAAGAAGACATTGTGCAGATACAGAAGCTAGGGATTCTTAATTTTTGGGTCTTTCTCCAAAATCCATCAGTAAAATTATGCTACGCTGACTCTCCATTGAAGGGCGCATCTTTCTGTCGAAGCAGAATTTGATTCCAAGCATTTGTAGTTTTGGTGCGGGCAATTAAAGCTTCTTGCAGAAGAGGAATTTTTGAGTGAGCCTGGAATAGGATTTCTCTCCTCATCAAAATTGAATTTTAGAGACCTGGATCAATATTTTTGGTTGGGTGAACCTTCAGGAAATTCAAACCCTAGTTTGACACCAAGTCGAAAAAACCCTAAAATACTAAAACTGCTAAGTTTTGGTACATTCACTATATCTCGAGATTGGTGAAGGCTCAAGAGCTGAAAATTATAGAGGCAAAATACGAATTCCTTATGTACATTGTACCCAGCATTCAGCCTCCGATTCGCTATATTATGATAGATATGATCCCTCTAAGTTAGGGTTCAAGCCTCTTCCAGAATTCATCCCTAAACAGGACACCCGGGGAGAATTGCTATATCTTGGGATACAAAGGTCCAAATGAAATTCCTGAAGATGTTCCAGAAATTTATCAGAATTTAATTTCTGTGCTCTAAGTTTCAGAATCAGAAGATGAACCAGTGACACGTGGCAATCCGTACACCTTCGCTATTCTGAACAATCCTATAACAGGTCACCTTGGGAAAATGATCATAAATCCCAATTGGTGAAACAAAATCTTCTGGAACCTATGGTGTTGGATCAAGGACATGCGAGGTTACCTCAGTAATAAATTTTAGACACATAGGAGTAGTAATTTCAGAGATACCATAGAAACAGTAACAGACATTTCTGTAGGAGAAATTGGAAAACTAGGGCTTCCTATTCCGGGTGCTTTCCTCCACTGTTTTCAGAAAAGGAGTACATTGGAAATATTTCCTTGAAGAGATATATCCTTCTATCCAATCCGATCTGAAATATTCCAGGTTTTGAAAATTAGGTTTTCTCTAACAAACCCTAGATCATCCAGCTCCTGAACCAGGACAGACACCTCAAATCGGTAAGATCTAATCTTTTGCTATATTCATTTGAGGTCCTCATTTCAAAATGATATATCACATCAGCTTGATGATAATATTGGTGAATTTGACAACTTCCAAGCATGGAAGTATATTATCTCTCTAAAGAAAATGAATTGGACACCTACATGAGTAGAGAGGTTCCAGTTCCAGAGGGAGATGAGGCTCAAAGCCTTACACAAGAAGAACTTGGTCAAGACCAAGAAGATCATTGCTGATTCAATCACGGATCAACTTGTACCACAAGTGTCTTCCCTAAAGACACTGAAGATGTTTGATTCCTTGACCAAGCTATTTGAAGGGAATAACATAAATCAGAAGATGGATTTGAGTAAACAATTGAAGAATGTGAAGATCCAAGATGCAGAACAACTTGAAGCGGTAGAAGAAGAAGTGGAGAATGCAGAAGTGGTGATAACCATCTTGAATGGCCTCCCAGGATCATGCGATTCATTAATTCAAAGAATGTGTGCCAAAAGGAAGTGATTACCTTCAGCAGAATCCAAGAAGAAAAATAAGTTCGACTCATTAGAAGAGAAGAGAATATGGGAGCAATTGAAGATCAAGCTCTCACCATCCAAAGAAGATCCCTCAATCGATGAGGAATATGAAGATATCAACTCTTGAAGAACCTCTTATCCACCTTAGCATTTGGATAAGAAATGATTCTATTATGAATGAAGAAGACGATGAAGGTGAAGGCTCAAGAAGGAGTCTACCCACGAAACAAATAAAGATAAGTATTCAACTATCATTTCATGATATTGTTTTGTTATGCATTTGTTTATATCTAGTTGATATATTACGCATGATAGAATGTTTTCATTAATGATAGTATACTACTAATATGCATGTGATGGGTAAGAAGCTCATGGTGCTATAAAACTCTCCATTTCTACTTATCTAGAATGAAACCTCTTTGCTTACATATTGGATCAGTGCACAATCTCAATGTTGTCCTCATAGAGATGGAAGGCATCTAGAAAGTTTCAGTGAGATATGGATGAATGTTGTATTGGCTAAAGTAGTTGCATGATCATATATTTATGGATAATAACTTTGACATTATGAATATGCCTTATGAATTGTTTCTAACCATACAAATACATTTGACTTGTAAGAAAGATCGTGTACAATCACCTACAAGCAAAGAAGGATGAGACTTGTTCCGAAGAACAAGTGACAACAGTTCAAGATGAAGAATAATATGATGAATGCAACGACATCATTGACGCAGAACCTTCCAAGAAGAAAGGTTCAAGAAGAATGATGTCTAGGATGTAGTATCAATGCATGAAGAGAAGTTCATAGTTCCATCGTGCAGTGGATGGAAACATTGTGGGATACAAGGAAAGATTCGTAGCACAAGGCATAGACTATGAAGAGACATTTGCAGCCACTAGAAATACACATGCCATGTAGAATCATGTGTGCAAATGAAATAAGGCCTTGTACGATCTCAGAAGACACCCATGGGATAACACATATATGAGGAGCTTGATGAAGACCTGAACCTTTGCTACAAGGTTGATAGAGGATGACAAGCTCACAGATGGGTGTGAGAAGAACTTTTGAAAAAGTTCAAGATAGAGGATCTTGGTATCCAATGATCCTAGATGGATACATAGAATATTAGTAGCAGAGGAAGATACTTGTCATTCTGGTACAGAATGTTTTAGTGCATAGAGTATGAAAGATAGAAAGAGAATGATGCTCTGCTTCAGAGGGAGTGACTACAGAATATATTGAGGTTCGACATGGTACAACAGATGGTCAGATTACTGATGACTCTAGGATTTACTAAGAGTAAAGTGGATTCCAACCTTTGCTTCAAGGTTGAAGTTAGAAGACCAGTGATGCTCCTATTATGTGTCAATGCACTACGTTCTAGGCATGGATGTGTGGACAAGGGAAGTATGCAGTAGAGATCCTAAAAAGGTCCACGATGATGGACTACAAGGCCATGACCACACCTATGGAATCGAAGCTGAAGCTATTCAATGTTGCTTCATCGTAGACGGTTGATGCCACGATGTATAGTAAAATGATTTGTTCCTTGATGTACCTAATGAATATGAGACTAGATATTTGTTTTGATGTGAACACATTGAGACATGTTCACCTGATGGTTGCAAAGCATGCAGTGAGGTACCTAAAGGGTACAGTTGAGTATGGGATCAAGTGTGATCTCTTGGTTTGGCGGGATGGAGTCCTACATGGTGTTGAGTATAGCTGAGGAAAAAGATGTTGCCACTTGCTATTTGAGAGGTATTATGTTTCTTTTGAAAACTACTATTTGATTTGGTTGATCTGACTTGCATTTTTTTGTATGATGAAGAGAGGAGTAGTGATCCAGATCAAGGTCTCTTGAAAGAAGGTTTTCTAGCATAGCTGATGAGACAGGTTGTCTAAGCATAAGTCCTGGAGAAGCTCAAAGGTTATCCTTGGATGTAATCATCCCTAATGTGATTGTATGCTAGAAATGGCAAAAGTGAAGTTTGAGTACTTCAGGGAGAAGCTTGGTGTTCTTGAGATCGAGGTTCCCTCCAAGGGGAAATGATGAGACCTAGAGCCATTCCGACATGGGAGAGGATTAATTTCCTTCCATGGTCAAATGTAACAGCTGATCCATTCTGTCATGGTAGAGGACTTAGGTTCCTTCCTTGTTAGATGTGAGTGTTGAGCCATTCTAATATGACTGTAGGATTGGTTCCTACATGATTAGATGTAAGGGCTGAATGCCATTCTTGGAATGTAGGCACCTAGTTAGTTAGCAGGAATACTCAGTCTAGGACTGAGGGCCATTCTGATATGACTGTAGGATGTAGTCTTACATGATTAGATGTGATTGCATGGCCATTCTGATGTGATTGAGGGATGTATCCCACTTGATCAGATATAACGGCTGATGCCATTCTCTGGGAGAATGGAGGCACCTGGTCAGTTATTAGGAATCCTCAGTCTAGGACTGAGAGCCCTTTCGATGCGATGTGTTTACACATGGTCGAATGTAAGTGTAGATCCTTTCTGACAGGATGAGGTTGGATATAAGTGCTGAGCCATTCTGGTGCGATGTGTTTACACATGATCATATGTGAGTGTTGTGCCTTTCTGACAAGATGGGGTCGGATGTAAGTGTTGAGCGATTCTAGCTCGATGTGTTTACACATGGTCAGATGTGAGTGCTTATCCTTTCTTGACAAGATGAGGTCAGATGTAAGAGCTGGGTGGACCATTCTAACTTAGTGTCAGATATAAGCGTTGAAGATGACCTCCATGGAGGCGAGGCCTACAACCAGCATGAAAAAGGGCTGGCTCTGTAGAATTTGGTGTGATGAGAAGAATGAAGAGATAGCACCATTTGATTGAGATAGCAGAAGTAGTAATGATGATGATGATTTAGTGATGATCCAGATTTGATGATGATCTAAATCAAGTGATGATCCAGACTTGATAATGATCCAGTAGTGACGATTCAGATCAAGTGATGATCCAGACTTGATGATTATCTAGTAGTGACGATCTAGATCAAGTGATGATCCAGTAGTGATGGTCCAGATCAAGTGATGATCTAGACTTGATGATGATCCAGCACTGATGATCCAGACTTGATGATGATCTAATAGTGATGATCCTGATCAAGTGATGATCTAGACTTGACGATGATCCAGTGATGATGATTCAGATCGAGTGATGATCTATATCCAGTGATGATGATCCAAATCGAGTGATGATCTAAATCCAGATGAAGATGACTTGAAGATGAAGATGACGAGAACTGAATGATGTTCCAAATGATATAGAGAAGAAGACTTGTGCTGATAAATTGTGTCGAGGGAATACCTTCCTAGTTAATAGGGAGTTTTGATGTAATTGTAACTTCGGAATGTATTCATCTGTATATCTTATGTATTGTACCCCGATGTTTATTTTGGGATTTTTTTGTAATGTATTTGAGTCATGTCATACCCCGATGTTTATTCCAGGAAGTTTCTATAATGTAAACAAGTCATGTCAAGTCATTATGGGTAACCCTCCTATTTGTCAAGAGTTAAAGTCCCCACAGTTGTGGGACCCTAGGGTTATTAGACTATCCTAGAGACTTCAACCCTAGGTGAGCCATTATAAGTCATCATAATAGTCCCCACCATTGCGTTAAGGGTAACCCNCCCCACAAGTTGTGGGGCACTAGGGTTATTAGACACTCCTAGAGATGTTGGCTCTAGTAAGTAATTGTTAAGTGAGGCCGACATGTTGGAGTGGGTTTCATGTGAACAAAAGAATATAAATAAAGAGTGAGCCTCTCTATTTATCACACACACACTCACTCATTGGGGCGCATGAGTGAGAAAGGAGAAGCTCCCTCAGTGTGAGAGAGAGAGAGATAGAAGTTGTGGAGATCATCTTTATGTTTTCAGGTTTTACTGCTACCATTGGTGCTCATTCTATCTTTGAGGAAGTTGTGGGGTTTTCTCCTTTATGGTTTCCCTAAGGAAAATTCTTTATGTCTCTTGTCTCTTGTGTTTTATTGCTATGCATTTTATTCTCTCAGTTAAAGATCCTAAGATCATAATGCTAGATTAGAATGATAAAAATCTAACATCTTCAAGGAAATGTGCTAGGATAACTAAGTCTGTCAGATGAGTAGTAACTCAGTTGTGACCGCTTCCCACATATGAAGGATTGCCTAACTTGGCAGCATTCTTGACTGAATTTGAAGAACTGGTAATAGATCCGTAGTGACTTATATCTCCACTAGAGTTTACATTGAAAGATACACCCGCATGATGGTGGGGTACGCGTAAAAGCTCCATAACTGAATGGCCGCAATGTGGAAGGCTACTAGAAGTAAGGTTTGGGGAGGAAATCACAACTGTAACACAAATATATGCAGGGTTATCAGACGCTGTTGAACACTTATAACAGTGTTCCGCAACATTCTCAAGCTACCCTCACTAAGAATGGGTTCACCATTTCATCCATACTTTTGAGATGGAACCACCAGGATGGTACGCATCTATGGAGTTGTGCTAGGAAACAATGGAATGGGAAGAAGTTACGCATAGATTCACTTACACATTCTAGTTCATGAACAATAAACCGACAATTGATATTGTGCTGAAGACTATTAAGGAGAAGATATTTGCTGAGATTCCGTTGGAGGTTGTGTATTCTCAAACTTGTGCTGCGCATTCCCACCAATGCTATGAGATAGTTCAACACTAGATGACATGCTATAATCTCTATGGAGACCTAGATGATGATCCAAACAACATCATTATTCTAGTATCGGAAGGCTCGCGTGCAGTAGAAGGAAGCGACATTTCTAGTGAGCAGTTCGTTAAGCCACTAAAGATCAAAAAGGTTAACATTGGATCAGAGGACAATCCAAAATTTGCTAACATTGGAGACTATTGGGATGAAGAGATAGTGGCTAAAATAATTGATCTATTACATGAATTTTAGGACCTATTCCTGACAAAATTATGGGAGATGAAGGGGATAGTAGGGGATTTGGGTGAAATGAAAATTCCACTCAAACCCGATGCAAGACCAGTAAAGCAGCGGGCATACAGATTAAATCCACACTATAAGGAGAAAGTAAAAGTAGAACTAGATCAAATACTGGAAGAAGGAATTATTGAACCAGTTAAAGAGTCAGAATGGATAAGCCCCAATATAGTCATTCAGGACAAAAAGGCAACAGGTGAAGTCAGAATCTGTGTTGACCTTAGGAAACTAAATGATGAATGCATGAATGATCGATTCCCATTGCCATTCATAGATGAAGTATTGGAAAGTGTCGATGGAAAAGAAATGTACTCATTCATAGATGGATTCTCAAGCTACCATCAAGTTAGAGTTGCACCATAGGATCGTCACATGACAACCTTCCTAAAATAATGGGGATGCTACCAATATATGGTAATGCTTTTTGGCCTTAAAAAAGCCCCTTTTATTTTTTCTAGAATAGTAGTTTATGCTTTTAAAGATTTCATTCACAAGTTTCTTGAAGTATACTTTGATGACTGGACGGTCTTTGGCCTGGTAAGAGGCCATATTGAGAATTTGTGCATGATGCTGGAAAGGTGTCACCAATACGAAATTGCGCTGAACTTGAGAAAATGTATATTTTGTGCACCATTTAGTGTACTTCTGGGCCATGTAGTATGCTATGATGGGATCCTGGTCGATCCCACAAAGGTAGAAATTATCATGGCTTTTCCTTCACTCACATCGGTCACGCAAATCAGTTCCACATTGGGACATACTGTGTATTACCGAAAATTCATAAGAGGGTATGCAGAAATAACTGCCCCAATGGAGAAGCAACTGAAAAAGGATTCCAAATTTGAGTGAAATGAAAACTACCAGGAGAGCCTGGATAAGCTAAACGGTAAAATGGCTATTGCAACAATATTAATATTTCCAGATTGAAAAAAGGAATTCCATGTGCATGTTGATGCATCATTGATTGCACTTGGTATAGTTTTAACCCAATCGAGAGATGGTGCAATTGACCATCTGATTACATTTACAAGTAGGAAACTATCAATGGCAGAGAAAAATCATACCACAACAGAGAGAGAAGTACTTGCAATGGTCTACGCGCTACAAAAATTCGGACATTATCTATTGGGTG
This sequence comes from Pseudotsuga menziesii, assembly GCA_001517045.1. Taxonomy (NCBI): domain Eukaryota; kingdom Viridiplantae; phylum Streptophyta; class Pinopsida; order Pinales; family Pinaceae; genus Pseudotsuga; species Pseudotsuga menziesii. Next base: position 555,138 of record LPNX010889236.1, on the reverse strand, counting down.
GACACTTCAAAATGTTCACTGATCATTTTGCACTAAAGTACCTAGTCAATAATCCAGTGTTGGAAGGGAAGATCTATCGGTGGCTCCATCTATTTCAAGAATTTGACTTTGAAGTCATTGTGAAGCCAGGTCAACTAAATGTTGGGCCTGACCACTTATCGTGCATTGAAAGTGGGGAGGAACCCACTATCCTAGAGGATAATTTACCGAATGTGCAATTGTTTTCTATTGATGTTGTTAATAAATAATTTGATGCCATTATACACTTACTCAACACATTCTACACGCCTGAAGGCTATTCAACATGGAAAAAGAAACAACTAGTTCTCAAGGCCTTAGACTACACGCTGATTGCGGGACAACTCTATAAGTTGGGACCAGAAGAAATACTTTGTAGATGTGTTTTTTATCAAGAAAGATAGTGGGTAATAGATGAATTGCACGTGGGTGTTTCAGGAGGACACTATGCCAGGAAGGCAATGGTGCAGAATATTCTACAAGAGCGACTTTGGTGGCCAACGATACATATGGATACAAGGAAATACTGTTGCAATTGTGATAAGTGTCAAAGAATAGGGAAACCATCATGACATGATGAAATTACACTTGCACCACAAATTACACTGTAGGCCTTTTGTAAATGGGTAGTGTATTTTGTCAGCCCTACCAGTCCGCCAGGAAAACGGACTGGTGCACGCTATATCATCACTGCTACAGATTACCTAACAAGATGGGAAAAAGTGGCACCTATAAAATATTTCACCGCTGTAACTGCCACAAAATTCCTGTTTGAGAATGTCGTCACAATATTTGGTTGTCCCAAGATCCTAATCAGCGACCAAGGTATGCATTTTGTAAATAATCTAATTGTTGAAGTAACTGCAGAATTCCAAATCCATCACAAAAAGACAACACCCTACCATCCTCAAGCAAATGGAACTATTGAGGCATTCAACAAAATACTCAATAATGCGTTAACCAAAGTATGTAATGTGCGCAGAGATGACTGGGACCAGAAATTCTCAGCAGTATTATGGGCCTATAGAACAACATGGAAATGACTAATTGGATACACTCCTTTTTGGTTATTTTATGGACAAGAAGCAATCGTTCCCATGGAATACATTTTCCTGAGCTTACGAATTGCTGCAATAACAGAGATGATAGATACCAACGCTATAGAAGAAAGACTAGCGCAAGTAGTTCAAATGGAAGAAGAATGCTTCATTGTGGGCTTCCATCAAAATGTGGAAAAGAAGTAATAGAAATCTTGGCACGACCGCCAAATCATAACAAAGTAGTTCAAGGTTAGTGGACTTGTTCTGATGGATGATAGCAAGTTTCTCAAGCATCCAGGAAAGCTCAAAATGCACTGGTTAGGTCCGTATGTGGTTGCTCACATTACGGAAGCAAGAGCAGTAAAACTATATAAGCTGGATGGAACACTGGTGGTGGGCATGATCAATGGAAGTCGATTAAAACCATATCGCGATGATGGCACCACGGTCTCATATCGCTGTGATGCACAAAATATAAAAAATGGATAGAGGAAGAAAATTTGTCAAAAGATGCAGCGCTAGTTACAACTTTCATATTTCCCTTGCTTAGTGGTTTGGGACCAGCCACAGGTGAGTGTTGGGATCTTATTGGCCCAAGAAAGAAGCATAGGGAAGAAGCGTGTGTGCGCAACTAGAAAATACGCACCACACGCATGAGGGAAACAAAGGAATATTGCGGTAGAAACAAAGGAAGATCATAAAGAACATGAAGGAACTACGCAAGAAGAATAGAGAGGTGCGAAACAAAGGAAGGCAAGTGCAGAAGAGCACAAATGATAAACGATCAGAAATTGACAAGGCGGTCGTGGGTCCAAAAGTTGGATTAATTTGGAAGATGCCACACGAGTGGAAATCATGCTATAAGTAAGGCCGTCAGTGCCTCGTGTAAGGTCATGATCACCAAAGTTGTAGCCTGAGGGGCGATTGATGGTGACAATTAATAGACTTCCTATAAGCAGTCAACCCTGTGTGGTCATGTAAAATAATATAAATAGGATGGATTCAATAGTAAGAAGGTTGATTTTTGTTAGTCGTAATTATGAAGTAGGTTGGATGGTCGAGATCTGTATACAATTATAGAAATTAGATTTGAATGGGACAGCAATCAGGAATCTGCATGAGGCAGTCAGAGTTAGTGCAATAGGAGAGCTCTACTAGAGTGGTGTAGATGCTAGGAAGGTTGATCTAGGAGGTGTGTGGATCTGTAGGTGATAGTAGTATATTAGGAGAAATAAGACAAAGAGAATGAGAACCATAAGTCTGAGCTTAAAGACATATCTTAAGATCAATCTACATACCACAGACTATAAGGTGATATATCCTTTCTCATGCCAGATGAAGAGACCCTTGGTGGTTTTTCCCATATGGGTTTCCACATTATCTCCTGTGTTGAAGGACTGATTAATGTGGTGAATGTGTATGTGAATGGTTATTATTTGATTTCTGAATAATGTTGAACATTTCTTAAATCTCTGATGTTACTCTATAATCAATAGATGAATGATCTAAAGAAATTATAGAAACAAACATATGTATATCGTCCTATATGTTTCTGTCCTGATTCATGACTAGAGTCATAGGTCCAATTGATATCAGTCAGCTGTCTTGTGCAAGTTGTGCTAGTTGCGAGGTGGAAAGGAAGGTCAAGTCGTGCACGATGGTATGTATTTGTGCTCAGTCACATAGAACTGACTCCTCTGTCTATCCATCCCATTTCCTTCATTGAGCTCCTTGGCTGTGAGCCAAGGGACTATAATCCCTCAACAATCGCGAAAACATGGTTCGAGCGGTTATCCATCTAAGAGATATCTAAGGTGATACTGCGCCTTCTTCGCAAGTATTGTAGACAAGGATTTCTCTGACGGGCCGGTATCTTAGGTAGTTGTTGGATCAGTGGCCTGTGCAGAACTTGGGTCACGTGAGATAGCAAAAGTGGCCAACATTTCCCCATTTTTAATAATTGCATAGTAGGACAATTCCATCAATCCTATTAGTTTCCTAGGTTGGATGGATACATTTTGAAATTTAATAAGGGATATAATAGATGATGTTCAGAAATTAGAATGGAATAAATATTTAATAATGGATATAATTAAATAAATACAAGATAAAATTTAATTGGCATTGGAGCATGTAGACACATGGAGATTATGGGGCCCAAATAAGCTAGAATTTATGTGCCACATGGATTCCTCCTCTTGCAATTTTGAATCCATGGGAATCTTAAATGTTATCGGATGAGTTATAAGGATAATACACTTATCCATATGCATAATAGGTCTAATTTGGAAGGAAATGTAACTTACATGGGAGAGGAAGAGTCATTTGAGAGCTAGTGAGACACTTGGACTAGATTCCCTAGCTCTATGACAACAATGATGAAGATGCTATGACACCTATGACACAAATCAGTTATGAAGGATGGAATCTTACACAATGACATGTTAGGTCAAAATAGTGCATCCAAGAGGGTGCTAATGTGTCTTGGGGAAGTTCAATGGGTTCCTACTCAAATTGGGGGAATATGGAAGGCTAGGAAAGGGAGGACACATTCCAAATATCGAGCACACACCCAAATTTGAATTGGTTTGATTTTTTGGATGGATTGGTAACCTTATGAGGATAATGAAGTTTATAAAATAAAGGAATCAACTAGGATTATTTTTTCATAAATTCTCATTTGTGAATTGAGAGAGCGAGTGGATGACTAGTTTATTGCCTTAGCCAATTTCGAGGGTGAAAGATTCCCATCTAAGTTGGTGTTTGGAGAGGCCACTAAGGTATTTGATGGAGATTTAATGAATTTGTATTTGTAGGTGTAGGATACATGGCATATTTTGTCTCCTTCTAGTGTAGCACTTTATCTCAACCATTTCCATTTTTTATTGCATATTCTTGCTCATGGAGTGATTGCGCTTTGGGTGAGATATTGATCTCTTTGGGAAATATTATAATGACCAATTATTTTATATTATGATGTAAATGCTCTATATTTCAATTTCAGAATACTCTCAGGTCAAAATTCTAAAATAATTCATGTAAATATGTTAAACAATGACGAAATAGTGCCATTTCCCCACTATCTTGTTGTGAACCATTGTAATGTTGATGATTTCAAATAGGGAGAGATTTTCATTGTCCATTTATCATTGTAATAATAAAAATATTCTCTTTTATTCATTCTTAGAAATTCTCAAGTCGAAATATCAAAGTTTTGTATGTAAAAATGAATTTTAATGAGCAAACAATGACCATTTCCCCACTATATTGTTGTATGCCATGGTAATGTTGATTATCTCGAATGGAACAATGTATATCTGATATATTTATGATTAATGGACTATAATTTATGATTATTACAAGTTTCATGTTCATCCCTTAAGCATTTGAGGTCATTTTACTCAGTTTAATTTCATTTGGAGAAGATTTGATGCCATTTCCCCAAGGGTCGAATTAGTGATTTTGTAGCTGTTGGGGAGAGGGTCATAATAGGAGGTATAAAATTAATAATGATGAATATAAGACCTTAAAAACATCCCTTAAGCATCATGTTACTCTGTTCATAAAATTGAGTGGGTTTGGAATCATTTGAGAATCCATTTCCAGCATTTACCCAGGGGGAATTGGATCCCCAATTTGCTAGGAAAGACTTCTACTTTGACCAGAATATTAAACAAGTTTTCAGAAGTAATTGGAAGGTCATAAAAAAAAACTGAACATAATATTCAATTCTTAATATCATTCATACACCTTTCCAGAATATTTGGGAGCATTTGAGCCAATTTGGAGACCTAGACATAAAAAATAGTCACAGGTTGAAATTGGGAAAAAAAGTGAAAAATTGATCATTGTAATAAAAATTCAAAAAAGGGACATTATAGTTACTCTAGTTGGAATAATATCACCTCCTTGTAGGCTATCACCAATTATTTGAGAAGGAGTGATAAAAGTATTGGAATGATTGACATATTAAGTTCAAGCAATTCCATCTTTGTGAGCTTGTTCTTCTTTATGACAACAAGTTTTTAAACAATCCTTGTAATATTTGAACACATTAGCTGAGAACATATATTTTCAATTTTGTTATATATGGGGGTGAAATTTGTCGAAATTGAACACAGGTGTTAGAACAATTACACTCACAAAAATTGTCGATTACACATCCAAATTACACACAAAGGAGACTGAATATGGAGCAGAACACTAATCTGTATTGAATAAGTGTACAATATCCAACCCTATGAATTCATAGGCTGCCACAATAAATAATTACATGATATATTTGAATTCATAAGGATGCCATTCGAATTTGGTCAAAAGCAGGCTTACTAAATCTAAGCAAATCCCTCATAGGTGCATAAAGCAGTTTCCAAATATGTCTATGAGCTCATGAATTGGAAATAAAAATTAGGAAAGATAATAGATGATGGAAGGACAACTCATACATTCTTTTCTTAGGAGAAAAGAGTGGAGGATGATGAGGACAAAAAACAAGTTAACTTCACCTAGTCAAACTTTCCGAATTGCCTTAAAACTCAGCAAAAGCAGGCAATAAATCATAAAAAGAAGACATGCACTAGGAAGGCCAGGAATAAAGAAGATTTGATTCCAAGGGGTTTCCCAAGTGCTCCATGACTCAAATTTATCAATTTTGACCACTTTGGAGATGTGGAGGACAACTTGCATAAGGTGGAATATGGAAACTAAGCAAATAAGACAAAAATGGATTAATTAATGTCTAAGGTAGCTAACTATGGGTTGATTATTCTAACACAATTCAGTTAATAAATATAGATGACACACCCCTGACTTTTTAGTAAATGGAATTTGGCTAAAACCTTATCAGGAGAGTCAGATGTCTTTAAACCTAGTTTGTGGAAAAACAACTAATTGTCGAGGTATTATATTTAAGTTGTAATTTTTCTGTCAAAGTATTGTATATTTACCATATTTTACGTGTCTCATTCAATGTCATCAATATGTCAAAGTTAGTTTTCGGTCGCATTAGGATTTGGAATCGTGATTTTCTGTTAAGTCCACAATTAAGGAGTGTTAAGTAGCTACTTTTATGGAAAGCAATGATCCAACTAGAAACCAACAGGTTCTCCTTCAATAGGTTCTCCTTGTTAGCTAACAGGTTCACCTTTGATAGGTTCACCTTCGATAGGTTTTCCTCAACATGTTCAGCCGACAAGTTCGCTACGACAGTTGAACTTTTGACCATTATATATTCTTGTAACTAAACGTAGTGGGTAGTCACTAAAACATCTCATCATCCTCTATATAAGCATGTACATTATGTAATATAGAAATATTTCTAACCATAATTTGATTCCTCCATAATTCATAGAGCAGAAGTAATAAATTGGTTCAAATTCTTGCATATTGTCTGTGTGTATATTTCTTGTCGAACTAGAGTGTTTCCTTATTTGTTGTTTCTTCTTATAAGCTTCCTCCATAATAGAACTTGACTCATTGATTCAAATATTGTCCCCATTGTGAACCTAGGCATGACCTGGATCAAGAAGAATGGTGGATTAAATGGCTCCTTATCATAATATGATTCCTCCATCTTTCATGGAGCAGAAGTAATAAATTGGTTCGAATTCTTGCATATTGTCTATGTGTGTATTTATTTTCATCCGAGTGTGTTTCATGCTTTGTTTTTTCTTCTTATATGCTTCCCCCATAGTAGAACTCGATTCATTCAATCGACTGTTATCCCCAGCATGCACCTGGGCATGGCCTAGATCATTGGTATCAGAGCAAGATTATGTTCAGAGCTTAAGTTACATAAGAACTTCCATCGAATTTATTTAACTTATTCATGTTAAAACATGCTCACAAACTCAGCAAAACAAGCAGACACTTCGTTTGAATTCAAAAAATATGGCGGAAGAAGTAGACAATAGACATGCAATTGACAAGACAAAGCAAATTATAGAAAAGGAACTAGCTCACTAGCGAACTAAAATGTTTTCCCAATTCAACGATATTTTCTTGAGATTCACTTCAAAATATGGGGAATCCTTGATGCATCCTCACTCCGATAAAATAATCCCCTTCAAAGTGAAAATGAACCTAGACATTTCGAACCTTGAAGGGAATATTGATGTAGAATTCATCAACAATTGGGTACAACAATTGGAATCTTACTACGTGGTAAATCAACTCTCTGAAGCGAAAAATATCGCCATTGCATCCTTAAATATGTCAACCTTTGTACACTACTGGTGGGAGAATCGATCGACAAAGATGGAAAAAGAAGAATACCCCTGTTGAGGCCTGGAAAATCACAAGTAACAACAGTAGGGATTCTCCCCAATAAACGTTCCCAACTAGCTTTTTATTGCTTGGTATGGGGATTCCGTCCGGTTTACGGTCCGGCTACTGTAAGTCAAGTAACAGTTAAAATGTTTTACTGGTTATGGCCCGGTCCACCGTTTAGCTGTATTTTTTAGTTTTTATCTTTAGGTATGATGTGCAAGTGCCTAAATAAATTCAAGTGATAGAGATAACAAGGAGGGTCACAACGTGATGCGCAATTTCATACCTCTCGTCTTACCTCTCTCGCTTCTAAATCACAAATAAATAAAAACTAACTAAGACTAACTAACCTATCCCTAGGGAGAAATACTGTGATTAATGGTGAGAAATGTATTGTATAACATGCATAAAGAAAAACTATAGATATTTGTTAACATTTCTGAATACATGAATATCAATAGACAGATGAACAAAGAGACAGCTCATTGTTAATTGAAGCATTCATTACTCAACTATGATTGTGGAAATTTCATAGAAATAAACAAGAGAAAATTCACAACATGAAAGAATTCATAAGTTAGAATGATCTCACAGTTCATGGAAACAAGCTGAAACAGAAACAATTCACATCCAACTAGCCCATGTCAAACATTTGAAAATCCACAATGCTTTCTCCAGCCGAAAAATATAACTCTTTATTATAAGATGAATTAGTTCTCCTTACAATAATCTTCCATAAATATGGTCTGAAAAAAAAGGCCCTTTCTACCTAAAAGTTGCCTATATTTATACAAAAAGCAAAAAAAATTGGGCTGCCCCTTGCTACCTTTTAGGATTCTGACATTTCTTTTAAAAAAAATTGTCTTGTAGCTTGTGCACAAAAGTAAATATAATATATTACATTATTTATCAATATTCCAAAACATTCAACTAGGAGGGCCCAGCTTGTTCGTTCATGAATTTTCTCCATATATTTTCCTCGACTACTATATTGTCAAAACCAGAAGGTTCGAGAAATTTGATAGTAATTTCATGCTGAGCAGACTAGGTCTTTATATTCACTATCCTGGTGGTAATCAAGCACAGTTGGTATTCTAGCAACTGTATGCTCACAGCTGCATGTGCCACTTCAGTCTTTAGTATCTTTTCATCCAACTCCTTGACTTGTTGGATGGCTTGTTCATCTTTGTTGCATTTGTCCTATAACTGTTTCGAAAACATTTCATGTTCTGGTAGCGCTTCCAATATCTTCATAGTAGAGGTCTGACATCGATTATAGGTTAGGAGCACTCTCCTACAAAATTCAGCATAGGCACCCTGTGTTCTCTTCACTTCCTTCTTTAATTCTTCTGCTATGTTGCTAGAAAACTCAATCAGCTCGTATTCTTGATTTATTGTCTCCTAATATTTGACACATATATCCGCGGGAGAATATTTGTTTGCTTCTACCCAAGCCATCCTTCCCCGCAGAGTCTCCACAATATCCTATGTTCTATCCAAAAAATATGAGGCTTTATTTACAATTTCTTCTAATATGATGTCTATTTGTTGGACTTTGAATCTTTCTTCAGCTATATGGAATTTTATTTGATGAATCTTCTTTCTAATTATAAGAGCATGCTTCTTTAAAGGTTCAATATCAACCTTCTGCTCCATAGCTGACTTCAGTGAAGGTACAAGTAAACTCTTATGTTCCTCCAAGGCTGCTATTTGAGTCTCATATAGCTTATCCTTCCCTTCTGTAGTGGTCTTCTACTCTTCTATATATGTCATTTTACTTTCTAATATGCTCTTTTCTTTATTCATCTCTTCAACTGATAACTGAAGATGATTTTTGTCAGCCTCCAAACTCTGATATTGCAGTTGTAGTTTTCCTAACTCTGTTGAGGCAACTTGAGAATTCCTCTCCATATTTTCAGCAGATACTATGAGAGCATCTTTATCTTCCTGCAAGGTTTGACATTATACCTTTGAAACTTTGACCTCATCGATCATGTCCTCATATTTTCTCTTCAGATTCTGTATTTCACCCCTTTCCTTCTTCAAAGTTTCTCTCAGCTAGGCCACCTTTTTCTGAGACTGCTCGAGGTCGGTTATGATCCTATCTGCATTATCTTCAGTGGATAGGGTTAGAGCAACCCCAGCCCTCACTAGTAATCATGGATCCTTATGTTTACCATGAACTAATGTTTTGTCAGTTACCATCCTTCCTGATTTATCCCCAGTGTCCACCTTATTTTCAGTTCTTTTGACAATTCTCTTTTTCTCTTTGTCGTAAAATATAGTGTTAAAATCTGGTACCTCTTCTCCTTTGATAGGAATGGAAGGGATCAAATCAATTCCAGAAGTTGACATTGAACCTTCTTCTATTGTGTTGCTAGAAGGAACAATAGGTTATAATGGGTTCCTATCAGACAGAGCCTGTTCTTGCTCTATGGGGTCTTGTCCTTCTAGTGTCTCTATTCCCAATCCTTCATCTATCATCTTTGTTTGTTGTTTTTATTTTTGGACACCTCCTAATCAGAAACGTTCACTTTCTACCTGCTTTTTCTGGATTTCATCTTCTTCTTGTTTTTTCTTTTCTTCTTCAGCCTTCTTGGATGCTTCTTCAATTGCTCGCTTCTTTTCTTCCTCTTCTGTTCTCAGCCAATTCTCTGCTTCCTGTACAAGTCTATTAGCCTCCTCCTCTCTCTTCTTGGCTTCTTCTTCTTCTTTCCTTCTCAATTTCTCTGCAGCTTTTCCTTTACTACCCACAGTTGTTATTTTTTTGCTTGAATCTTTTTCTTAGGGATGTCATGTTCTTAGCATTGTGGAAAGTCTCCTCATCTTTGTACCAGAAATCTATGTATTCAAAATGAACTCCATCTTCCTTGCAATAATTATCTACTTTTTCCTTCAAATCATTTCTATGGAAGTTCATTTCCCTGAAGTGAAAGTATTGCAATTCCTAGACAAATTCTACCACAATCTTCACCCTTGAAAATTTGTAACTCCCAACGAAAAAAGGCACTGCATGATATACTTCCTTTTTCTATTCAAAAAGGAAATTGCCTGCTCCATCAATATATAACTATCTAATAGCTTCTTTATGGAGTACATAATCAGTAGCATATCTCGGGAGCAGAGAAGGGGCCCTTCAACCGCCATACATTCTTACATATAAACCATCCTCTATTAGATAATAACTTCCATATTCTTGCACAACCTTGAAGGCTTCTTCTGACATGCAATTGCATTCTTCCAAAAAAATCAGTGTATAAAGGTATGATAAAATTCTCACAAATCTCTTTATAATAGCTGTAATATTTGTGATCCCAAAATAACTTGTAAGCAGCATATACTGGAGCTCAATCCTTATCCCAATGGAACTTTAGTGCAGGGAAAGGCTAAGTGCATGGAATGCAGTCGATCAAAATAGAGCTCATGTAGAATTCAGACTTGTTTTGGGATACTCCTCCCAATGCTGCGCTGATGCAGCCTGACAGGATATTCGACACTATTTTTTCCTAGTTAAAAATGGTCCCTTGTGTAGGAACAAAGTATATGACTGGTATCCAACCCATCTTAAAAATTTTCCCATTGCCTCTCCCAAAAATCTTGTTTAGCATTAAAGCAATGAATCTATATGGGGCACAAAAAGTTGGTGTCTCATATTCTCCAGAAGGTCTGGTCCTGAATTTTTTCCCCAGTAGCATCATTTTCTTTACTGTCACTACCATGTCCACCTTTAGATCCTTTAACCAACTTTTAGTTAGATAAATCTATGGTGTTGGTAGATTATATTCCATAGACACATAAGTAGGGCTGTGTGTAGCATAGCCTTATTTCTCAGTATTTTCTAGCATCATTCTTGTTACATCTTCCCTAGGAAGAGTCCAACCTATCACTTCCGAGCATGAAACAAATCTCAAGTCTAGTAGCCCCTTTCATAAGGGATGACCTTTCAATATTAGCACACATTGGCATGTCTTCAAAACTAGCATCAGGGACACTTTGGCTTGAAATCATTATACACACTTCTCCCCACTTGTATTCTTGTTCAACCCCAGTAGTAGATTTAGTGTCTTCGCAAATGAATTCTACCTTGGTTATCACTTCTACTTCAGGTTCTTCTTTAGCCACTTGGGCTTTCTTCTTCTATTTCCTTGGCATATTGTAGTGCTGGAAATCAACCTGTAACACTCATGCAACATGGTTTCAATCTAACTATCTCTAGCAACTGGTATAGTGATAAACAATAAAATATACAGATATTACCATCTCTTCAATATGCATGATGGAAATTTATGTCAATACCATAGTCCTTCTGAATGAGAGATTTTAACAAAGAAACCCTACAACAAATTCTTCCCCCCAAACCTACTCAAAACTATGCTATCCTAAAACCCTAGTCTCCTATAGCCTCCTAAAACCTATATGGGCACCTTGACCTTGAGGAAAAACTCACCCTAGAGCTTACTTCAACAAAATCTCCCAAACCACTATCGGTTCACGATCCTCTCGTGTCCCATGGTGATCTATTGCTAATGAGGACATGACTGCCTAAACCCAGGCTAAAGATGGAGCAAACAATAATAGGGTGGTGTAGACACTAAAATGCCTATCTGCACCATTCCCTAAACCCTCTCAAAACTACTATAGATGCACTCATGGCAGATAGACTAAAACTTCCCGTCCAAAATGAAACACTCACAGCCAACAGGATAAGCCCTAAATAAAAGGATAAAATATCACCACAAGAAAGACAAAAAATGGAAAGCAACCTAACCCCACCATGGAAACCTAAGCATGCCCATTTGGAAGTTAAACATTAACAAAACAAGAAACTGAAAACATGAATAGATCCTACCTAGAAATGACGATACAGGAAACCTGAATGGGAACACCTTCCAAAGACGCAAAGGAGGATGAATGGAAGCTTGACAGCTGCATATTCAACAGGATGGAGGGCTTCTATGATGATAATGACAACTAATAACCCAAAAAATCATTATATAGACTTCGACTGAGCGGAGAACTACTAGCAATGGGAAAAAATATTTTTAACCACACATTGGCCACATAGTCCTGAGGATGTATGCAATATCAGATGAGAATGGAACTTCGAACCTGGCACTGCATAGAAAAACAAATATCAAAAATCAAAGGCACTAGTCTCTTCAGAATTGGAGGAGAAAACAAGAAGCTTTCGGGTCAGCTCAATACTAACCCTCCCCAATGTCAAATGGGAAACAAAGTAACAACTCTGGTTCATTCCGAAAAACAAAACTGACCGTGGGATTGTCCACTTAAATAGTTATTGAAAAAAGAGAGTTGAAGGGACATCTGATTCATCGGATCCACTTTGTACTAAGACACCAAAACCTTCGTAGACCAACTTCGAAGACGGTAGACAAACTCACTCCCGATGCTGCGCTTTAGATCTTAGAAATCTCCCGATAAAACCAATCGAAGAGCTAGTGGACTATTCCTCCACAACATCAAAAGATTAGTCAACTAAGTATCCGATATCAGAAGGCTAGTTGACTGAGCATCCGATACAATTATGTAAGAAAACTAAGTTTTTTCAGAAAATTTCTAAGCCTAGACCAAACCTTGGCAAAAATAAAAAATTCCTAGGCTGGTTTGAAATTAAAACAAAATAAGGGGGGGCCCTAAAAATAAAATATTTTGGGGAAATGTTGCAGCTGCAACAACCCCATTGTTAGAATAATCAACCCATATTTTACCCATTTAGACATTAATTTAATTATTTCTGTCTTATTAGCCTAGTTCATGTGTCTCACCTTGTGCAAGTTGTCTATTACCTATCCATAGTGGTCAAACTTGCCTTATTTGAATCATGTAGTGCATGGGAAATCCCAAGGAATCAAACTTTATTCCTGGCATCCTAGGCACCCTTCTGCTTTTTCTACTTTATTCCCTGCTTTTTCAGTGTTTTAAGGCAAATAGATAAGCTAGACTAGGTGAGGTTGAACTAGTTTTTTGTCCTCTTCATCCTCTACTCTTTTCTCCATGAAAAATCATGTACGAGCTGCCATTCCACCACTCTTTAGCTTGCCTAAGCCATTTTTCCAATTCGTGAGCTCCATGACAGATTTGGGATCATCTTTTTCAACCTATGGGGGATTTGCTTATTTTTAGTAAGCCTGCTTTATGCTAGATTCGAATTGCTCCTCATGCATTCAAATCCCTGATGTATGTTATTTATTTAGCAACCTATTATGTTACAGGGTTGGCTATTGTACACTGATTTAATACAGTTTAGTGTTCAGCTCCAATTTCAGTCTCTTTTGTGAGTGATTTTGCATGATCAATTGCTAATTGTTGTGAGTAAAATTAATCTATCACTAGGTTCAATTTCCACATGGTATCAGAGAGCTTATAGATTTTTTTCTCTCCTCCAAAATTATTTTTCAGCTTTGACATCAGTGACTGGGAGCCTTCTACTGACAGCCGGGACAGATTTTCTAAGCTATGGATCAATCACAGAAAACTATCTTGACTCCTTTCAATTTATTTCAATGGAAAGCAGAGATGGAGATACTGTTGAGAGAAAAATGCCTCTACAGGGTGACTATGGCAATAGAAGCAGAGCCCAATGCAGCTACAGAGAAGATAAAATGGCACAACAAGAGGGATGAGGCTTATGGCCTCCTGTGTCTGAGTATTTCCAGAGACCTCCTTTTCCATCTTGATGGATTGACATCACCGAATGAAGTATGGGAGAATATTTCTGATCTTTTTGGAAAGACAGATGAGATGAGGGGACATCAAATTGAAAATGAGCTGATTTCTCTGAGTCCAAATAGCTTTGAATCCCTGCAGCTATATTTCTCCAAGTTCAAAGCACTAGTTTTGCAGCTGAAACAGTGTGGGATCGAAAAGAAAGATGATCATCTCATCCCGGCCATCCTCTTGAAGCTAGGCCCTGACTATTCATTGTTTGTTTCAACCTTCTATGCCACAAAACTGACAGCTCGAACCTGGAAGATGCCTAGCCTTGCAGATTTCATGGAATCTCTCACACAGGAACAGGACAAGTTGGTGATGATGGGCACCATCAAACCATCCAAAGATCAAGCTTTGATTGCTAGAGATTCGAGGGTGGATTCAAAAAGAAAAAAGAAAGCTAAAAATCCACCTGAGCAAAAGAGAGACAAGAAACAGTCTCCAGAGGATCTACAAGGTCCCAAGAAGAACTACCAA
>LPNX010889236.1:421758-538227 GCA_001517045.1 Pseudotsuga menziesii | reverse complement strand
AAGCAAGCAAAACTCCTTTCCTTTCAGGAGTGAAGCTGGAAGAAGTTGATTCTTCACCTATGGTAAACAATACACTGTATAGGAAATTGATTGGATGTTTCTTGTATCTGACACATACTGGACCTGATATTTTTTATGAAGTAAGTGTGGCTTCTAGATTCATGGATCAAGCTCAAGAGATCCATTGGAAATTAGCCAAAAGGATCCTTAACTTTGTTCAGGGAACAAGGACACATGGGATCTTCTATAAAGCAAAATCTGATCTTGATTTGATTGGATTTACTGACAGTGATTGGGCAGGTGATAGCACAGACATAAATTCCACTTCAAGATATATGTTCATGCTTGCAGAAGGGCCAATCAGCTGGTCAAGCAAGAAGCAGAGTGCCATTGCACTGTCATCTACAGAAGTAGAGTACAGAGGAGTTGTTAATGCAGCAACTCAATGTTTATGGTTGCAGGGTTTACTTGGAGAGTGTGGATTCGAACCAAAGTACTCAACTACCATCTACTGTGATAACCATAGCACCATTCAAATATGAAAAGATGCAATTCAGAAGCAGAGAACCAGAAACATTGAGATCCATATGCACTACATCAAAGAACTTGTGCATGATGGCACCATTCACCTACTCTTATGTTCATCTTCAGAACAAGTAGCTGATATCTTCACCAAAGAATTTTGTGAGAAGACCTTCAGCAATCTAAAATCACTGCTGGGGATTGCTGATCATGCTATGAAGCATGAGTGAAGACAATATTCTACAATTTTGTTTACAGTCCATGTTTAAGGGAGGATTTTCCCAAGTTGGTTTTGCCTCTTTCCTTGTTTAAATGGACATGCAGTATGTAAAGGGTGACTAAGCCTTGTTGCTAGGCCCTATAATTTTATGATATATTACTCATAATTCAGGCTTAAGGGGGGGTGTTAGAATAATCAACCCATAGTTTACCCATTCAGACATTAATTTAATTATTTCTGTATTATTAGCCTAGTTCATGTGTCCCACCTTTTGCAAGTTGTCTATTACCTATCCATAGTGGTCAAACTTGCCTTATTTGACTCATGTAGCACATGGAAAAGCCCAAGGAATCAAATCTTCTTTATTCCTGGCCTCCTAGGTGCCCTTCTGCTTTTTCTGCTTTATTCCCTGCTTTTTCAGTGTTTTAAGGCAAATAGAAAAGCTAGACTAGGTGAGGTGAACTAGTTTTTTTTCCTCTTCATCCTCCACTCTTTTCTCCATGCAAAAGCATGTATGAGCTTCCATTCCACCACTCTTTAGCTTGCCTAATCCATTTTTCCAATTCGTGAGCTCCATGATAGATTTGGGATCATCTTTTTACACCTATCGGGGATTTGCTTATTTTTAGTAAGCCTGCTTTATGCTAGATTTGAATTGCTCCTCATGCATTTGAATCCCTGACGTATGTTATTTATTCAGCAACCTATTATGTTACAGGTTTGGCTATTGTACACTGATTTAATACAGTTTAGTGTTCAGCTCCAATTTCAGTCTCTTTTGTGAGTGATTTTGCATGATCAATTGTTAATTGTTGTGAGTAAAATTAATCTATCACTGGGTTCAATTTCAACACCCATAGACACATGGGAAAAATTTGTCGAATATGTCCAAACAGATTTCTACCCACCTAAGTATATTGAACAAAAGTATAAGAAGTGGTAGCAGCTAAGGAACTAGAAATACCAATCCGTATAGAGTTACACTGATGAGTTCTACCGACTCATGGCTAGAATTGTCATCCAAGAAGAAGAGAAATTGCTTGTCCTGAAGTACATCATTGATTTGTCCTCGTACATTCAGCAAGAGATGGAGTTTTTGACTGTCATCATGCTTGCGGATGCAGTTCATTACGCCAGCAAGACTGAATCTAAATAAAATGGAAAATACATTTCCCAAATAATCCAACAGGTCAAACATCTGACAAGAAGTCACCAGTTGACTCTTACAAGTTCAAGTATCCATCTTAGTAGACTCTGCCAAATCCTGAACATCAAAAGAAGAACTTTTAGAAATACAAGAGGGATCATAGAAAACAAAACCCTACCAGGAAATGGTGTGATTAGCACAGTTCATCATGTCATGATATGTCAGAATGCAAAGCTCAGAAGAAATTGTTGGAAAATTTGTCGAAATCCAACTTGTCCGACACAACCCTAGTAGAATCTTATCCAGATGCATCAACTCTCTCAGCCTTGACCTCGACCACTCCAATAGTCTTGACCATCATTGAGGAGGAGGAATGAGAGTGCCTATTCCATAGATGGATATGGGCTCAGAACAATCCATTACATCTAATTTTGGATTATGGTAGCTATAATAAATTCGTTTATGAAGATCTTGTGAAGAAATTGGGTCTTTTCACCACTCCACATCCTTAGCTTTACAATATTGATTGGATGAAGGATGGGAAGGAACTAAGGATCACACGACAATACCGACTCACCTACTTCATTAAAACTTTTGAAGATGAATTAATCTATGATGTGGCACCACTTTCTGTATCTGATGCCCTATTCGGTAGACCCTACCTATGGGATCGACATGGTACATATCAGTCATGGCCTTATAAGGTAATTTCCAAAATTCAAAACCAATGGTATGGCATACCTGAGTGACAACCCACTTCAATGGTTGTTATGATATCTATCAAGCAAACAAAGAAGCATATCAATCATGCTCAAAATTTTTCATTAATCATGATCAAGCCTCAACATGCCAGGATGACTGCAGCAACCAATTGACTCACTGACCAACGCAGCTCCTGAAAACAACAACAGATCGATAACATTCTTGAAGAATACTAGAACATATTTCAAGCACCAGATGGAGTACCTCTGCACTATCAGGTAAAGTAATCCATTCAACTTGTTCTTGGTTCTTCATTACCTAATGCATCTATTTATAGAAGATACATTCTCGAAAATGAAGAGATTCGCAGGAAAATCTAGGATTTGATCAACAAGGTTCATATCCGCCCCAACTCCTCTCATTGTGGAAGTACAATCATCTTAGTTCAAAAGAAATAAGGGACTTTGTGCATGTGCATCGACTCTCGGGCTCTGAACAAAATTTTAGTGAAGAACATATACCCTCTTCCACAGATTGATGAACTCATCGACAATCTAAAAGGTGCTAAGTTCTTTATGAAATTCGACCTCAAGTCAGGATACCACCAAATTCCAATCGAGTACACTGATGTATGGAAAGCATCTTTCAAAACCAAGGAAGGATTGTTTGAATGGTTAGGCATGCCTTTCGACTTAATCAATGCACCTAAAACCTTCATGATATATCTGGATGACATTTTATGACCTTTCATCGGTAAATGTGTCATTTTCTATCTCGAAGATATCTTGATTTTTATTCGATCATGGGAAGAATATGTCAAACAACTTCGACAAGTTTTTGACACTCTCCAGCAACATCGGATATACCTGAACATGGAAAACTGTTCATTTGCAATGACCAGCATCAAGTATTTGGGGTATGTAATTGACTCTGTAGGAATTCATGTCGACCCAAAAAAGTATAGATCCCCAAATATTGGCCCATTCCTAAAAACATTCATGAACTAAGAAGTTTTCTTGGCTTGGATAATTTCTATTGATGATTCATACTTGGCTTCAGTCACAACGCATGGCCTCTAAATCAGTTGACAAAAGGAAATGGGAAAATTGTCTTCAAATTGACACCGACACAACAACAAGATTTTGAACAAATAAAAAAAAATATTTGTACTGCACCAGTACTTCTGTTACCTGATTTGCATCAACCCTTTGAGATTGAGATGGATGCATCAAACTATGCCATCGGCACAATGATCACTCAGTCAGGTCACCCATTCACATTTCATTCTGATACTTTCATCAACACAGTCAGAAGGTACTCAACGTATTAAAAACAACTGTATGCCATTGTGCAAGCTCTCAAGCAATGGAGACACTATATTCTTGGAAGGGAAACATTCATCCTTGCTGACCATAATCCTTTGCAATTCGCTTCGACTCAGTTCAAACTACAGATAACCCGACAACTCAAGTGCATTAATTACCTGCAACAATTTTAGTTGGTAATTAAGTACAGGAAAGGAAAATCCAATACCGCAACCGATTGTCTCAGCAGACTACCAATTACTCTATTGTCTACAATGATGAGTATGCAGGGTTATGACACCACTACTTGGCCGCAATTCTATTTGATAGAATATTTTTTTTCGACAATCTATTGACAACTTCATACTGACAAGTTGACGACTACCAACTATTTCCTGAAAGAAACCTTGCTATACAAGCTTGGACATATTTGTGTACCGACTGGTAAGAACTGACAGAAGCTCATATAGGACACGCACTACAGCAATACTACGAGAAATTTTGGAGTTCCAAAAACACTTGTTATCCTCCAAAAGTATTTCTACTATCCTTCACTTAAATCTAACATCAACAAGTACATTCGATCGTGCGTGGTTTGTGCCATTGATAAATCGACAAATCAATGAAAATGACTATACACACCCCTTCCAGTTCCTAGTCGACCATGGGAATTTATTTCTATGGAATACTTGATGGAATATCCTACTACCAAACATCAACATGATGTGATACTAGTAGTATTCGAAAGATTTTCCAAGATGGTTATACTCCTAACATGCAAGAAGACTACAATAGCACAACAGACTGCTCAGATCTTCTTTGAACATGTGTGGAAATACTATGTCCTCTTGACAACCATTAGTTATGATAGAGATGATAGATTTTTCACCACGTTTTTGAAAACTCTCTGGTAACATCTCGAAATGAGACCTTCTTTGTTGAAATCCTTCCATCCACAGACAAACAGATAGATAGAAGTTGTAAATCGCTTAGTTGTACAATTTCTTTGCATGTACATCCACAAGCATCATTGAACATGGGAGGAAAATCTTCCATACATACATCACAGCTACAATAGTTCTTAACACATCTCTACAAGCAAGAGTTCATTTGAGATCCGTTACAAATTTCAACCCTCAGCACCTATCAACTTAATCAGTTCCTTAACATAGTCAAATGACATTGACTTCGAAGGAAGAGAAGTGGAGAAAGCATTGAAGTGCAGAGATCAAATCTACAACATCCAAAAGAAAGCACATGAAATGTTGCAATGAGAAAATGAAAAAGATAAGGCCCAACACAACAAGCACCGGATTCCTCATTCATTTCGAATTGGGGATTAGTTCAGTTACATATATAGAAGGAACGCTTAACTAGTCCATACATAAAGATGAAACCTTTGCAATATGGTCCATACATTATCCTTAAATAAATTGGAGAAAACAATTTTCAGCTTGGCATTCCTGTGTGCCTTGGCCTACATCTAGTTTTCAATGTAGATCTTCTTCGACCATACCATGCACCATTGTTGGAACAAAACCACTTGCAGACAACAAAACCCGAAGACATCCATCCAGATGTTTAGGAACTTGTTATTTGTGACTCCATTGTGGGAAAACACATATGCCTTACAAGGATGACCTCCATTCCCTTGTTTCAAGTAGCTAAAGATGGAAAACTCCCTATGCAAGGAAAATGGTACTCTGCTAATGAAGGCATTGACAAGTTTCCTCACCAAAATGAATACAAGATGGATACCATTGTTTATTAAGGAAGGAGCAGTGATCCAACCAGCATCTAACAAGTTATCCTTGGAAAAAATCTCCTTGCCAGCCAACAGGTTTTCCTTTCTAGCCGACAGGTTCACCTTAGAAAGGTTGCCTCGACATTTTCAACTGACAAGTTCATTGTGACGACTGAACTTCTGACCGTTATAAATTCTTGTAACTGAGCGTAGGGGATGGTCATCCAAACATCTCAACATACTATATATAAGAATGTGCATTATGTAATATAGACATCTTTCTGGTCATAATCTAATTCCTCCATCTTTCATGGAGCATAAGTAATAAATTCGTTTGAATTCTTGCATATTATCTATGTGTATATTTCTTGTCAACCTAGAGTGTCTCCTACTTTGTTGTTTCTTCTTATATTATTCCTACATAACATAACTTGAATCATTCAGTCGACTATTGTCCCTAGCGTGCACTTGGGAACGACATTGATCAAGAAAAATGTTGCTCTAAATGGATCCTTATCATAAATGTCTGAAAACATTTCATCATGCGAATGGATTGACCGCCACCTTTTCTAATTATTGATAAAGATCAAGTCAGAATAACTACCCATGTGATAATACTGATTTCTCTCCTGTGTAAGTCTATTTTGGTGTCTGAAAGGGATTCAATTGTCTCATTGTGTCAAGTGTGAAGTGTACTGAGCAAGATAGTCGTCACTCATCTACAACTAGTGATTCTATGTTGTAAGTTTTCACTATGGAGATTCCTGTGTCAAGCTCTGACACTGTTTCAGGCTTTATTGTAGAAATATCACATGCTATACCTAGTGTCAAGGAAGAACCATAGGTTGTGTCACATTAGGCCTATGTGAATCCACTGAGGAAGAAACAAATGACTAGTTGGGTAGTTCCTCTAGAGAATATATTTAAAGTTTCCCATGATGTTGAAGTGTCCATCTAGATGAACGACCATACTTTTGGGATATATTCTTCCGCAAAAGGATAATGATCCACCTATAATCATTGGGAATAATGCCAACTATCCACTACTAAATCCCAACTTCCGAAAAGAAGTTCATGTGATAGTGGAAATCATGGCTAATTTGAAGAAATTGTCATTCTATGACCATGATTTGAGGAAGTTCCTTGAACTTCACATGTCCAACAATATGACAACGGTGCAACTAGTGCAAGGTGATCCTATTCAATTGGTAACAAAGGACTAGGATCATGGGTTAGATAAGTCAGGAATTATGTCGCTATTGTATATGCTCGATTTTGGTCAAACTATTGAATCCAATACATGCGTAAAGTAGCTACTAGTTTGTTTTCATTAGGGGTGTCTATGGTTGTACATACATATTTCTATTGATGTTAACCTCATAGAGGATGTCATAGGGTTACCCAAGGAAATATTTGATCCAACACCATTCCTTGCTGGAAAGGAGAAGCACAAAATCCTTATCGCTCGAACGAGGGAGAAGTATAATATTACAGGATAGAAGGGGGGCTTTTATATAGACTCTAATAATAATCAAAGTTTGATATTCATAGCTAAATTTTTTTTGAGTAAATTACTATGGAAGATGTGACTGAACCACTACATTGCTGGTACCATCACCGCAAAAGAGAAATATGTTGTGAGCATTCAGTTGAATTGGGAGAAATTTCTTCTAAATGAGTTACTAGCTGACACTATACATGCACATGAGAGAGGTACACCTTTTACGTATTCTTGGTTACTCATTTTAATTTCATTTTTCGCATGGGAACAACCACATAAATACCAAGGGATGGAAGTGAATGTCCTGTATCGCAAATCCTAGTATCAAAATATGTGGTTCAATCTAATCATCAAAAACAGAAGGAGAATAACATTGAATTCTATATGCACACTAACGCATTAAAGGATCATATTTGGATTTAGTTAAGGATTGTTGTTTCGATTGTATAATGATAGTAGAATATCATTAATTAATATTTTGGGGTAGGCATGAAGATTGGAATCATCCTATCGTATATGATTAATTGCTTACTAAAATGAGCTATGATAGAAGGGTACATCAGGGACCTAGCTAATGGGCCCACAAGAATAAGACAATTTTCATAGTTGTCGCCACAATAGTGATGAAGAATCAAGCACTACCCCCAATAGATCCATATTTGGGATGAAAGCGGAGAGATAATGACTTTCCAAAAAAAGGAAGGAAGAAACAAAAGGCCGCCAGGGACTCCACACCTATCAGTTTAACTAATGATGATTATAATTTATTAGGAGATAAAATGGACGAGGTTGTTGATGAGACACACCAGAAGATTGACAACTAAAATACTGAGTTGTTCGAGGGGGTCACTGAAATTGTTCAAACTCTACATAAAGTCATGAAAGAAAAAATATTCGAAGTTAGCAAGAGGTTGACCCAGTCGCAGGAAGTCGGACCCTCTATTGATCATCCGACTGAAGTCCAAACATCATGGCAACATCGTAAGGTCTAGGTGATACCAAAAGTGCCATATTTAGGCATGATGGAGATGAACATTACTATACAAGATATTGGTTTTGTCGTGTTAGACATATCTATGATACCGATGTTTACACTACATACCATTCAACAGGAAGTAGTTGAGTAAATTAAGGCACAAGAGCATGTGGTGTATGAATAACTAAAGCAGTCAAAGAACACCATGTATTTATTGGAATCTCAAATGAAAGACAAGTAAAATCAAATGCATAAGTGGAAATAAGAAAGGGAGCGACTAGAGAAATATGTTTCTCTTTCATGTCTGGAAGTTCCAGAGGTATGGGTCACACCTAAAATGATTCTTGAATCTCATGTATTCAAATTAGAGGAAGTTTCTAGTGGCTTTCGTCAAAATATTGAAGTTTTAGATGTTAAGCTTATCCCTAGTACACCTACTAAAGTACTATAAGAGAGACAGAGGAATTTTTAAGAATACATGTGACAAATTCAAAAGTTCAAGGCACTTTGTGCCAAGGAATATGAGCAAGTTTCCTAGGAATGAGAGGACTTGATGGATTATGTGGAGTTGCAAGAAATAACAATGAGACTTTATGCAGCAGAGACAAGTTTGGTCAATCTATGAATCTCATTCCAATACTTATCAATGGTCAAGAATATGAGTGAGTATGTTTAGCTTAAGGTATCACATCAACAAGTTGATAGACTCCAAACATAGTTTGAAAGAAGAACATATTGTGTTGTGGAGCTTCAAGAAGAAGCAGAGAAAGTAACTGAGACCATTCATCCACTCCATGTTGAGGTGAAGTAATTTTTAGATACAACTCTGGTGGATGTGTCAGAACATCTCAGTTTTGAAATGCTTGAAAGATTTTCCAAGCTTAATGGATATGTTCAATGACGGGTTGAGGACGTGCTGAAAAGATTTCAATATTTTCAAGCTAGGTTGAAAATGCAGGAGGGTTCTATCTGATGTGGCTTGGGGAGAACCACATGTGAGTGGTTGGGGAATGTTGGCATTAGGGAATATGGGTAAGCTCGACAAATAAGTTTTGGATTCGTTCAAGGTGTGAATGAGGTTGCGTCAGACTGGGTGTTGAAATGGTTAGCTCCAAAATTTTGGCCAGTTTATGGAGAAAAAGTAATTTTATTGGCAGAGCCAGATGGTAAATTCGATGAGTTAGTATAAGTATTTGTACACTTTTTGGTAGTGGGTGTGAGATGTAAAATAGACAAATAGATCCTATAAAAATTTAATAGGTTGGGATTTTTTGGGTTGGTTGAGGTCAATTTTTGAAAAGACAAATTCTGTAGTGTCGATAGATTTTTTTTGTACTATTATGTCAAAGATGAATAAGATTCGTGAGGATATTTTCGATTTTCAAGTTGTGTTTGTGAAGTCAATGTAATGGGGATTATGGAGGAATTTCTACAGAATGTGTGTGCATACCAAAGTGTTCAAGATACAAATATTGCTAATTAATGAGATCTTTTGTTGTTTTACCCATTTGGGTTTCCATGTTAAACTTGTTGTTTCAAATGGTGCATGATAAATGTGTGTGTTGTTTGCATTGTTGTAACTTGTGATAATGTGTTATTTTTTTAATAAGTAATTGAATTGACAAAGATTCAATGGATTTTTCAAGAAAATGGTTTTTGTTGAAAATGGGTTGTGATATACTATCATGGTAGATATTATGTCGATGCCCTTTATCTTGATATCTAGTAAGAAAAGAGCCCATTCTTCACTGCATAAAACCTGGTTCTTCTATCCCCTATAGGTATCTCAGTTGAGACTTCACTTACGTCACATGTGTTGTCGATAGGGTTAAGTCCTACCGAGCCGATACCTTGGGTTTTGTCAGTTTGGTCAAAGTTGAACCTGGGTTAGTCGAGATTGAGCCAACAATCTCGAAGCACACACATTTTTTTATAGTGCAAATATGCACGTGTTATGAAAAAATAGAATTCTCCACTCATTTTTTATAATGTGGTCATGTAATCACTATTCAAAGGTTCTTTTTCTCTATCATATGATATAATCTCCTATATTCTCATAAATTCTACACTTCAATAGAATTACATTGAACCTACTTCAATATGTTTCAATTATTACATTTAAGAAAATATACTTTTATTTGTCTAAAGTGTGATATAATATTTCCATATTGAATATGATGTACTTTGTGTTTTCTTTAGGTTATACACAATCATGTTTTTTATAATTTAATATTATGTCTTGAAAACACAACATCTTTCATTAACGTAATCCATTTCTCCTTCTCTTTTATAGGTTCCTTTTAAACATAAACTATGATATGAACATCAAGCTAGTGGAACTCTATTTTAGACTCTTAAAATTTGAACCCTAGCTCATATCCCACCTGCATTGCTAGAACACCTTCCCAACACCAAATTTGATGCATAACCTTTGTATACTCAATTATATTCTAAATTCATACATTTATAAGAAGAATTCTAAATTCATACATTTATAAGAAGAATTGCTTAAGTAGTGATTAAAGTTCTATGATAACTTCATGGACTATGCTCCTCATGCCTTAAGCATCTACAATTTTCTTCAAGTTTGGGTACTTTTTAGCTTGATTTTATATAGTCTTTCATATTTGTCTCAATTTATTAGTTTACGCTCTTAATTTCATGTTATTATTTTCATCCTAAACCTTGGGGTTGGTTTATTTCAAATATGTATTGGTATTGAAAGAGAAAACATGAGGGACACTATTCATAACTAATGTAGTTGTTGTGTATAATTTGCAATCACAAATTTCAAGGAATAGATACGTATATTATCTGTAGTTGTTGTGTATACTTGGCCATTAAAAAGTTGTAAATGAAAAAATATTGATGTTATAATGCTTTATTTAAAATCTATCGTCTATGCTCATATTAGATGTTCAATTTAAATCTTCCCAAGTGTTGAACTATTCGCGTTTTATAGATTTTTTTTGTGATGCATGAAAAAGTAATGGAAAGATAGTAGGATGTTGTAAATAACAGGAATCTATACATGCAATTATGAAGAGAGGAAGTGAGGTCTTACAAATAACAATGTTCAGTAAACCCTAAACACCTTAGTATTTGTTGTTCTAAAACATCAACAAACAACTCTCTCCTCCTTCGCACCGTGAAGATGGGGCATGCATAAACAATAGGATTAATTACAATGAAACATAGTCATTAACGATCATGGGGTTTAGACTCTTCAAACCCACATTAGAGGGTGGTAAATTATACAATAATGCATACAAATTGAGAGCTCCAAAAAACATATGTAGGATGAGTTCTCATTATTGGTTTATTTGATTGTATTATGGTCCCTTCAAGATCATTTTGAAACTTGTATTTGAACTAGGATGTGTCAAATAAATCAATATTTGTTTTTTTATGATAGTATACTTACTTCCAAAGGATATCATTAAGGGAACATACTAAAATGTTTGAGTGATATCGTGACTAGTCATATTATAAGAATGACATTATTTTAAGATTTTTTTTTAGTGAATTGTGATTACATATAGTATTATAATTGTGTGGATATTTTTTAATCTATATTTGAGGAAATGTATCCTCTAGTGGGACATCCATGATCATATAGACTTGTTTTTTATTATGTAAAGAGGTGTTGTTGCTGATAATTTGAAGGGGTTTGTTGTATATTCTTACTAGAGGATAAATCTATATTGTTATGATGGGTAAGTGAATGCAACAATTGCGGCGTATAGAAGCATCGATTGAAAACTTGAATATGCTTATGAGGATGGTGTTTCCTAGTTTTTGACAACAACAAAAAATGCATGCGTGAAATAGAAATGGAACCCAGTTTTTTGTAGCATAGAAATCATTAAGAACACTATGTGGGTGTGGAACGAATGAATACCAAGGAGGGGCCTAGGAAAAATATTGAATATGAATAGTAGTGAATCCTCACTAAGAAGTTCCAAATTAGTATGTGTGATATTGAAAACCATGAAAATACTATGTACATATGGACAAGAAAGAGAGACCATATATGCGTGGGAGTAATAGGAATGGGGGGTGATATTTTATAGGAGAGAGACAAAGAATTGATGGAAAATTGGGATTATAGTGTTTGCAATATGAGGAGTGAAATAAAGTGTTTTTTTTCCAATAGAATGTGGAAGAACAGATCTATATTTTTTGAGGTATTGAAATGAGGATTTTCTTGGGACAACAAATTTTGGTTGAAATTGGAGTTACACTATCAAAATAGAGTGTTTGTGGGACAATTATTTTGTTATCATTTAGGGAATTTGTTTTCTAGTTGTGATCAAGAGCTGGGAAATAAGGGTTGCGTAGGATAGTGAGGTGTTTATGGAGGATATGAGTTGTATGGTTAAGGGTGGAGTACTAAATTCTAAACTTCCAATCAAAACTAGCATTAATGGTGGTTGCACAAATTCTATATTCGAGTTTGTTTAAAAGTGAAATGATCTTAGTTTCTTGTGTGTGTGAGGAAAATGATAAGGAAATCAAGGAAGTAATTGATAGGGAACTAGATGAAGGGTGTGTTTAAGAATTCATGTAAATAACTCTCTCTTCCTTACTACCCTTGATATGGAGCATGCATGAACCAAACAGATACTTATAAGAAAAAATAGTTGATAAGATTCCTACGGATTAGCCTCTTGAAACCTACATTAAAGACTTGTGAATCAAGAAAGTGAAGCAGAAAAAAATTGGAACCATGATGCCACAAAAGAGGATCAAATAAAACCCAACCATGATTCCATGAAAGAAATACAATAAAAATCTCCATGAAATAGATTAAATAAAACCCTCCCAAGGCTTCTTGTTAATGCTCGTAGGCTAGGGCGGGCTACTTGTTAACGCTTGGCTGTTAATAAGGTAGGTAATAGCTTGAGTAGGTTTTTTTTTGTGCTTGGGGAGAATGAATGGATTAGGATAGGGAGATGCTTTCAGCTGGGTGGACCACTGACCAACAAAACACTAAAAGCTACGAATGTGAAAATGGGGCTTAACCATTCCCCTTACATAACATAAATCAAGTAACAAATGGGACATACATTAGAAATTTTAGAAAACCAAAACATAAGTGAGATAATCTAGTGAGTTGGATCTTATTGAAAATACTTATATAACTACATTTTATCACACTTATCAGATACACATGCATTGAATGGATTTAGTGAAATTAAATTCCTAGCCTATGTTTTATTACATGAAATGATTATTTTTCATGTCGTTGGTCTTTAAGAATAAACTAGTTGTAATAGTTATGGGAGATTAATCTTAATTTCATACTTGCATAGACACATAATTTTTATAAAGGACACATAACTTTAATGCCCTTGCATGCTATTTCATGTTTGTGACATTGTTTCTTGCAAAAAAAATATGGAGTGTAAATATGTTATATGTGTTATTAACTACATTACATATATGCATGCCTATAGTTTAACATTTTGAATGGGATGAAACTAGTAGGACATAAAAAATTTCATGCTTTTTTCTATACTATAACTCATACATGTTATCTTGAAGTAAATCGTGAGTGCACTATCGAACTCTAGAATGTGTGTGTGTCTTGCAATCCACCATACACAACTTTAGGTGGGAGCTTATCCAACTAGAAATTTGGACTTTTAAATGCATGCACTCATGTTTAGTAATAGTTATGTCACCTACATGTCATGTACTATGTGTTATATCTCACTCAGGCCTGGAAATTGAAGGGTTGTAGAACATTTTTATCCTTCCAGGACGTATTTTACAGGTATATGTAAAACAAATACATGGACATTGATGGACATGAAAATATTTAAAACGTATATGTGACGTTTATTAATTAAGAATTCCTGTGAAAAAATTTAATGCCTCTCAAACTATAATATATTCTTAGTAATTATCCATGGTTGGGGGATGTTATTTCTTTTCGAAACCATGGCATGTTATGTTTCTTCCCACGGACATTTAATACTATATTATGAAAAACTCCATACTGTTAGTGGGAATTTAATACTCGGGACACTCGGTATTTCTAGTGAGGAATGGATCTTGGGAGGTATGGAAGATGGATAATGTCATCCTCATCCTTGGTATTACTCAGCCATCATCCTGTGAGTTCATCCAAGATATTTCGCGGTATGCCCCTGGGCCACATGTACTTGTGCATAGAGTTTGTAACTTGCACATTCTCTAGTTGAATGGTTTCTTTGTCAACCCCATGAGGAGTAATGCAAATAGTGGGTTGTTCGGGTACACAGGATACTCCCAAAAGACCGAACACCGATGTTTGTCACGTGGTTAAAACCCTCGAGAGGGAAAAAGTCCATGGGCCCAACCAAATAGCTACTTGGAGCAATTTATTATGCAAAAGAAAGAAATTTACATGAGCTTCACATAATCGATCAACTAGCCAAGGACCCTCTATGCTCTTTAAATAGAGATCATAGACCAATCGGGTGTTAAGCCACAGATCAATGGTAGGTATGATCTAAGAGAAGCTAAATCGTCGAATCACTCTATGTCTAGAACATATCATGACCGTCGGATTATAATATTTACAAATGCATACTAATGCATACTAAAGAAACACACTTTAAACTAACGGATATATTACACAAGTTGATCTTAACTAACTCCTAAGTGACTAAATATCCTAACATCCCCCCTTAAGAACAACCTGGGATAGGATTGAAGGATTTACAAAAGTGACACTATTAGGAGAAGGAAGGAGGCATTAGAGCCTATCCCCCCTTAAGGACACATTCCTGAACTCCTAACATAGACCGAAGTTTAGAAAACTTCACTTCTGTAAGAGACTTGGTGAAGATGTCTGCAACTTGATCATATGTAGGGAAATAGAGAACTTCAATAACACTATCATGAACAAGATTTCTGATGAAGTGCATGTGTAGCTCAATGTGTTTGTTGCGCTGATGTAGAACTGGATCTTTGGCAAGCTTGATGGCACTTTGATTATCGCACAAAAGTGGAGTAGGTTGTTGCTGCTCGAATCCAAACTCTAAAAGGATCTATCGAAGCCATAAAGCATCCTGACTGGCATTAACTACGGCTCGATATTCTGCTTCTGCTGAAGAACGAGCAAGAGCTTGTTGTTTCTTACAAGCCCAAGTGATGGGTCCAAATCCTAGACTGAAAACATAACCTGTAGTAGACTTTTGATCATCAGGATCGCCAGCCCAATCTGAATCAGTAAAACCAACCAACAAAGGTTTCCCCCCTATACTGTAATGAAGCCCAAACTGAATTGTACCTCAAATATATCGAAGTATTCTTTTTGCTGCTTTCCAGTGACTTTCATGAGGAGTTTGCATATAATGGGAAACATGACCAATGACAAAGGAAAGGTCAAGACGAGAATGAGTCAAGTATAAAATACTACCAACAAGCTGATGATACAAGGTGGCATCTACTTCACGAGAAGTACAAGTGATAGAAAGTTTGACTCCAGACTGGAAGGGAGAAGGGGCTATTTTACAATATTCCATGTGGAAGCGACGAAGAAGGTCACAAGCATACTTAGACTAGGAAAGAAAGATTCCTTCTTAGGTTTGCAATACTTGGAGACTAATAGAATAATGCAAATGTCCTAAGTCTGAGATTTCAAAATTTTGCTTAAGACTGGATTTCACATGGGTTATAAGTTTAGGGTCACTACCAGTAAGGATAAGATCATCAACATAAAGAATAAGTACGATGAGATGGATTCCTACTTTCTTGGTATAGACATTAGGGTCAGAATGGCACCTAGAAAAACCAGTATCAAGAAATAAAGCTATCCATTTTGGCATACCAAGCTCTAGGAGCTTGCTTAAGGCCATATAAGTATTTCTTAAGGAGACAAACAAGGCTAGAGTTATTTTGAACATATCCAGGAGGATGTTCCATGTAAATTTCTTCATGTAAATCACCATGTAAGAAGACAGACTTGACATCCATTTGATGGACTTCCCGGTTATGTAAGGCTGCAAGGGAAATAACAAGGTGGATGGAGTTCATTTTTGCTACAGGGGCAAAGATTTCATTGTAGTCAATCCCTTCAACTTGGGAAAAAACTTTGGCAACTAACCTTGCCTTAAGTCTTTCAACACTTCCATCTGATGCATACTTAGTTCTGTAGACCCATTTACATTTGACAAGTTTTCTTCCTTTTGGAAGAGGAACAAGATCCCAAGTATCGTTTGGCATTAAGGAACGATATTCTTCATCCATAGCTGCATCCCAATCTAGATTTCCAGAAGCTTCTGCACAAGTTTCTGTATCATGATTCTTGAAAACTTGAGCCAAAAGGGAAGAGGCTCGTTGAACTGAGAACGTGTTCAAAGTTGATCTCTAGGATCACCGACAAGATCACCAGCTGCTTCACATGTTGAATGGACCCATCGAGGAGGCATTGGTGCTGGTGCAATTGGAGGAACATGAGCAGGCAGAGGTGGATTTTCATCTTCACTGTCATCATCAGAAACTGAAGTTGGAAACCTATCAACGAAGTTGGAAGAAGAAGAAGAATAAGTCACAATTGTCGAATCAGGCTCGCAAGCCAAAGATGGAACACCCGCTAAGTTAGGCTCGTAGGCCAAGAGATTTTCATCAAATTTAATATCTATTCTAATGATTATATCATGTGAATGGGGCTGAAGAAGTCTATAACCTTTTACATCTTCTGAATATCCAACAAATATGCACTTTTCACTTTTAGGCTGCAATGCTTTCCATTTTTTATCCGGAATGTGAGCCCATGATTCAC
The DNA here is from genome assembly GCA_001517045.1 of Pseudotsuga menziesii. Lineage (NCBI taxonomy): Eukaryota > Viridiplantae > Streptophyta > Pinopsida > Pinales > Pinaceae > Pseudotsuga > Pseudotsuga menziesii. Next base: position 521,335 of record LPNX010889236.1, on the reverse strand, counting down.
AACCAAACACACAAAAGTGACTTACATCTGGTTTAATTTTTCTCTATGCTTCTTCCGGTGTTATACCTTGTAAAAATTTAGTGGGTGTGTGATTAACTATGTAATTTGCACAATTTATGGCCTCAACCCAATATTGAAGACCTAGTCCTTTATATTGGATCATACAATTAGCCATTTCTTTTACTGTGCGGTTCTTCCGTTCAGCTACACCATTTTGTTGTGGTGTATATGGAACAGTGTGTTGTTGTTGGATTCCTTGTTCAGTGCAGAAAGTAGCGAACTTGTTGTTAACATATTCTCTTCCATTGTCAGATCTTAACTTAATAATTTCATGACCGAATTGTTTTCCAACAAGGGCCTTGTAGGCCAAGAACATGTTAAATACTTCACTCTTAAGTTTTAGGAAGTAAACCTAAGTGCGTCTGGAGTAGTCATCAATGAAAGTTAAGAAATATTTGAAACTAGAAAAGGATGCAGATGAAAGAGGACCACACAAGTCACTATGCACAAGATCCAAAGGAACCGAGGCATGCCAAGAGGCATGTTTGTCAAAACTGTCCCGATGATGTTTTCCGAGTACACAACTGGAACAAACACCATCCTTGCAAGATCCCATCGGAAGACTAGTCACCATATTGTCTTTACATAGTTGTTGCAATGAGCGATAATTTAAGTGACCAAATCTCTCATGCCAAAGTTTGCTTAAGTTATCACTATGAGCAACAAAAACTGAAGGAAAAGGTGATGACCCAAAGTTGTTAAATTTGTACAACCTGGTAATATCATCAACAGTTCCAGTAGCAAGGAAATTTTGAGGATTTTTAAAATCCTTGATTACAACTTGGTGAGGTGTAAACGTCACAGTTTTACCTTCACCTAAATGAGTAATTTGATAGATTGATAACAAATTGCAGGAAATTTTTGGAACACATAATACAAATGACCATTTTCTATTGGAACTATTCCAGATCCTACAACATTTAGAGATCTATCATCACCAACAAATATTTGTTTGGTGTTACATTCATGCATAGTAGAAAAGATGGCTTGATCCTTAGCCATATGATAATATGCTCCAGAATCAATGAGCCATTCATTTGAAGTAGAAGAAGAAGATGCAGTATAAGAGTAACCAGAAGCACAAAGTGCATGTCCATGAGAGTTAGATTCTGAAGACGAATCTAGGCTGATGTGGTGCTTCTTCATTGCTGCTTCCAAGGATACCATCTTCTTGAAACACTTAGATTCATCATGATTATCTTTCCCACAAAGATTGCAATGACGCTCAGTCTTCTTTCCTTTTTGGTTGGATCATTTGTCATTTTTTAAAGAAGGAGCTGACTAAGAGGGTTTGGGACCCTTGTTGTTTGGCTTATTATTGCGAAAATTCTGTTTCTTGGGAGGCTTGGACTTTTCTTTCTGTTGGAACAATAAGGCTTTCCAAGATGTATCTGCATTGTTAATTATTCCCAGATGAATGAGATTTTCTTGCTCTCTAATTAAGGAATCAGAAACAGATTCAAGACTAGGCTCTTGATAGCTAGTTGCAATCAAGGATTCTTTCATGGAGTAGAATGTAGATACAAAAATAGAATATGTAGGTCCAAGTTTGGAAATAATATGATAAATACATTGTTTGTCTTCTTTCTTAATCTTGCATTCTACACATAAGAGTCTAAGAGTTTTATACTTAGATAAATAGTCTTGAATGCATGAAAAATCATTTGGATTCAAGGAAAGTAACTCATTCTCAAGTTGATGACCCCAAATTTCATTGTGTTTACAAAACACAGATTCCAACTTTTCCCAAGATTTATCAGGTCCATCAATTCCAGATATGTGGAATCACAAATCAGTAGAGATTGATATCCCAATCAATCCACGAGTTTCATCACATCTATTTGCCCATTTAATTTTTTTATCATCATCAGTGGGTTCTATTTCTTTCCCTGAGGTTATCCTAAAAAGTCCCCTACTTCGTAGAACATCCTCCATACGATATTTCCATGAGAAATAGTTAGAAATTGTAAGTATAATATCACAAGGGGTGGCCATACTGTAAAATAATGGCTGAAAAAACAGAAACTAACTGTCTGGTTGCAAAGAGCTCGAAACAATATGCGGTTTAAAAATAAAATGGCACTGAAAACTGATTCTGGATGATGAAGTTATGCTTGATCAAAGAAAATGTTGAAGATGTCCCCAATAGTGACGTGATAGATATTAACTTGACCAACTAAAAAAAAGAACCCCCCTCTTCTCAAGATCAACCTTTGACAATCACTTTATAATAAAGTTGCTTTGAAGTGAATCACTTTTGTAGACTAAGTGAGGTTCACTTTTACAATAATGTTACTTTTAAATAGTGCGACAATAAATTAAAAGACTTAAGTGACTCGCTTTTATTTTATTTTATTTATGTGAGATGCACTTTTACAATAAAGTAACTTGAAAATAGAAATTGCATGCACTAAAAAGTAGTTTCATAAGACTTGAACTCAAAAACCTATTAAGGAATAAAGCAACTTTGGACCAAGTGAGCTAAGTTTAAAAGGTACGTAAAATAATGGAAAGAGGAAGGTTTTTTTTTTTAATTTTAATTTTTATTTTTCTCTCTCGTTCTCTGTGCTTGCCTTTTTTTCGTGCAAATCACAAAAAAAAGGAAAAACAAAAACAAAAAAAACTTTTTCCACACAAATGGGTTAGATCTTGGTTAGCTTACCCGGAAAGTATACATTTTCAAGATTTCTCGTTGTTTCCGATTTGCTGTGATCGCACAAGGTGCATGGCAAAGAGCATACATAGCCGAGAAGACAAGAAAAAAAACTTTCCCTTTCTGTTTCTGATTCGCCGCGATCGCGTAAGGTGCACAGCAAAGAGCATACGCAGCCAAGGAAGCCAATAGTCCGAGACTAAAACAATAAAGATCTGGTAATAAAACTGATAAAATATGAGAGATCTAAAAAAACAAATCCGTCACTGTAACATTATACCTTCAGATTTGTCGAAATGGGTGTTTTTCGAACAAATGAAAATGGTTTTTGGTGAAACGAAAACTATTTCGCAAAGGAAACGATGCTCTAGACATAATGGAATAGATCCCATAGACCACAAATGCACAAAAAATCTACAACCAAAATCCCTTTCAAAGTTTCGACAACACCAGTTCCAAATCTTGATCAAAACCGAAAACAGCTCTTCATAAATGCTTTGATACCATGTTCGAGTACACATGGTACTCCCAAAAGACAAAACACTTTGAGCAACTGCTTCACATAAATAGATCACAGATCAACACACCGATGTTTGTCACGTGGTTAAAACCCTCGAGAGGGAAACAATCCACTGCCCCAGCCAAATAGCTACTTAGAGCAATTTATTATGCAAAAGAAAGAAATTTACATGAGCTTCTCATAATCGATCAACTAGCCAAGGACCCTCTATGCTCTTTAAATAGAGATAATAGACCAATCGGGTGTTAATCCACGAATCAATGGTAGGTATGATCTAAGAGAAGTTGAACCATTGGATCACTCTATGTCTAGAACATATCGTGACCGTCAGATTAGAATATTTACAAATGCATACTAATACATACTAAATAAACACACTTTTACCTAACGGATATATTACACAAGTTGATCTTAACTAACTCCTAAGTGTCTAAATATCCTAACATGGGTTTCACAGTTTTGGAAAAGCATTTTTTGGTGTGTTTGTTTGCCCAAATCTGTGAATGTATTTCCTTTATTTCCATCCCAATAGAAAAATGGAAATGAATAACTTATCTCGGTTTAGTGGGAGAGGAGTTCTTGATCTGGTTAGGGAGAGATTGAAAGTTATAACAATAGCTAGAAAAAGAGAAGGAACAAAATAATGCTAAATAATTTAGGCACCGAAAATTTTACTGGATAGTGTAGTGTTGCATTTCATTTTTAGTAGAGCAATGAAGTGGATTTTTGGACTTTGATGTAACTTGTAATATCGGGTTTCTTCAGTTATGTCTTTGATCTTGCTTGAAATCTGTGTGCCATTGGGTCTGTGGATTTTTTTAAGGTTTCATTTGACTTTCGACATTGTAAGTTTTATTGTCAAATATGCACATTTGAAACATTTCTTAGGTTTTGGTACATTTCCCCTTTTCTCTTATGTACATTTTATGTTTTCACTTGTAAGCTTCCAGTGAGTGTGAGTCTAGGGAACCCCCAGTCAAAGAATACACATGTTTTTCCTTGTGACATGTTTACCTTTTTACTACCTATATACCAAAAATCGATTAGGCACATCATTGTGTAAGCATGAATCTAACTATTGGTTTGTTATGTTTGTGTTAATTTTAAATTGAAATGATAAAGAATACACAAATATTACAATAATATTTAGGGATAATTTTAGGGGTGAAATTTAGCCCAATGGGCTATTTTTCCATGTTTTTCTACAAAAAAAGATTCGCCATTTTGCATTTTTTGAATCCCTCTTTCGCCCAATTTTGATGGGGTAAATTTTTTTCACCCTAAAAATCGCCAAATTATTATATAAACAATATAAAATCCTTGGAAAATAAAATATTTTTTGAAAAATATTGCCAAACATTTTCTAGTTTGCGTTTTAAGAATTGGTAAGACTCACCAACATTTATACACTTTTAAATAAGTATGGTTCCTTAAAATCATCCCTGATGATATTACATAAAATAAATTTACACGCACAAAAAAAATTACAAAGACAAGCATAAATTTACATAAAACGTAAATTGACAGGCACAAAATACATGAAACAATTAATACCTTTTAATCGATAGACACATAAATTTTGAAATTCCAGGCCTGATCTCACCGTATGTTTCTTATTCATACATAGGTTCAGAGTACAAATCCATTGGTATGGACGGCATAAGCCAAAGCAAATTCAATAACTTTTTTATTTTTTTTATTTTTCAAGAGGTTCATGTTTAATGAACCACTACATTATTTTACACGTGTTCATAGATGACGAAATTGCAGATATAGATAACCCTATTTATGTTGAATTCAAATATACATTTTTAAATAAATATTCATGGTTTGTGTTTTTTTCTAATTTTTTTATGACAAAATTCATGAATAGAAAAAAAAAACCGTTAAATATTCTATTTATAACTTTTTCATTCTTAGGGTTTTTTTTTAATGGTACATACTACTAAAGACTGACTACTACATGCTAAGAAAAAGAATCCATTTTCATTATGTTAAGACCTTCTAATGTTGCACCAATGCTTGGCATGCTATTTTTGAGGATTACTGATTTAATTAATCATAAAAAAATAATATAGTCCTTATTTTTCTTGGAAAAATAGCCCTCGACTAGCACTACTTGTCCTCCACAAGTATACAAATTTTATACAGTGATTATTTCATTTAGGTACTCAAACACTGGACACCAACATGAACATATAGCTTATAGTCAAAAAAACATTCAACATTAGAAAAACCAAAATCCATATGTTTATGAAAACCATTAATATATTATATTTCTAAAAAGGTTGTTCAATTGGGCATACATTTAAATTTCTTACTTGAAACCATGATTCATTGTGTACATGTATCTCAAAATATCCATCCAATTCAAGGGATTCTTATTTTTAAGAAATTCAATTGCCTCTAAAGTGTTAAAAAGTCCACCATTAGCTTGCACTCACTGTAATGCATTTATCCTGGCTTATCGTCAGGGTTTTTTTTCTTCTATTTTTACTTAATAGTAAGGAGTAGAGAGATGATCTTTACATTGTGACCCTATTTCATAGAATTTAAGGATGTGTTTCTCTCCCATTGTACCCTAGGATTTGATCCAAAAATGGATATCTATGTATCCCCTATGTGAGCATGCCTACCATACCTTCGTATAATATTTTTGGATAAATCCACTCTAAAATACATTAGAGACAAGATGGGATATGTTATGGATTCAAGTTAGTGAAAATGAGGTATTTGTTCCTCTTCTATAATTTGTGTGGAAATAGATATGGAGAGAGCCTTCTTGAAGTGCTCCAACTCAACATGTCAGAATGGAGCCATTTGGAATACCTTTACCATAAGAATACTAAATTAAAATGCAATTCTTGTCACCTATATGGACACTTAGCAAAGATATTACCAAGAAATCAAGAAATTCCATAGAAATTCAAACCCCCTCTAAGTAGCAGTTGAATCCAACAAGTGGAATAGGGATTGAATATTTCAAGAAGAATCAACAACCCAACTAGCCATACATCATTAAAATATCTCATTATAATCCATCGATTCCTTCCAATAATAGATGTGTGGTTCTTGAATATTTAGAGGAAGAGAAAAATGGAAGGGTCGATGGAGATCCATCGAAGACCTACTACATCCTAGAGAAGTATCCTCTAAATCCAAAGTGGAACTAGAGACTATTACATCAAAAATGTAGAAAAGGTCCCATTAGGGACAAGATGAAAAACTTCTTTCGAAAATGAAGCAAATGATTAAAATCAAGATGAAGAAAATGAAACAAAAGATTCATAGGACATAAACAAGGATGAGGAGGATATAATCATGGAAAAGGAGGAAGCATGAAATCTTGGCTCTCCTTTTAAATCCAAAGTGCATTTGCCCAAAATATTTGGATCACTTTATTTTCATAAAGTTCTAAATAAATGTTCCTTCTCCTCCCCTCTACTAACAAGGTAAGGAAATCAAGTCAAGAATGAAGAGAAAAAAATTCAATAACAAATATCTTCCTAGATCACAAGTCAATTCTAAACTCTGCTTTATACCCGCATTATTTAAGGGGGGAAGTACCCCTTATAAAATGATAGTTGTTTATTTCCTTTTACATTTTAATATTCAAGCAATTTGATAGAATTTATTCATGTAATCAAGTAATAATAAAAAATAGTTACTATAGTAAAAATCATTGTACTCCCTTGTTATGGACCAAATTTCCAAAATAGCATAAAAATATAAAGAACAAGTGAGTCATTGAGAATGAAATAAAGATAATAAATAAAAATCCACTTTAAGAGGGATGTTTTTTCCTATAAATAATATGATATGATCTATAAAACTAGTTGATCACCTTGGTATATATATGAGACAAAAAAAATATAACTACAATTAAGGTCTCATCAAACCAATAAATATAACATTAATATAATAATAAAAATACAAATTCATAACATATAGGTATAACATCCTTCCTCCACTCACTTTTAAGGGAGGGGGAAAGCTTTCCAAACTAAATACACCCCCACCCCCCGAATTGTGTACCATCAACTCGTTTGGTTAAACGACAACCATTTCTTACTACAATCTCTAGCCATTTTCATTAAAATAAAATTTTCTACGCCATAGACAATATGATATTACAAGAAGAAAAAGTTAGATCGATTCAAGTTTTGTATTTTGAGAATATTGTTTTATAGTGTTGCTTTGCAAACAACCAACGAATCTCTAGTATTCCTATGATCATACATGGACCTACTAAAAGGAATAATGTTCGAATCTCTAGTATTCCTATGATCATACATGGACCTACTAAAAGGAATAAAGAACATAAACCTAAATATAAAAAAATTGAAAAGCACGTGAGCAATCATATCTATATTTGTAGAATAAATCCAATTATATATGATGTCAATTAGAATTCTTCTCTTCTAAAGAAGGAGAACATATTTTTTTGGGAGTGTGGAATGATGATAGAGCATAAGATATGAACACTAGGATTTTCACCTCAGAGGGTGATAGCGTGATAGCTTTAAGTGAATCTCCTCTAGGGGACGAATATCTTCACAAATACGATACCTTCGATTTAGATAAGGAATTGATTCCTTTTCATAGCTTTGATTTATGAAATTCTGAATTAGAGTGGGTCATTTTCGATGATTCTTTCTCTGGGTGGCATGAAGTTAAAAATAAGAAAGGGAAAAGATATAGGATATATGATTACTTTTTAAATGGGACATACATGATTTTTTGTTTTCTTAATAAAATATTCATTGTGGGGAAATCGACTTCCCCTCATTCCAAGAATGGACTCTGGGTAAACTAGTTGGTTGCAATTCAGTGAGGAAATCAATTGAATGAGATTAATAATATTCATAGAGGTAACAAAGTCAAACAGTGCAACGCCATGACCTCTGGCTTGTAATTCACTCCACTCAACCATTAAGGCTAAGCCATTGAGCTAAATAGACATAAATGATTTACATGTTATTTTGTGCAAGTGGTGCTTTATAGAAGCCCTAGTGGGTGAGAGGATTCATCCATGTAATGTATGTCCACTTATATATAGACAGAAAGAAAAAAAAAGAGAAGGGTTCACAATAAAAAAAATTAAAAATGATATATATAAATCTTACAAACATAAATTAAATTACTAAAAAGATTCATACTAAAATTTAAAGCTCGATATTCAATAGATTGTAAATTTGGAATATTACACATAAAGTAAGCATGTGCATTGTAAATAAAGTAGATGAATAAATTTAAAACAAAAAATTGACTTCTCAAAAATGAAAAACAGCTTAAAATAAATCCATTTTAATTTGGGATGTACAAAAACCAATTATCACATCTCTTTAAATGTAAACCTTTTTTTCAAATTTTAATCCCTCTTTATGTTTAAAAAAACTAAATTTAAAATAGACTTATTTTGATGTTATTGTAATAAATACATTATATAAACAAAAAAAAATGAACCATTTACTTTAGGAGTAACCTACTTACTCGACCATTTGCATCGATCGAACGACTTGGCTCGAGTGAGCGGTCACATCCGACGTTGCCGGTCGTCCAATCGATGCAAATGGTCGAGTAAATAGGTTACTCCTTTATTTTAAATTAGATATAAACATTCTCTTATAACAAAAATGATTAGAGTAATTGAAAATCATATATTAAAATCCAAGAATTTTTTTGATGATTTTCTAACCAAGTCTATAAGAAAAAGATCTATAATAGAAGTTAAAGACAATACTGTATATTACTTGAAACACTGACGACTTTTTAATTCAACATGCTATTTAATAAAGTAAGAAATCGAACATCTTTGCACCCACTCATTTGAAATAAAAACTAAAACACAAAAAGAGTTATGGTAGTACCTTTCCACATCAGGAAGCCGTCAATGTAAATACGAAGTGCATATTATAGCGGCTTTAATTTTAAATAAGGAGATGCAATCAATAGTCACATGCACCTTAACTTTACAAAAAAAAAAAAAGATATGTTCATAACATACAGATTATATACATCATTGCGTACTCATTTCTCTAGGCTGGCATAACATGTTGCAAGCTAATATTAATCCAAAGTTTATTTAAAACAGAAATTTGTGTTTCTTTTTCTGAACATAGTTGGAATGAAAGTCCACATATTAATGTGGATTAATTTGAAAATTTTAATTTAAATTGGACAAAAAAACTTAAATTAAATATTTACAAACTCTAATTCTTAATTTTTTTTAGTTCATTTATAAACTATAATTTTTTATTTTAAAATTTATTAATTAAAATACTCATAAATGCAAATTACAATCCATCCTCACAAATTCCAACACGTAGTTAAGAATCAACCACTCGTAAATAAATGATAGAAGGGATTAGCATGACATTTAAGTAATGTGGTTCTAACTCAATAATAATTTTTGACATTTTAAATGACTAATAAAATTAAAATTGTTTTTTTAATTAATTAAAAATCTATTTTGTTTCTTTCATTATAAAGAGCATTTATTATAATTTTTTTACTATTTTTTTTATTAACAAGTTTTTTTATAAAGTATCATATAAAAATATAAATATAGAAATATAATGAGTAACTCTTAGTATGATAAAGAGTATAAAATCACAAGAAAAGAAATCAAAGAAGCTTTTGAAAAGTCTCTAAAAATTCACAAGATAAACATGGTTTAAAGAAAAAAAACCTATATAAATAATAAGTAGGAAAATATTTTAAGTATCTCTAAGATGGATCCTAAGAAATTTTGGAGACATCCTAAATTACAAACCTAAAAACAATAATATGATTATATTGAAGAACTGCAATTCCAATCTTAAGAAGCCTTATGAATCAAATGATGTTGTGGACAACATTCAACCCCTTTTTAAGGAAGATGAAGTTTTTCTTTAGAAGATATAGATTTTAAGATTAAGCTAAGGACATTGTAGGCTACCAATGTGAAATCCTAAATATTGGGGGTCTCTCCTCATCCCTCACGTCCACAAGCGCTTCAATCTAGCGGTCAGGCAAGGATTCCCTAAACCTTGGATGCAGATCCTTTTTGTACTCATTTTTAAAAGCGACGATAAAAATAACCCCTGTAATTATAGGGCCATTATGAATATCCGTCTCTTAGCCAAATTATATGGTATTTATTTTGGAAAAGAGATAAAGAGAAAGTCGATTTTAGAATGTATCATTCCACTACAGAACATGGAATTACTCTTAAGATCGTTGTAGAGCAACGCCACAATAATAAGATCAATCTATTTTGTTGCTTTGTGGCCTATAGAAAATATTTTGATACAATTCTTAGAAATAACTCGTGGAAAAAAATATAAGAGTTAAAGGTTCCTTTCGACTTGAGAGCCGCTACAATAAGGTTGGACGAGAATGACATTTCCAAGTTGAATAACATTGAGGGTTGGTCAGAGGATATTGATTCTAATATAGGATTTAATAAGACCCCCACTGCCCCCCACCCACCTATCCCCTATATTTTTTTCCATATATACATTATGTTAGATTTTTATCATTTAATCAATATGATCTAGGATCTTATCTGAGAGAATAATGTGTACAACAATAATCACAAGAGACAAGAGACAAAAAGAATTTTCCTCAGGGAAATCATAAAGGAGAAAAACCCACAACTCCCTCAGAGATAGAATGCGAACCAATAACAAAAGTAAAACCCAAAAACACAAAGATGATCTCCGACAGTTGTTCTCTCTCTCACTTGTGCGATCTCCTCCTCTCTCACTCATGGGCTACTGTTGAGTGAGTGTGTGTGTTTCAAATAGAAAGACTCACTCTCTATTTATACTAGTTTTTCACTTGACAATTACTTACCAGGGCCGACTTCACTAGGAGAGTCTAATAACCCTAGTACCCCTCAACTGTGGGGACTATTTCCCCGAATTACAACACAGGGTTAACCTCTATGACTTTACATGACTTTATTATATTAATTATTCTCCGGATAGGAACATCGGGGTACAATAAAATACAATAGAAGATATACAAGTGAATACATTTGAAAGTTACAATTACATCAAAACTCCCTGTTAACTAGGAAGGTATTCTCTTAACACATTTCATCAGCACAAATCTTCATCACAAGATCATCATCAAAGTTGGATCATCATCATCATCATTGCTCTCTCTATCTCGAGCAAATGGTGTTATATCTCAATTCTACTTGTCATAGGAAGTTCTGTAGAGCCAAATCTTTTTCATGCTGGATGTAGGTATCAACACTTATATTTGACCATGTGAGGCCCAACCTGCCACCATGTCGAAAAGGCCCAGTGCTTACATCCGACCATGGGAGGCCCAACTTGCCACCATGTTAGAAAGGCCCAACACTTACATCCGGCCATGGGAAGCCCAGGCTGCCACCATGTCGAAAAGGCCCAACACTTTCATCCGACCATGGGAGGCCCAGCCTTCCACCATGTCAAAAAGGCCTAGCACTTACATCCAACCATGGGAGGCCCAACATGCCACCATGTTAGAATGGCTCATCACTTACATCTAACCATGGGAGGCCCAACCTTCCATCATGTCAGAAAGGCCCAGAACTTACATCTGACCATGGGAGGCCTAGCCTGCCACGATGTGAGAAAGGGTCAACACTTACATCCGAACATGGGAGGCCGAGCTTGCCACCATGTCGAAAAGTCTCAGTACTTACATATAACCATGGGAGGCCCAACCTATCACCATGTCGAAAAGGATCAACACTTACATCTGACCATGGGAGGAACACATCCTGTAACCATGTCAGAAAGGATCTGCGCTTACATCTGACCAAGAGAGGAACACATCCCGCAACCATGTCAGAAAGGCTCTGGACTTACATCTTTCCATGGGAGGAACCAATCCTCTTGCCATGTTAGAAAGGCATAGCACTTACATCTGACCATGGGAGGAACCAATCTTGCCACCATGTCAGAAAGGCTCTCGGACTCATCACTTCTCCTTAGAAGGAACCTCGATTTGGAGAACACCAAGCTTCTCCTTGAAGTACTCAAACTTCACTCTGCCCATTTCAAGCATAGAATCACATCAGGGCTAATTACATCCAAGGATAACCTGTGAGCTTCGCCAGGATTGATTACATCTGAGGACAACCTACATGACCGTTTATGTATGAGAAACCTATGAGCTTTGCCAGGATTTTGTGCTCAAACAACCTATCTCACTGGCTATGCTAGAACTCCCTCTTTCGAGAGATCTCAACCTGGATCACAAACTGGAGCTTCATTGCTCCTCTCTCCCAAGTAGCTGAGCAAGTGGCAACATATTTTTCCTCGGCTGTACTCAGCACCATGCATGAATCCTTCCTGCTAAACCAAGAGATCACACCTGATCCCATACTGAAGCAGCACCTTGAAGTGCTCTTCCTATCAATGTCACTTCCCAATTCGAATCCATATAACCCTCTAGGTTAATATTCTGATTCACTTCATACTTGAGTCCATAGTCAATTGTACCCTTCAGGTACCTCAAAATATGCTTTGCAGTAATTAGGTGAACATGTCTTGGATCTGTCAGGAACTTGGCTCAATGTGTTCACAGCAAAGCAAATATCTGGTCTTGTATTTGTTAGGTACATCAATGACCCAATCATCTAACAATACATCGTATAACCCTCTAGGTTAATATTCTGATTCACTTCATACTTGAGTCCATAGTCAACTGTACCCTTCAGGTACCTCAAAATATGCTTTGCAGTAATCAGGTGAACATGTCTTGGATCTGTTAGGAACTTGGCTCAATGTGTTCACAGCAAAGCAAATATCTGGTCTCGTATTTGTCAGGTACATCAATGACCCAATCATCTAACAATACATTGTAGCATGAACCCAATCTGATGAAGCATCACTCAATATCTTCAAGTTTGATGCCATAGGTGTGGTCATGGCCTTGCATTCCATCATCCCGAACCTCTTTAGGATCTCTACTGCATACTTCCATTTTCCCAGGGAGATTCCATATGCATTCTGTGACACCTCCATGCCTAGAAAGTACCATACCCAAGTCCTTTATCTCAAACTCAGAAACAAGTCTCCTTCTTGCAACTTTAATGAGTTCCACTTTTTCTGTCAGGTACAAGTCATCAACATATAACAGGAGCATCACTAGTATTCTACCTTCAACCTTGAGGCAAAGGTTGGAATCCTCTTTACTCTTAGTAAATCTTGGAGCCATCAGTAATCTGTCCATCCTATCATACCATGTCGAACCTCAAAATATTCTGCAGTCACTCCCTTTGAAGCGGAGCATCATTCTCCCTCTGCCTTTCATACTCTATGTATTGAAACATTGTGTACTAGAGTGACTAGTAGCTTCCTCTGCTACTAATATTTTATGTATCCATGTAGGGTCACTAGATACCAAGATCCTCTATATTGAACCTTTTCAAAATTTCATCTTGCACCCATCTGTGAGCTTGTCATCCTCTATAGGATTTCATTTTCAACCTTGTAGCAAAGGTTAAGATATTCATAACTCTAGGCGATATTCAAGATCCTCATGTATGTGTTATTCCATGGGTACCTTTTGAGCTTGTACAAGGAATTTTTTAATTTGCACACATGATTCTACTTTTCATGTGTCTCAACTCCCAGTGGCTACAAATGTCTCTTCGTAGTCTATGCCTTCTTTCTGTGAGAAGCATCATGCTACGAATCTTTCCTTGTATCCCATGATGTTTCCACCTACTGCATGTTCGATCTTGTAGATCCATATGGAAGATACTACGGAATTCCCTTCAGGTCTTCGACATCGCATTCTAGTCGTCATTCTTCATTTTGGATTATTAGAGTGAATCTTGAACTGTCGTCACTTGTTCTTTAGAGCAAGTCTCATCCTTGTTTTCTTGTAGGCGATTGTGTATGATCTTTCCTATAAGTCAAATACATTAGTTGTATGGTTAGAAACATTTCATAAGGAATATTGTAATGTCCCCAACCCTTCGACCAACGAATAAGACAATACCATAATACTATCTACCCATGAAAATAGCCCCATGAACATACACATAATAAAAATTGGAATGCTTTGAACTAGAACATGCACAGATGCATAATTATTTATCATACAACAGATGCAAACTACATTCCATTCAAGCATTTAGCATGTTCATCATTTTCATTAAACAACAAATCCAACTGTAGAGATGAAATAGACAAGAATACTTATCTTATGAACAATCTCGTCCTACAACCAGCTATGTCGCTGGAATATTCCACCCAACCATAGGCCAGTGTGCTCTTTAATCTCTTAACAACACTGCCACCCCTGAGTTGGGAATTATTCCCACAAGGAATAAGGAAACTAAGTAGTCTCACACATAGCCAAAGATATGTCAAGACTTATTCAAGCCAACATGGTTGGGTTTATCAGGCCAAGAGTACACAACAACACATAACCAAGCCAACAAGTTGGGTTTATCAGGTTATCAGGAGATGGAAGCACTGTCTGCTAAGCTAGTGGGATCACTAAAGAGCCAAGGATGCCTACACCAAAACTAGCTTGACTCCTAAGACATCCACACACACCCAACACAAGGAATCACTCCCTTCTCTGCTACATAGTCCCTCAGGCCATGACTTCCATTCCAGTGCTATTCAGGGGGTGTAGAGACAAAATTCAACCCTCTAGACCTGTATGTGAGGCTCCAGCACATACTAGGGTTTATCAAGCACACTCAGGCTCCATTTCCACTCCCAAATAGTCCAAGGACTAACCACTGTGCATGCACAACAAAACAATAGCTCTGGCATTGAAAGGAAAACACCATAGACCAAAAGTGAATTGAAATTGGGTGATACATAGCCCAAACTGAGAAATTCGACCCTAGAGTCATTTATGGCCCTATCATTGCCAAAATGACTCAACAAAAAATCACAGCAACCCAAATTCATGGGGAAAACAAGACTGATTTCTCAGCTGTGTGAGGAAAGGAATGCAACTTGCATGAAGGTGGATTCACATACCCAAACCCACAACGTGAAGAGAAACTACAGGCATGAAAATCTAAAAACAAAAATCACACAGAGGAAACTTCCATCCGTTTGAGAGAGAGAGCCCAACGTGGATGTCTGATGATGAGGAAAATGTCCAAGAGCTAAAATCGTGAATGAGAACCCATAGCAGGAAAATCGTGAAGGTAAAAACAACTCCCCCCAACTCTCTGTGTGAGGAAGTATGGAAGAATGGGGGTCATGGTCTCTTCTCCTCCTGTCCATGTGAGGATGAACGTGCTCCCTGGTGGAGTGTGCATCTTGGAAAGGACTGACAGTCTTGCCACACACCACTGCCCATACAAAAACGTTTTCCTAGGGAAATAACTGCCCCCAACTAACTCCAGAGGATTTAATTTGGTAGTTTTGACAAGAATAAGACAAAAATGTTATTGAATGAGACAAGGGATAAAGGGTGAGTAAGACAAAAGACAGGTGACAAATAAATGGTTTTATCAATTGACACTTGGCCATTCCCCAATGGCTCTCAAGGGTTAGACACCCCCCCGATATCCTTAGGAAATCATTCCCTTTTCATTATGGTTGCATTGACATTGCTAGTTGTGGGTATTTTAATTAAAATGCATATTTACATGATGCCAAAATTATAATGTGTCGGATAGCACGATATACCATCGGCAACGATTTTAATCACCAGAACATAAAATGTTAAATCAATGGTGTGGATTTTACCTTTATCTCCACACCATTATTAATTAAAATATATACATCATATACATTTTTAATGCAAACGGGGTCAAAACCGAGGTGTTACATTCCCCTCCCCCTTCAATAGCACTGTCCTTAGTGCTTTACAAAATGGACAAAATGCTACACTGGTACCGCCTTAGTGTTCCATAGAATTGAACAAAAATGGATGTGCCAATTGCATGGAATCCTCCAGCTCCCACGTGGCCTCTTTAGGACTGTAGTGCTCCCATTGCACCTTTACCTACCCTATGGCTCAGTTCGCGACCATTGTGACCTTCCTTTCAAGGATGTGCATTAGATCGATTTGGAACTCTCCCTCGGGTTCCACCTGAATCACATCCCAATTTATCGTATTGTTTGGATCATGTACATATTTCTTAAGCAAAAGAAACATAAAAAACATTATGAGTTCTAGTGCTAGAAAGAAATGGAAGTCTATATGCAACTGGCCCTATTCTTTCAAGCACTTTGAAATACCCACAATATCTAGGTGACAACTTGGCACAACCTCCAAGCTTCAAGGAACTCTTCTTTTCCCTCACTCTGAGGTAAACATGATCCCCAACACAGAACTCTCTGTTCACCCTATGCTTATCTGCATAGCTTTTCTATCTGTCCTGGGCTGCTTTAAGATTTTTCCTGATATTTACAACCTCTTTATCCATCTCCTCGAGAAATTCGGGACCAAGAACAACCCTGTTCACTGAATTATCCCAAGTCACTGGTGTCCTACACCTCCTTTCATACAAAGCTTCATACGGACTCATCCCCAAGGATGCTTGTTGTCCATTGTTATAAGCAAACTCTACCAAGTGTAAGTAATCTTCCCACTTGGTTGGTTTGTCCATCACATACATGCGAAGCATGTATTCAAGCACCTGGTTGAATCCCTCTATCTAACCATCAGTATGAGGATGGTAGGCAGTGCTGAAGTTCAACTTTGTACCCAAATCTGCAAACAACCCCTTCCGAAAATTGGAAGTGAACTTGACATCTCTGTCAGAGACTATTGCCTTAGGCAATCCATGCAATTTGAAAATATCCTTCATGAATATCTTTGCAATGTCATCACTCTTATGCGTAGACTTAACCGGTATAAAATGCCCTGCCTTTGTCAACTTGTCCACCACAACCATGATGGAATCATGTTGTCTCCAAGTCATTGGAAATCCTGTAATGAAGTCCATGGAAATAACTTCCCATTTCTATTCTTGAACTAGCATAGGATGCAACAAACCTGCAAGGTGTTGATGCTCAACCTTTACCTACTGACATTTCATGCACCTTGAAATATGTTCCCCAAGTCCTTTTTTCATTCCTGGCCAAAAGTACTGTTTCTAGATATAGCAATTGTTTTCTGATATCCCTGGTGACTAGAATATGGAGCTTGATGGATTTCATCCATAACAACTCTTCTCAAATCTACTACATTTGGAATATAAATTATGCCTTTATAAGTAAGAATTCCGTCTTCTTCCAACTTATATCCCTCATACCTCTTCTCAAGACCTTACTACTCTAATTTGTCTTTTACTTGCTCATATAATTCATCTCCAACAATATGATTAACAATCTACTACCTCAAATTTGATTGTCAAATACTAAGAGATGCCACATGCATTTCATGCACCTTCCTGCTGAGCACATCAGCTACCTTATTCTCTTTTCCTTTTATGTTCTTTATTTTTAAATCAAACTCACATAAAAACTCGAGCCATCTAGCTTGCCTAACATTTAGGGTAGGCTTATCAAACAAATACTTTAGACCACAATGGTCTGTCCTTAGCTCAAATCTTCTTCCCATCAAGTAATTCCTCCATGTCTTGAGAGCATGTACTATGGCTGCAAGTTCTATATCATGAGTGGCATAGTTCTTCTCATGCTCCTTCATCTTTCTTGACTCGTAACATATCACGTGGTTGTCTTGCATAAGGAATCCCCCAAGCCCTTGTTTGCATCCATTGGTACATACCACAAAATATTTCTCTAGGTCTGTAACTTTCAATACTGGTGCATTGGTGAGAAGATTCTTCAATTGCTGGAAGATTTCTTCACACCTCGATGTCCATTCAAACTTTATCCCCTTCTTTTGCAAAGAAATGATGGCATGTGCAACTTTGGAGAATCCTTTAATGAATCTCCTTTAGTATCCTGTAAGTCCCATAAATGACCTTACATCTATGACATTTCTTGTAGTAGGAGAATTCATAATGGCTTAAATCTTATCAAGGTCCACAAATATACCCTCTTCTGAGATAATGTGACCCAAATACTGAATTCTATCTCTATAGAAGTCTCACTTGCTCATCTTTACATACAATTGATGCTCCCTGAGCAATTGCAATGTCAATCTCAAATTCTCTTCATGCTCTTCATCATTCTTAGAATAAATAAGAATGCCATCAAGGAAAACAAGAACAAACTGTTAGGATTATTAATCCTCCCTTGTCCAAATTTGGTCATATGTCTAAATTGGGAGTCATGTCTAAATCGGGAGTCCATCCAGTCTATTTATAGTCATTAACACCATTGGGTCCACTTGGCTTAATTGGGGCATATCTTTTAGTTACTAAAGTGTGGGGAACACTAATTGAGGCTCACTGCCACTGATTGCACTTCATTGCATCAGTTTAGGAGCCTCCTAGACCAATCCCTACAATTTAGGAAGCCACTGGGAGTGCTGAAACCAACCAAGGTCAGTTCACTTCAGTGAATGACTAGTCAAGCTAAGTTAGGAGTCAGTTACATTTAGTTCTAGTCCTCAACATTCAGTTAGCGCTAGGTTTACTTGACTACACTCATGTGGGGCGCATTTCTTACCTGCCATAGTCAATTAACCTTAGTCAACACTGAATGTAACACTTGAGTTGTGTTTTAGAGCTCCGATGAACTCCAGTTATGGTTTAGACAAGGTTAGTTAACTACTGAGTCCTCCGATAGTGATTTAGACAAGGTCTTAGTTACCTATAGTCAAGTAGAGTCTATCAATTCGAATTTCCTCATGTGGATTCGAATTTCATGTGGCTATTAAAGCCATTTTACTTCATTGTAATTATTATCTGATTACTTTTGATTAATGAAAGCATTCACAGCTGCAAGGCATTTTTGCATTGTTTCATTCTTCAATTGCTGAGTAAATTGTGAGATCTACTTTGTGAGTTCTGTATTTGTCTACAGATCTATGTGCTCAAATTTAGACAAACTTGTACAAATACCTACTGAAGACACTATTCATAAGGCACATAAATGTAGGTGTTGCATTTGTGAGACCAAATGGTACCACTACAAACTCATAATGTCCATACCTTGTTCTAAAGGTTGTCTTATGAATGTCTTCATCCTTGATTCTTACCTGATGGTAACCAGACCTCAAGTCAATCTTGGAAAACACCTTTGCTCCTCTCATTTGATCAAAGAGGTCATCAATCCTAGGCAAAGAATATTTGTTCTTCATAGTGACTTTGTTCATTTGTCTGTAATCAATACACAAACTAAGTGTACCATCTTTATTATTTACAAACAGATTTGGTGCTCCCCAACGAGACCCACTCGGCCTGATATACTTATTCTCCAAAAAGTCTTGCAGTTTCATCTTCAGTTCTAGCATCTCAGGTGTACTCATTCTATACGGTGTCTTGGACACTGGTGCTGCTCCTGACACAAGTTCAATTTTGAAATCAATGTCCCTCTTTGGATGAAGCCCTGGAATCTCATTAGGAAACACATCCTTGAATTCTTGGAACACATGAAATTCCTCCAACCTAGGAGTTTCATTCTTTTTTGCCTCCAAAATATGAGCTGCATACAACTGGCAACCTTTCCTATAGAACTTATTCAACTACATTGTTGAAACCTACCTCATAGAAATCACCTTTGGAATGCCCTTCACAATCCTTGATTTTCCTTCTTCATCCACGCACTCAAAATCCTTATTATAACAGTAAAGATTTACCCTTTGAGCTTCTTACCAATCCATTCCAATGAGAACATAATAGGAACCAAGTGGTAGAACGTTCATATCGACACAAGTGACCAGTCCATTCATCACCAATGGACATTTCTCTACCACTTCACTGACCTTTCTCTTCGTTCTAGTGGCTAGCTGAACTAACCAAGATATGCTATGCCTTTCTTTCTTAAAAGCATAAATCTACACTACTCTAGGAGTAATGTAACTGTGAGTAGAACCAAGGTCAATCAAAATAGAAACAGATTGCTCAAAAATCTTACCTGCAACTTCAACCACAATGGATTGGTGATCTATCTAGAGGTCCTCCATTGTTGCATAAATCCTAGGGATGGGCCTTGCTACTTGACCTACTCTTTCTGCTTCTTAAATGTTGTAAGATGACCTTGCACTCTCCTTCTCGAATGGAAAATTCTTGCATATGTGGGGTCCTCCACATTTCCAACATTGGAGAGGTTCTCTATTCAGCTGTGGATCTCTAGGATTTTCTCCCATCGCTCTGGTTGGTTGATTCTCAGCTTGTGATGGTTGTTTCTATTGATTCTTGAAGTTAGAAGGTTCGAAACATTTCTTCCTTTGGTCATACTTCTCATTATTTTTGTCCTTCCATGTCTTATGTTAATAAGGTTTTCCTTTGCTTTTCTCATAGCAATACTTAGCGTTCCTTATCGCTTCTTCTAGAGTTATAGGTTCCTAAAACTTAATTCTATCTTTGTAAGACTAAGGCAATCCACTCAGGAAATGTTGGATTTTCACTTTTTCATATTTGATGTACCTGACATACCTCAATAGTTCCAAGAAATTATTTGCATACTCTTCCATGGTCTTTTGTCCCAATGTCAGCTCATGGAACTCCTTAATCTTGTCATCATAGTACTTTTCAGAGATATAGTTCTTATTGAAGTATTTCTTGAATTGTTTCCACATAATTCTTCTTTGATTAACCTTCTTTAGTTGTCTGTGGTGCTCCCACCATGTGGATGCTCTTCCAGTCAAATTGAATATAGCTTCCTTTTATTTCATATTTTCGGAGTAGTCTTGAACTTGGTAATACTTCCTCATCCCAAGAAGGCAAGCCTCAACTTCTTGACCAGTCTTGACATCACCATTAAAAGTAGGAGGCCTTGCCTTTTTAAATTCATCTCATGAATTGTTCCTGTAACGTCTCCTCCTCTTATTCCTACGAGATGGAGAGATTGAATCCCCACTAGGTTTTTCCTGAATCGGATGACCCACTAGCAGGCCATTCTTTAGTATTCATTCTATCCTTGGAATCCCTCCTGGAGACATGGGACCTTTTACGGGAATCTCCCTTGGCGCTACTCCTGCTTCTTTCTAGATTAGTTGTTTGATGCCTAGAGTTTATCTATCTTTGGATGTCTGTCAAACTTTGCAGTATAGTTGCATTTATCTTATTTTGATCTTCTTGAGCCTTAAGCATCCTTTCATTGTCTTCTCTGCAACTTTTCAACTCCACCCTTAGGGTTCTCATGGTGGCTGCAATATCTGGGGGAGTCTCTTAATTTCTTGTCCCATTGGACTCTCTCTTGCCATTTCTAACTCTGGCATTTTCTTCCATAGCATCTTCCTTGAACTCATAGGGGTCTTGTGCATCATTCATGTCGTCGATTCTCATCTTGGCCCAACCAAGAATGAATTTTTGAAACTGCTCTATGTGGAATGTTTCCTTTGAAGGTGACTATAATTCTGCAAAATGTGTCAATAAAAACAACTGTTAGCTACATAACAATCTCATGAGTTCATAATTACTTACTTGCATTTGGAAAACACTACATTGACAACTTTTTCAAAACACATAACTTTTTTTTTCCACCAAGAATGACGGTATCAAGGGGACGATGGGGGTCAAAGGGACTTGCCCCTCGAGGGTAGCGCCCTCATTTTTTATTTTTTTTGTAAATATTTGATTTTCGTGCATTCTGGCACATAAGATCGCTGCCATTTTTCACCTCTTCAGCACCTCTAAATCCCACTGGAATCTTGCTTTTCCATTGAAAAAATTGCTGAAAATATGCTTATGGAAACTTGGCTTTTCCCATCCGATTGAAAAAACTTCAGGTTTCTTACTCGATGCTTCAACGAATCGATCTTCATTTGTCTTTCGACACCTTATCGGATCGATATTCCTTTGTGTTCTGATGCCTTATCAAATCAATCTTCCTTTTTCATTCGATGCGTCGGATCCCTTCTGGCAAGCCTTGCCGACACCTTAGCTCTACTTCAACAAACATCCTTCGATGATTTTGACACTTAGAAAAATTTTCAAAATTTTTCTCTTCATTTTCCTTGTCAGTTGGGTCTTGGGTTGTTAGCCGATGTATCGGCTCACCCCAGTCGAGACCATCGGTTCCACCCAATTGATACCTTCAGCTCCACCTAGCTAAGACCTTTGGATCCTCCCAGCTGAGACCTTCGAATCCACCTAGACGAGACCTTCGGCTCCTCCCAGCCAAGACCTTGGGCTCCACCCAGTCGAGACCATTGGCAAAAATTCAAACTTAGGAATTTTTTTTAAAATTTTATCTCTAATTTGGTTTCTTTGTCAGATGGACTTGGCTAAGTCATCCAACGTATCGGATGGACTAAGCTTAACTCATCTGGTATTTTCCATACTTAGAAATTTATTTTTTTTGAAATTCTTCCTGGTAGCCTATGCTTAGCAAAGATGAACCTTGCCTCTATCACTGCTCTTCATGGCCCATTGAGGTCCATGCTGCAATGAAGCTTTGATACCACACTGAAATGTCCCCAACCCTCCGATCGACGAAGAGGACACTACCATAATACTATCTACCCGGGAAACTAACCCCATCAACATACACATAATAAAAATTTGAATGCTTTGAACTAGAACATGCACATATGCATAATTATTTATCATACAGTGGAAGCAAATACAGTTCATTCAAGCATTTAGCATGTTCATCATTTTCATTAAACAACAAATACAATTGCAGAGATGAAATAGACAAGAATACTTATCTTATGAAGAAGCTCATCTCGCAACTAGCTATGTCTCTACAATGTTCCACCCAAACATAGGCCAGTGTGCTCCTTAATCTCTCAATAACACTGCCACCCCTGAGCTGGGCATGGTTCCAACAAGGAATAAGGAAACTAAGTAGACTCACACATAACCAAAGATATGTCAAGACTTTGTCAAGCCAACACGGTTGGGTTTATTAGGCCAAGAGTACACAACATCACATAACTAAGCAAACAAGTTGGGTTTATCAAGTTATTAGGAAATGGAAGCATTGTCTGCTAATCTAGTGGGGTCTTTGAAGAGACAAGGATTCCTACACTAGAAGTAGCTTGACTCCTAAGAAATCCACACACACCCAACACAAGGAATCATTCCTTTCTTTGCTGCACAGTCCCTCAAGGCATGACTTCCCTTCTAGTGCTATTCATGGGGTGTAGAGAAGAAAGTCATCTCTCTAGACCTGTTTTTGAGGCTCCTACACATACTAGGTTTATCAAGCACACTCAGGCTCCATTTCCACTCCCAAATATTCCAAGGACCAACCACTGTGCACACACAGAAAAGCAACATCTCTGGGATTGAAAGGAAAATACCATAGACCAAAACTGGAATGAAAATTGGGTATTACGTAGCCCAGACTGAGCAATTGGACCCTAGAATCATTTATGGCCCTATCATGGAATAAATGACTCAAATACAATTCATAGCAACCCAAATTTGTGGGGAAACCGGAAGTGATTTTTCAGCTCTGTGAGGAAAGGAATGCAACCTGCGTGAAGGTGGATTCACATACCCAGACCCACAACGTGAAGAGAAAATACACACAACAAAATCCAAAAACGAAAATCACACACAGGAAACTTCCATCCGTTTAAGAGAGAGAACCCAACGTGGATGTTTGATGATGAGGAACATTAGAGGAAATTTCAACTCAAAATGGGCCTTTTAACTTTTATTCAAATTCCATGTCATCATGTGTTAGCCAATTAAATTGCTTTAAATTTGAAATACCGTATAGGTCTTAAACACTTTTTTAATATAAATTTGGGGATAGGTATCTTAAAAAAAAACTAATTTTTTTTTGTGTTTTTTGACATATCTCCCTGTGTTTTTACTCAAATTTCGATTGGGAGAGCTTGTTGGATGCGGAATTTAATTCTACATCCAATGAGTACCCACTCGGCATACTTTTGATGGACCCTGCTACCCCAAAAACAAGAAATACCTGAAAAAATGGAATGATGATGTCATCATTCCATTTTTTCAGGTATTTCTTGTTTTTGGGGTAGCAGGGTCCATCAAAAGTATGCCAAGTGGGTACGCGTTGGATGTGGAATTAAATTCCGCATCCAACAAGCTCTCCCAATCGAAATTTGAGTAAAAACACAGGGAGATATGTCAAAAATACAAACAAAAAAGTAGTTTTTTTATTTTCTTCCTCCAAAATTAATAAATATTATTTTATTATTTTAACTATTATTTTATTAGTTCATTTTAGGAGGCCCATTTTGTGTTGAAATTTCCTCTAATGAACATCCAGGAGCTAAAATCATGAATGAGAACCCAAAGCAGGAAAATCATGAAGGTATAAACAAATCCCCCCAACTCTCTGTGTGAGGAAGAATGGAAGAATGGGGGTCATGGTCTCTTCTCCTCTTGCCCATGTGAGTATTATTAATTTGTCATAGTGATATAGGGACTAAAAAACAAAGTCTCTCAAAGAATTCAGACAATTAAGCATAAAATTAGCATAATGGTGCTGAAATTGGAGTAGCAGTTGTGTATAATCAATAAAGAATGAATAATACAATACAATGATAATGCAAGGTGCATGGATTCCAAGACAATTCAAATTCCCAAGGAGGTCATTCGAATTGAATGAATGGGTGTAGCTTAACTAACTGTAAGCCACAACAAACACACTAGTTAACCAACTGATCAAGTCTTGATTGACTCAACCGAGTCCTAAATAAAGTCAGAGTGCAATGGATGACTGAGTCTAACTGAAATTAGCTCAGACACATGTCACTGCATGCCAACCAACAAGTGGTAGCACATCATTATCTCCAATGAACCCCAATGAGGTTAACTGAAGTCAAACTGGCCATCAAAGGTGGTTGGAGGTGCCCCTGTTGACTCCAGTTCATAAATATTAATAAAAATAATAAACATAATGAATGGAGTTGCCTTCAACACTCAACTTAACTGATTATAACCATCAGTTATCAATTAGGTGCATTTATGACACTCAGATCACCCCTGGAGTGCTCCAGTTAGCCTCCCCGAATGAAGGAGAAGGCTTAGTTAGCCTCCTTGACTGAAGGTAGGTGTGGGTGTGCTCATGCTGATGTCATAGTGTGCTCATATGATTCCAATTAAGTCAATAAAACTTAGGATAGTGGTTTAACAAGGTCAAATTGACCAAATTAAGTGTGCATGGTGGGAAAATGTCTCCAACACCCCCCCTTAAGCTATACTCAAGATAAGTAGAAACATAAAGTACATGAAATGCTAGGGCCTTGACAACAAGGCCATAGGTCACCCTGTATGATAATGTAACTCAAACAATGCTCAAAAATAGATCTAAGTGAGGAAAAGAGGGGAAATCTAGTGGGAACCCCCCACCCCCTCAAAAATGAACACTGAAAGTAGTCTGATCACCCTGATAAACTCACCCCCAATAGTGAATGGAGGTAAGTGAACTTCTTTTTTGAAAATCTTTTGGTGAGGATGTCTGCAATCTGCTCATCAGTAGGGTAGTATTGCAGAATGATGGTCCTGTCATGCACTAATTCCCTGATATAGTGCATGTGTATCTCTACATGCTTGGTCATCTGTCTGGTAACTGGATATGTGGATATATTAATATCAATTTTATTGTTACAAAAAAGGACAGTGGAAAAATTACTACCAAGATCAAACTCTGAAAGAATGCCTTGCAACCAAACAGCTTGGATGCAAGCATTCACCGCTCCTCGGTACTCAGCCTCTGCTAAAGACAATGCTATGGCGGCCTGCTTTTTGCTATACCAACAAATGGGGCTACCACCAAACATGAAGACATATCCGTAAGTGGACTTCCGATCAATAGAATCACTCACCCAATCAGAATCTGTGTAACCAACTAGCTCTAGCTCAGAGTTTGCAGCATAGTGAATGCCATAGGTCCTAGTACCTTGAATATTCTGGAGGATCCTCTTGGATTCCTTCCAATGAATATCATGAGGCTTCTGCATGTATCTTGACACAACATTCATGGCATAATATATATCATGCCGAGAATGAGTCAAATAGAGCAATCTACCTATCAACCGTTGATAAATAGTGTAGTCCATGGGAGGTGTGCTTTTTCTTTCTTCAAGGCTGATCCCTGAAAGGAAAGGGAATGGAGAATCCTTACATTCATCCATGTTAAAATTGACTAATAGGTCTGATATGTATTTGGACTGAGTGATCATTATCCCATCAAAAATTTTCTCAATTTCGAGCCCCAAAAATTGCTTCAAGAGCCCCAAATCGCTCATTTCAAATGCATTGTGGAGAGTAGTTTTGATGACTGAAATAGAAGTAACTATGATTCCTGTAATTAGTAAGTCATCAACATATAAAACAATAATTATTAAATGAACATCAGACTACTGTATATACACATTTGGATCTGATTTACACCTTTGTAAGTTTTGCGAGAGAAGGAAGGCATCCATCTTGGAACACCACTCTCTTGGGGCTTGTTTTAACCCATATAGTGACTTCTTTAGTTTGCAAACCAAAGATGGATCAGAAATGTACCCCTTAGGATGCTTCATGTATATCTCCTCATGAATATCTGCATGTAGAAAGGAATACTTAACATCCATATGATACACTTCCTAGTGCTTGGATGCAAAAATTGCCATAACTAGGCAAATGGAGTCCATTTTTACAACTGGTGCAAAAGTCTCATGGTAGTCCACACCATGGACCTTGGAGAAACCTTTTTCTACCAGAATTGCCTTATATTTGCAGGTTCCACCATCAGCATCAACCTTATTCTGAAACACCCACTTGCATTGAACCAATTTCCTCCCTGGAGGAAGAGAAACGAGTTCCCAAGTAGTGTTTTTCTGAAGAGAATTCATCTCTTCATCCATGGAAGATTTCCATCTTGGATCCTTTCGAGCATGGTAGTAAGACTTAGGGTCTAAAATTATCATCAAATAACAACATTTTGACAGCAAATAATTAGGACAAGAGATTGCAATACCTACTCTTTGGAAATCAGACTGGGTTCTCCTTGGATCATCCAGATTTCCAATGTTATCACCTGCGGAGGAGAGTGTCTGTTGGGCCCAAGTTGGGAGATGATTTTGTAATTCAGGTTCTGATTCAGAATCTGATGTTTTCTATACACTGATATCATAAATCAAAGGATCCAAATCAGGGTCATCACCCCCAATTACATCATCCAAATATTCAGTAGAATATGAAGGAAATTCAATAGTTTTCTCCTTCACTAGTTCTACCTCCTGAAGAGGCTCATCGAACATGAAACTCCTTTCAATGATGATATGTTTTGTTTTGATATCCAGCAGCTTGAAACCTTTAGCTTCATCAGGATATCCGACAAATATACATTCGATTCTTTGCGGTTGAAAATCCCTCCTTTTATCAAGCGGAATTCAGGCCCATGCAGTGGACCCAAACACCCTCAGATTCGACACATCCAGCTTGTGTCCAAAATATGATTTGAAAGGGGTATCCCCTTTCATGGATGAGTGTGGTACTTTGTTATGAATATATTTTTAAGCATGCATGGTTTCCTCCCACAAATTTTTAGCCAACTTCTTTGATTCCAACATATAGGTGGTCATCTCCTTGAGAGACCGATTCTTCCTCTCCATTACACCGTTTTGCTGGGGAGTGTAGGGAACTGAAGGGTGGATCTGAATACCACTTTGGGAACATATATGCAATAAATCATTACTGACATACTCCCTTCCATTGTCATATCTCAAAATATTGATCTTTTTTCCAGATGAGTTCTGAATCAAGGCCTTCAATTCAATGAATTTTTCCAAGACTTCCGACTTCTTTTTGTTAAAAAAGACCTATGTGTATCTCGAAAAGTCATAAATGAAATTCAGAATGTACCTTGATCCATTCATGGATGTGATAGGCATGGGACCACTAATATCATAATGTATAATTCCCAAGATGCATGATTCTCGGCTTGCCTTCCCCTGATCGAACTTATGCTCAAGTGCTTTCCAGCAACACAGCCCTTGCAAATTCCAGTGGTAGCTTTGATGATTGAGAGGCCTTAAACCATAGAATTATTTTGTAATTTATGCAAGTATTTTAAGTTCAAGTGGCCGAACATCTCATGCCACAGTATACTAACTTCATTTCCATGAGTCAGCAATGCGGTGGGCTTTGCATCCACTGCAAAATGGGAGAACTCACAGGCTTTTTCATGATGGTTTGCAAGGCCCTTTGCTACAAGTTTTCTGGATGCAATTTTTGTGATCTTTACATCATTTGGGATAAAGGAGACTCTCTTGGTCACTCCCATATGTGTCATTTGATAAACACTTAGGAGGCTTGATGCAAGAGATGGTACATACAGAACATTCAAAAAATAACCATGCTCAAGATCTACATTACCTTGTCCTTCAAAAATGATTGTGTAGTCATCTCCCATGTGGATGGGAATGGATTTGCTGGTCTCCAAAGATGAGAAAGAGTGTCTTTCAGCTATCATGTGATTTGAATCTCTAGAATCTATCAAGAGTGCTTTAGACTTTGAAGTGCTTACCATGAGAGCATGACCTCTTTCATGTTGTGGTTCTCAATATTGCTGATCTCTCCTCTGAAATATTTTCGAAAGATTGATGTGATTTTTCTCAAGAAGAGAAGTAACTTCATCAAGTTTATTTTTCATGTAGGCATATTCAGGGTGGAAGCCATTTCCACAGTATGAACACTTGACTTTTTCCTTTCCATGATTCCCTTTTCTTTTGTTCTTCTTTGAGCCGGAAGGCTCTTCATGCTGCTAGTTTTCAAATTTAGGATTAGGAGCTTCAAATTTGGTTTTTGGGTTCTTCTAATGCTTTCTTTTACCCTTCAGATCTTTGGGCCTCGAGACATGGAGGGTTTGATCACGAGAGGATTTGATGATCCCCATCTGGACAAGCTTATCATGTTCACTTGTTAGGGACTCAATCAAGGCATTGAGAGAAGGCATCTTCCATCCAGCGGTTGTGAGCTTCCCCACATGGAAATTATAGACAAACATC
This sequence comes from Pseudotsuga menziesii, assembly GCA_001517045.1. Classification (NCBI taxonomy): domain Eukaryota; kingdom Viridiplantae; phylum Streptophyta; class Pinopsida; order Pinales; family Pinaceae; genus Pseudotsuga; species Pseudotsuga menziesii. The sequence goes on along the minus strand of LPNX010889236.1, from coordinate 492,122 downwards.
AAATAATCAGCTCCAAGTTTGTAGAGAATGGAAAGGATGAGCTGATCATCCTCCTTCTCCACCTTACACTGCTTCAACAGTAAGATAATGTGCTTGAACTTTGTGAAAGAATCATTTAAGGTCTCAAAATTGTAAGGATGGAGAGACATCAACTCCTTTTCAAGCTGGTAAACTTTCAAATCATCCTATTTTCCATACAGGGTGTCTAATTTGTCCCAAATTTCCTTTGGATTCTTCAAACCCGAGAGATGGAAAAGAAGATCCAGGGAAATAGAGAGACACAAGAATTTGAATGCTTCATCTTTCTTGTTCAAGAATTTGGCTTTGCCTATCACATGAGTAGGCTCTTCTTCAGTGTCCATAGTGACCCGGTAGAGTCCTCTGGCACATAGTTGGATCTCCATATCTCCTTTCCATGAGTGGAAATTTAATGGAGTCAAGAGTTCGATGGAAGAAGCCATCTCAAACTGCTAGAGCGAATGCTTTCACATGTTAAAACCTGCAAATCACAACAAAAGGGGCATTGTAAGGTCAAACAACCTGCACATTTTAGGCTTTCATCACACCCAACATAGTTGATCAAGAAATCTTGAGCAATAATTCCTTAACTTGGGGTATTTAGTGGTAAGCCTTGGCTTCTGGTGCAGTGCTGGATTTTTGAGGTTTTGCTCAACTTTTTTGATGCAAGATCTGTCAAAAACCATATTTTTGAGAGATCTGAGCTTCTTCCCGCCGTAAGCTCTGATAACATATTAATTTGTCACAGTGATCTAGGGACTAAAAAACACAGTTACTCAAAGAATTCAAACAATTAAGCATAAAATTGGCATAATGGTGCTGCAAGTGGAGTAGCAGCTTTGTATAATCAATAAAGAATGAATAATACAATGCAATGATCATGCAAGGTGCATGAATGCCAAGACAATTTGAATTCCCAAGGAGGTCATTTGAATTGAATAAATGGGTGTATCTTAACTAACTGTAAGCCACAATAAACACATTAGTTAACCAACTAATCAAGTCCTAATTGAATCAACTGAGTCCTAACTGAAGTTGGAATGCAATGGATGATTGAGTCTAACTGAAAGTACCTTAGACACATGTCACTACATTCCAACCAACAAGTGGTAGTGCATAATTAACTCTAATGACCCCCGATGAGGTTAACTGAAGTCAAACTGGCTATTAGAGGTGGTTGGAGACGCCCCTGTTGACTTTGGTTCATAAATATTAATAAAAATAGTCAATATAATGAATGGACGTGCCTTTACCACTTAGTGTAACTAATTGTAACCATCAATTACCAATTAGGTGCATTTATGACACTCAAATCACCCCCGAAGTGCTTTAGTTAGCCACCCCGAATGAAGGAGAATGCTTAGTTGGCCTCATTAACTGAAGGTAGGAGTGGGTGTGCTCATGTTTATGTTATAGTGTGATCATCTGATGTCGATTAAGTCAATAAAACTTAGGATAATGGTTTAACAAGGTCAATTGACCAAATTAAGTATGCATGGTGGGTAAATGTCTCCAACAAGGATGAACATGCTCCCTAGTGGAGTGTGCATGTGGGAAAGGATTGACAGTCCTGCCACACACCACTTCCCATACAAAAAATTTTTCCTAGGGAAATAACTGCCCCCAACTAACTCCACAGGATTTAATTTGGTAGTTGAGACAAGAATAAGACAAAAAGGTTGTTGAATGAGACAAGGGATAAAGAGTGAGTAAGACAAAAGATAGGTGACAACTAAATGGGTTTATCAATTGACACTTGGCCATTCCCCAATTGCTCCCAAGGGTTAGACACCCCCCCCCTCCCCGCAATATCCTTATGAAATCATTCGCTTTTCATTATGGTTGTATTGGCATTGCTGGTTGTGGGTATTTCAATTAAAATGAATATTTACATGATGCCAAAATTATAATGTGCCAGATAGCACGATATACCATCGGCAACGATTTTAATCACCGGAACATAAAATGTTAAATCGATGGTGGGGATTTTTCCTTTAGCTTCACATCATGATTAATTAAAATATATACATCATATACGTTTTTAATGCAAATGGGGTCAAAACCGGGGTGCTACAAATATTCATAATGGAAAGTTCTTATGCATAAATATATAATCATGCAACTATTTTATCCAATACACCATTCATCCATATCTCATGAAAACTTTCTAGATGCCTTCCATCTCTACCATGACATCATTGAGATTGTGCACTAATCCAATATGTCAGCAAAGAGGTTTCATTCTAGATAAGTAGAAATGGAGAGTTGTATAGAACCATGGGCTACTTACCCATCACATGCATATTAGTAGTATACTGTCATTAGTGAAAACATTCTATCATGCATAACACATCAACTAAATATAAACAAATGCATAACCAAATAATATCATGAAATGAAAATTGGCTACTTATCTTTATCCGTTTCATGGGTAGAATCCTTCTTGATCTTTCAACTTCATCATCTTCTTCATTCATAACAACATCATTTCTTATCCAAATGCTAATATGGATAAGAGGTTCTTCAAGAGTTGAGTCCTTCATATTCCTCATCGCTTGAGGGATCTTCTTTGGATAATGAGATATTGATCTTCAGTTGCTCCCATTTTATTTTCTCTTATTATGAGTCAAGACTCTTCTTGTGTGCACTCTTCCTAGATTTTGCTGAAGGTAATCACTTCCTTCTGGCACACATTCCTCAAATGAATGAATACCATGATCCCAAAAGGCCATTCAAGGTGGTTATAACAATATCTTATTCTTCTTCGATTGCTTCCTCATAGGATCGAACCATTCCTTTTGGTGTCTTCAAGGATGACAAATGAGATGATATTTAATAGAATATGTAATGATTTTCTTGGCCCTAGCCTTAGCCTCATCTCCCTCTGGCTCTTATAACTTCTTTACTGAAATACTAATCTAAGTCAATTTCTTCAAGGTTCACGAAGTTCCTATACTTCTTCTAATTTATATTATTCCCTTCAAATAGCTTGGTTAAGGAATCAAACATCTCTTTAGGTGTATTTAGGGAAGACACTTGTGGTATAAGGTGATCCTTTATAGAATCAACAATAATCCTCTTGGCCTTGACCAAGTTCTTCTTGTGTAAGGATTTAGCTTTATCTCCCTCTGGAACTTGAACCTCTCCACTTATGCAGGTGTCCAATTCATTTCCTTCAAGAACCAGTGAGATCCTATACTTCCATGCTTGGAAGTTGTCAGCTTCACCAAGCTTGTCATCAAGTTGGTGTGATAGGTCATTTGAAATGAGAACCTCAAATGTAAATAGCAAAAGGTTAGATCTTATCGATTTGAGGTGTCCGTCTTGGTTCCGGATCTAGCTGATCTAGGGTTTGTTAGAGAAACCCTGGTTTTAAAAACTTGGAATTTCAAACTTCTGGTTGGATAGAAATATGGGCCTCCTCAAGATGATCTATCCAATGTAATCCTTTTTTTAAAACAGTGGAGGGAAGCTCCCGGAACAGGAAACCTTAGTTTTCAAATTTATTTTGCAGAAATTTTTATATTGTTTCTACAGTGTATCCAAAAGCACTACTCCCCACTGTCTGAAATTTTGTAATGAGGTATCCTGGTCAGTCCTCTTTCCAACAACAAAGTTTTGAGAAGAATTGGTTTCACCAATTGGGACTTATGAGAGTTTTCCCAAGGTGACTTATTTCAGGATTATTTAGCATAGTGAATTTTTATAGACTTCCACGTGTCACTATTTCACCTTAAGGGTCTAAAACCTTTACCACAGAAATTAAAGTCCATGCCCTATGTGGAACATCTTGCGAAATTTAATTTGGACCTTCATAGCCTTAGATATATCAATTCTCCCAAGGTTTCCTATTTGAGGATGAATCTTGGGATAGGCTAGAACCCTAATTTGGAGGAATTATATCTCTTGGAATATTGCGAATATGAGGCTAAAAATTTTACATAGGGTACATCAGGAATTTGTCTTTGACCTATAAAAGTTTCGGCTCCTGAGCATTCTCCAATATAGAGATATAGCAAATGTACCAAAACTAGTAGTTTTAGTGTTTTAGGGTTTTTAGGTTCGGGGTCAAATTAGGGTTTGACTTTTCGATAGTTTAACCCAGCCAAAAATTTCGATCTTAGTCTCTAAATTTTGATTTTGAGGAGGAGAGCAATTATATGCTGGGCTCACTCAAAAATTCTTCTTCTGTGAAAATCCCTAATTTCCCGCAGTAGTGAGAAGTCAAAAACTAAAAATGCCCGAAATCAAATTCTGCTTCGACAGGAAGATGCACCCTTCAATGGAGAGTTATCCTAGTCTCCTTTTGTTGCTGATATGTAGAGAGAGACTCAAAAATTAAGAAGTCCTAGCTTCTGCAACTGCACAGTGTCTTCTCCTCACGTTAGCTCTGATACCATGTTAGATTATTATCATTTAATCAATATGAAATAGGATATGATCTGAGAGAATAACATGCACAACAATAATCACAAGAGACAAGAGACACAAAGAATTTTCCTCGGGGAAACCATAAAGGAGAAAACCCCGCCACTTCATCAGAGATAGAATGACCACTAATACCAAAAGTAAAACCCAAAAACACAAAGATGATCTCCGAAAGTTGTTCTCTCTCTCACTTGTGTGAGATACTTTTCTCTCACTCATGTGCTACTGTTGAGTGAGTGTGCGTTTTTCAAGTAGAGAGACTCACTCTCTATTTATACTAGTTTTCCACCCGACAATTACTTTCCAAGGCCGAATTCACTAGGAGAGTCTAATAACCCTAGTACCCCTCAAGTGTGGGGACTGTTGCCCCAACTTACAATAGAGGGTTAACCTCTATGACTTTATTATATTAATGATTCTCCTGATAGGAACATCGGGGTACAATGAAATACAATATAAGATATATAAGTGAATACATTCCGAAGTTACAATTACATCAACACATTCATAAGTTAGAAGATTGTTTAATAGAGGTAGGTTGCACTAGAATCACATTAGCAAGAATTGTCATCATCCTCCTTCTTTATTTTTAATGATATTGTTATTATGGAAAGATGTCCTGCTAATTTTGATAAGAAATTAAGAATTCTCAATGATTTGTTGTTTGGTATGGGTGTGACACCCACAACCAACAAATCCAATTTTTTTTTATAACATCTAATAAGGTCGCTTACACTCATTTTTTGTATGATAATAACAACTTGGATGAAGTGAATTCGTGCAAATATCTTGGAGATATCCGTCTCAAGCTTAAATACAACTATAACATCGAGAAATGGATCAATGGAGGGTGAAAATATTATTTTAGTGTTGAAAACAATGTAAGTCAACAAGCTTGTGAAGTGAAATAAAAATAAATTACTCTTTGAAACTCTAGTTACTCTCATTATCTTATATGGGTGTGAATTTTGGGACTGCATCCTCTCTAGAGAATCCTGGAGAAGATTGGAAAAATCTAGAAGTGTTTTATGATGTACAATTTTAAAATTAATAGAAATACACCATATCCTATTCTCTTGATTGAAGTAGGTATTTACCCCATTCAGAGCATAGTTATGACTAGGTACCTAATGCAAAAGAAGAAATTAAATAACTTGGGAGACAAGAGACTTTACATTTTATTTTTTAAATTCCACTCAAAACCACTTGAGGCTCAAGACTTGAGTTTGGCATAAAGATGCCATGTTTGGTTGAAGATGTGGAGGATTGACAAAAATGTCACTTTGCAAAATATAAATGATATTAAAAGTGTTTTACCTTGAAATTCAAAGAGAAGTTGTGGTGTGATGAAAATTTAGAAGATAAAAGAAAATTAAGATATTGCAAGGAGGTCATTAACCTCAATCTTGAAGATCAACATTATCTCCCTCTTTTAAGTAGCGTAAAGAAGAAGAACCACATACATAAAATAAGAATGAATTCGTACGAGCTACAAAGTGGAGCATGAGGTTGGTATTTTCCTAAAAATCCATGGGCTTAAATGATCTATTATCTTAGTGACAATATGAGTGTTGAGGATGAAAATGACTTCCTCTTAGATTTCCTTATGTACACCCACATTTTTTTGTTGCAATCCAAACTTGCCCAACCTTCTAGATCTCATCAAAATTATAGTAATTTAGGAAGGTTCCTCTCCAATATCTTTTAGCACAAAAATAAGGTTGTACATAAATAAAATTAACTAATTCCTTACTTTTCTTTCTTAAGGTTCTAGAAACCAAAATTGGTCTAAGTAGACATTTAGGAGATGTCTAAAAATTCGATGATTTGGATCCGACAACCATTTATTTCCCAGAATCCGGTGTTTTTTAATTTTTCAAAATCGGAATGTAACTATTGTTTAATCCAAAATTTAATGGTAGAAATAGATTCAACACCCTTAAATATCCTTGTGATACCCAAAATTCCAACTCTTGCAATTCTAACGTAGAATTTTAAAATTTCCAACCAAATTTTATGAAAATCTTCATGGATTTTTTAAACTATGCAAAATGTTATAAATGATCATAATCATTAAAATGCAAATGATACTATGAATATAAATGATTACACTAGTATAACATTGTATATATCTTTAAATCCACTTATAAGATCCTTTTATTTAAAGTTAATTAGTAGAATAGAAAATTTAAAAAGAAAAGTATAATTTTTTAGATTATTTTATAAAATGTTAATTTGTGATAAATAAATTAAAAATATTAATTGAAAATTTGGTTAATGTTTAAAAAATTATTTTTTTGATTTTTATAGTGATGATGGTTATCACCATCTATGGAGATCAATTTAAATTTTAGTTTTATTTTAAGGGTAAAGAATCATTTGGTTTTCTCTTCAATTTTATTTTTATGTTTTGAAAATTTTAAGATAAATATTTTAAAAAAATCATAATTTTAAAAAATTAAAAAATTAAGTATGTAACTTTGTAGAAAATATTTTGAACTTATGTTCTAATGTAGTTGTAAGTAGAATATTATGAGAAAGTGATTTTTTCATCCTTCAATATTTCAAAATTTATGTAAGAATATATTATATTATAAATCATAAAAAAATTTGTTCTTATTTTAACCATATTAATTTAAATTTTTTTTTATCAGTTTAAAACAAAAAAATATTATCAATATAAAATAAATTAATATTAATATAAAAAATGTTTAAAATACAAACCTCTTATTTTATTTTTATTTTTTTAAATATGTATGGGAATGCCATAGAGATTTTCCAACTTTTACTGAGTAACATACATTTTCGAAGCCCATCATGTGAAGCACTTGGCTTTTCTTAACATAATGATTTAAGAGACATCTTCCTTTCTCGAAGTTGTTTAACACTTTACATCTCTTTGGTACAACGAAAATAGTTTATCTTTATGTCATGATAATGGAATCTTCAGCACTTACATAATGTTAACATGTACGATGTACAACACTTTTCTTTTGTTTAAACATCTCTATTAGTTTATTAAATATTTTAATTTTTTTAATTAAAATATATTTATAATAATTCATATCACTTTCATTTCATTATCAAAACTAATTAAAATTTTCTATTGTATCATCTTATCTAAAAGTCTAAAGCATCTTACAATGATAAGAAATATTTAATTGTTCTTAAATAAGCTAAAAGTCTAAAGCATCTTACAATGACAAGAAATATATAATTATTCTTAAAAAGTCTGAAGTATCTCTACCATTAAAACAATATTTTCCTAATCGTTTCAATCATTTTTAATTATAAAATATCAAAAAAATATACTAACTTCAAATACAAAAAATTCTAGAATCACTACCCAAGTTCCGGAGTCATTTGCATCATTTTTCAAGGTTCTAAATTTATCAAAAAACTTCCAAAATTTCATAAACAATTTACAAATATACCAAAATTTATATTATTTACTTGATACACCTTCATCAATACCAAAACCAAATTTATATTATTTCGTTATCGAAGATAGACTTTACCAAATTTTAAAAGCCGACTTCTCCATAAAATATACTACAAATACAATCATAATCCCTAGTCAAGCTCCAGAGCAGCACCCTACTCTTAGGGCAATAATTGGAAGTATTTTCATCATTATTTGAATCATTTTAAAACCGTAGTGGAGATTAAATAATATAATGAACTGTTCGTTACTAAAGCTGACGCAATTGACTCTTCCATTCACTAAAATATACACAGTGTGATCACATGATAACAATGGCGATCAAGTATCAATCAATAAATAGATAAATGTATTGACAGCAAACAAATTATATAGACACAGAAAGTAATTCACTTTCCAGGAATTTGGCAGCTTTATCTGATTCAGCGTATCTCGGTTACTTGCCGCCATTGAAAGCCATCCGAGAAACAAACACAAAATATTTGCTTAGTAATAAAGTCATTAGAATCATAAAACAAATGGATTGCCATTTTAACACAATATAGAATGGTCATCCGAAGCAGGCTGTGTCGGTGGATTTGTTATATAGTCTCTTACTTAATCAAGGCGCAACGTCAGGCACATTGGATGCTTCGCTTTCTTCGAATTTAAGGATTAATTGGAGAGACAGATACGACTCAGAAAGGCATTTCATCATAAATGTCGACGCTTCACAGCGTATGCAGATCAAACTATATTTCAATATCAAACCTTTCGGTTTTTTTAGGTTTAGGTTTTGGCTGTCTCGCGATTTAGGTTTCAGTTGTAGCAGGATGTTTGGCCAATTTCTTGCAAGCTGGATAGTTCCAAAGGGATTGCATTGATTCATCTTAAAAACAGCACCAACTGGACGATGATGAGTCATGCATTCTCTTTGGAATCCTCCAGTATGAAGAATCTCATGGAACGGGCTGTATGCAGAGCCATGGCCGGGACTCTACCAGATGTAATTTGGTGTGTACATTCATTCTCTAAACTAAACTCGCGTTTCGATAATCTCTTCTATGAGCAAGGTTTAATACAAAAGGATTAGGATCGAGGTTCAAACCCAGTCCTTGTTCTTGGTAGTTAGCATTCAAATTCTAAACATCTCCAACTTCAAATCTCATTTTGTGTTTCGAAAATATTGGCTTCCAGATCTCAGATGTATTAGTGCAACCCCCAAGTTATGAATAGATTCCGCAAGAGCTGCTCTGGAAATCTTCTAACTACTCTTGAAAATAAATGAATTATTTTATGTATTCATTCTCGTTATAAAATCTAATGAGCCCAAAACTTAACTTTAGATTATCTTTCATCGGCCTGGAAGAGAATTTCATGAACGAGGTTATCTTCTCTTTCCATTGTTAATGGGGAATGGATGGCTGTTTTTATTATTATTATTATTATTTTATCTTATTTATCTATTGTTAATTGTTAATTTTATGGATGGTTGAAATCTATATAGTTTATGGTTGGATCATGCTGATAAAGATTAAATGGAAGATTAAATGGTTGAGATAGTGATGAAATAGAAGACAATTTGAATGTTTTTTTTCTTTTTTTATATGACATTCTTTTCATTATATGCTATTGATCCATTCATTAGGTATATGACTACCATTTAAATATATATATATGTTTTTAAATAATTGTTTTTTTCCAATTTTGAACCACTACCATATAATTAATCTATACATTACACTTGTATCTCACTAGATGGAAAAACATAGGTAAGAGTCCACCCCAAATCTTATCTATGCTTCTTTTAGATTGTATTAGGATGATAAAACTGTAGTGTTTAAGATTGATACAAGTGTATTGTCCAAAATGATTTTATAGTTATAATTCCAAATAAAAATAAAAATAAACAATTTTAAAAGTAAAAAGAATTAAAAAAAATAGCTCTTAGCTTATACATTTATAATTAGTGGCTAATTGCATAGATAATAAAATAATAATCACAAACAACCAGTTTAACTTTAGTAATAACTTATTTGTTGTACTTAATTTGTCATCTATTAAGATATGACTTATCAACCACAAATTAAATAACTATGTTAATATATATAAATAAATTGAGTTAAAGTTTAAAAAGCTTCAATTTTTTTTGAGCAATTAACATGGCCATTGGCATATTAGTTCTGGACATTTTCAATCTCCTTTGTGTCTAGAAAATATCGCTTTCCAAATTATAGTGTTCAGATATATTTGTGCAAACCCCGAGTCATTAATAGATTCTCCGAGAGCTCGTTTAGAAATATTAGAACTACGTTGAAAAGAGCTCAGCTGATTTTTTTTTATATATCTTGGGCCTCATTATAAAATCTATTGAAGCCCAAAGTCTTAGTTTATCATTGAGCAACCTTGAAGGAAATTTTATGGAAAAGGTTATTTTATTTCTCATTAGCAACTTAGATTAGCAGTATCATAGAGGTAAAAAATAGCAGTATCATTAGATTATCAATATTTTATTTTATTTTTAGAATTAAAATAATTTTATTTTTGAATATTTAATTTTTTAAATATTTTCAATAAGAAAGTAAACAACAGATATAATGGATTATTCTTATTTATTAATTAAAAATATTGGAAGGAATGAGAACTTAAATAGCTATTGAAAGAGTGTTTGTGGACCCACAAGGGAAAGAAACAAGTGGCCAAAGCTAGTGAGTGAGAACTCAAGATGTAGGAGGGAGCCTCCCCAAAATCAGCTCACAACTCCTTGTGGAGTGTTAAAGAGAAGGAGGCTCATAAATGACCAAGTCCTAGGAAAACTACTGTATAGTAGTATGTCCATTTAGCATGCAGTAAGCTAGCAATGGATGCGGAATTGATATGTGAATACAAGAGATGACCAATTGATTCAATGTTGTCCTTGTGGTTCATCAAATAGGCTCATGGGTTATGGAGCAAGTGAGACTTGAGTGCTCTAAGAGTTGGTTGGGAGGAATGACTATTTCAATTTTGTTTTCCCCAAAATGGTGCCATGTTAGCTATTCTACTTTTTATATGTTCGAGACTTGTTTAAAGTAAATTTCCAAACTAATCATGATTTGTATTTAAATTTTTATGGTAATCGTACTATGCATATGTTCACCTTATCTTATCTCTTTTATGTTATTAGGTAAGGTAAACTCACTTTAATTAGAAGATATGGATTTATGATCTTATTATATTATCACAAATCTCTGTTTTTGACTTGCATACCTAAATCGAAGATTTGTATAATAATGATTGTAATATTAGAATAATTAAGAAAATCAAAACAAAGGACCATCATAGATTTCGTTAAAGATTCTAATTATGCTTTTTTATGTTCTAATACATTATTTTAAATGAATTTATTTCAACTAACCATTTTCTTAGAAGTCAATGGTTTCCTATATAGCTAGGTTTTGTCTTTCTAGTTTTTAAAACCTTATCATTTTAGAATGATTATTTGAAAACTAAAATCATACTATTTTAATTTAAAATTTAGTTAATTTACAAAAACCACTTAAATAAAGGAAATTTCACTAGAACTACTACAAGACGAGGTGTTTTGAGACATTTAATTGAGACAAATTCCAATTTCTTCTCTTTCTTTCTTTTTTTTTAATATTTTTCATTTATTTTTTTAATTTTATTTAAGAATGTGGTTTTTTGTAAGTCGAAGAAAGTTGTGTTGCACGAATTTGACATTCGACGTTTCGACCCCTTCTCTGGGATCATCATCAGGAGACGTACGAAGCTTTGAAAGTTTTTAAGGAAGATAGGTATGTAATAAATACTTGTTTTTGGAGTGAGGTCTAAGAGGTTTTTGGAGTCTGTGAGTGAAAGGTAAATTTATTTTTTTTTGCTAATTTTTATTATAAAAATATTAAGCCAAATTTTTTTATATTTTTATCTTTAATTTAAATTTTTTAAAACTTTTTTATACCTAAAAGTAAAAAGTTCTTAGTTTTTAAAAACCTTAGGATGTTTCTCAAAATTTTAATTTTACATAATCTTATGGAGAATTTTAAATATTTTGATAAAACTTTCAATTTTTTTTTATATAATTAGGTCTAGCAATTTTAATTTTAACATAAAAACTTTTAAAAATCTTTAAAATTTTTTATTTAAAAACTAGACTTATGTAATTTATCCTTTTGTAATAAAATTCGAGAGTTTTTTATATTTTTAATTTAAAACAAATTTTAGTTTGAAAAAGTTTGAAATATAAAATTTTTTATTAAAGTTTTTTATTAATAAATTTTAAATTTTAAATTTTTGAAAAGTTTTTACATATAATTTTTTATTTAAATTTTAAAATTTTTAAAATTTTTATAAAATTTTAAAAATGGTTTTAAGGAGGCAAAGGGTTATTTTAGTTTCAAGTTAAAAAACTTTTTTAAGTATCAACTAACACTAAAGGTTTTAAAATATTTTAAGAGGGGAGCATATTTAGGCTTTAAAGGGGCTAACTAATGAAGGTGAAGGAAGTTAAGGTTTAGAGCAGAGAGAGACCAAAACCGACTCATCAAACAATAGGTGAGAGATGATGGGGGTTTTTCAGTTGAAGGGAGTGTAGGAGATGTTTCCACGAGTCATTCAGTTTTGCACCATCGTCCCTGTTAAGGCAATTGGGGCTTAAGTTGATTTCAATTTTCTCCATTTTTCCTTTTACAAGGTTGTCTTCTCTAGCTAAGACTTTAGCGTTATCCAAACATATATGGTGACCTGTTAAGTGTGAATGTTCAGCAATGGCTGATTTCTTATGTTTATCATGTCTTAGGTCAGTGCTATGTTCTTTGAATCTTGTTTCCATGGAGCGCCCAGTTTCCCATATGTATAGTTTCTCACAAGAGCAAGGGATGGAGTACACGCCTTTGTAAGTCTTCAGATTAATTGGGTCCTTTAAGGAGTCCACCATGTTCTTGATAGTGTTGGGAGGGGTGAAGAATGTTTGGATCTTGTTTCTTTTTAAAGCTTTAGCTAGTTTGTCTATGGTGCCTTTAATGTAAAGGAGGAAAATTCTCTGTACATTATCGTCACTTTTCTCGATAGTCTTTTTCTTTTTCTTTTCCTTGTTGGTGGAAGCAACAATTATCCTGAATTGTTTCCCATTGTACCCATTCTCCTCAAAAAAAAATTCTATGTGATCAATTTCTTCTTTAATGTGTTCTCTGTCAATGATCCTAAGTGCTCCTGTCACAAGGGTATTGATCACACCAACCTTTTGCGGAGGGAAGTGGTGTGAGTTGGCATGCATGTATCTATTTGTGTGAGTCTTTTTTCTAAACACTTGGTGGGAGATTGATCCGTCCTTATTTCTTGAGACTAGGACATCGAGGAAGGGTAAGCTTCTGTTTTCTTCAATCTCCATGGTAAACTTAATGTTGTTGTTTTGGCTATTGAGGTGTTCAAGAAATTGAGCTAAGCTGCTTCTTCCGTGTGGCCACACTACATCAGTGTCATCGACATAGCATTTCCATATTTTGGGCTTAAGGGCTGAAAGGTTTAAGGCTCATCTTTCAAAGCTCTCCATGTACAGGTTTGCCACGATTGGGGAGAGGGGTGAGCCCATCGCCACACCTTCAATCTGTTCATAGAATTATTCTCTGAAGGTAAAGTATGTGGATCTTAAGCATACCTCCACCAGTTTGGCAGTTTCCTCATTGGTCAGCTCCTTGATGGTTTCAATGCCATCTGTCCCCAGAATCTTTGTATACAAAGAAACCACATCAAAACTTACCAGAATGTCATTCTCATCAAGCATTTCATTGGAGATTTCCTGGATCCAACTGGTCGAGTCCTTTACAAAAGAGCTTGTTCTTCCGATTAAAGGCTTAAGAAGGTTTGCCAAATATTTTGCTAGTTTGTAAGTGGGGGAACTGATAGCATTTATAATGGGATGAAGGGGGACTCTGTGCTTGTGTACTTTAGGAATCCCATATATCCGTGGCACCGTTCCTTCCTTGGGAAGAATTTTCTTCTTCAGATTCTCGTCGAGGTTTGAATCCATAATAGCTTGTGCCACCTTCCTATGTATTATTTTGCTGGGGTCTTTTTCAATCCTGCGATAAATCCCACAAGCAAGGTGCTCAGCCATCTTTTTGTTGTAATCAGCAGTGTCTAAGATCACCGTTGCGTTTCCTTTATCATCTTTAATGATTTTGATATCTTTGTTGTGTCGCATGTTTATCAAGGCCATCAATTCTACTTTGGAAATATTGGGTTTCGGTGCTCTGTCTTTTCTGAGGATTACCTGGTGCACCTTTTCAGCATTGTCTTCCGGGAGGTGTGTAACCACACTCTGTATGCTACATATAAGCTCTTTGGTGGGCACATTTCTAGGAGCAATCGCAAAGTTTAGTCCATATTCTAGAACCTTTATCGACTCCTCGTTCATCTCCGCGGTGGGTAAGTTGATTACGTTGGACTTCCTCTTCTCGTGCACGGTCTGTACATAATCCTCTTGCTCCCTGTGCAGGTTCATAAATTTCTTATTCTAAGATTTGGTGGCTTTATCTCTCCTACTATTGGTTTTCATGTCCATCGCTGAGTCCAAGCGATTCCACAGATCGGGTTCCAGTTCGTTTGCAAGCTTCAGGTGGAGTCGGCCTAACTTTTCAGAAATCCTGTGAATATCAGAGCGAGTCTTTTTTAACTCAGCTCTAATCAGTGAAAGGCTCAAGTTCTTAAAAAAGTGATCATTTTTGGAGGTGCATAGGTGGTGTTTAACTTGGGAGAATTAAGGAATGATGCTCTGGTCCTGGCATTTCTTCAGGAATTCGATGTTGGTGGCTTTTTGGGCAATTTTTATCCAGGTAACTTCCAGTAGCTTCAAGTCTTTCAGCGTCTCCCTTCCATGGAGGGATTCTACCTGTTTGAAGATAGTCATTTACAAAGAAGTTAATTGTAAGTCGAAGAAAGCTGTGTTGCACGAATTTGACATTCGACATTTCGACCCCTTCTTTGGGATCATCATTAGGATATGTACGAAGCTTTGAAAGTTTTTAAGGGAGATAGGTATGTAATGAATACTTGTTTTTGGAGTGATGTCTAAGAGGTTTTTGGAGTCACTGAGTAAAAGGTAAAAAATTTTAAATATTTTTTTTTAATTTTTATTATAAAACTATTATGCCAAATTTTTTTATATTTTTATCTTTAATTTAAAGTTTTTAAAACTTTTTTATACCTAAAAGTAAAAAGTTCTTAGTTTTTAAAAACCTTAGGATGTTTCTCAAAATTTTAATTTTACAAAATCTTATTCTCTAATTTTAAATTTTTTTATAAAACTTTCAAAATTCTTTATATAATTAGGTCTAGCAATTTTAATTTTAACATAAAAACTTTTAAAAATCTTTAAAAATTTTTATTTAAAAACTAGACTTATGTAATTTATCCTTTTGTAATAAAGTTGGAGAGTTTTTTATATTTTTAATTTAAAACAAATTTTAGTTTGAAGAAGTTTGAAATATAAAATTTTTTATTAAAGTTTTTTATTAATAAATTTTAAATTTTAACTTTTTGAAAAGTTTTTAAATTTAAATTTTAAAATTTTATAAAATTTTATAAAATTTTTAAAAGGGTTTTAAGGAGGAGGTAAAGGGTTATTTTAGTTTCAAGTTAAAAAACTTTTTTAAGTATCAACTAACACTAAAGGTTTTAAAATATTTTAAGAGGGGAGCATATTTAGGCTTTAAAGGGGCTAACTAACGGAGGTGAAGGAAGCTAAGGTTTAGAGAAGAGAGAGACCAAAACCGACTCATCAATCAATAGGTGAGAGATGATGGGGATTTTTCAGTTGAAGGGAGTGTATGAGAGGTTTCCAGGAGTCACTCAAATTTGCACCATCGTCCCTTAAAAATTTTCAAAACTTCATACGTCTCCTGATGATGATCCCAGAGAAGGGGTCGAAACATCGAATGTCAAATTTGTGCAACACAACTTTATTTGACTTACAATTAACTTCTGTGTAAATGACTATCTTCAAGTGTGTTTTTTATTAATTTTCAGAGGTGGTACTATTGAGATAGGCTGGGCTGTCCATCTTCTAGCTAGAAAATGAGGCGGTGAGATATTGTTGATTAATGGAAATGCCACACAACTACCAACTCTAGAAAAGAATCACCATCCCACTACCTATTTTGGTCACTCACAGCCTCCTTCCTTGTTGAAGAGTGGGAATAGTAAAACAACCAATATCCATATGCAGCTAAATGTAAAACACATCCACACAGTCCTAGCTGCTTCCATTGTAGAAGAAGAAAAGGAGGAAGAGGAGGAGCATGTGGTTGAGGTGCCCAAGGAAGTTTCTCCACCTTGCACCATTCACCTATGCCTCAGAGGCAAGCGCATAATAGCTTCTAGGATTTTTTTTGAAAACATGCTCTCCTACACGAGCCGAGAACCCCAACCATCTAATGAAGAAAAGGAGTTGAAGACCCCTGACCAGCTTCATGACCATGATCACGTTTACGCAGACATCAAACAAAACAAACAAAACCACCATAGAGATGACGAGTCCTCCAAGATGATAGAAGCCAATCTCCTGCAATTACCCTCTAATTTCATTGATAATTATGGTTATTTAATTTCATCCTTGTTCTCGTCTTTATTCAGGGTTTTTGTTTCGAACATCTGTTTTGAGCCCAATAAAGCAGAAATCAACTCAAAATTTTCTATTTGAATAATATGGAAGTCCTCATTTAATATTTTCTATCTGGATAATTCAAGGCTTTCAATTAGGGCCACGGATGAAAGAAACCCAAATCGGTTAGATTTTCCCTCAAATACTTGCAACATATCAGATTTGATAAGCGCGTAGAAGTTGATTTAGATACCATTGTTTCTATACTGGATAGCTCTTCTGATTCAAGGCATTGTGCCAACCCCTTGATTCTCTTTAGCTACATATTAGTTTTATATTTTCAGACCTCCAAAATTGACCCAAATGTTGCATTTAAATTTGGATTAAGAGGTACAGTTTATATGAACTATAACTTATGCCTATTTTTACATTAGTGAATTATTTGATATTGTGGATTATAGATAATTATTTAAGATATTTTTTTATGGTGGCCATGCATCATTTGCAACCCCGAACTCTTCCTTTATGGTCCTTTATGTTCACTTGAAGGAAATACCCATGGCGTCCATGCTTGTAAAATTAGTCATTCAGGATCCTCAAGAATACTGCCCCATTCATAGAATGGAAGAGGAGATCAAGTTCCCTATTTGGTGGGTACCCATTTGTTTTTAATACACCTCTTTCTCTTCTTATAAAATTTTCTTTTGAGTTGTAGGATAAAATCTAAAAATTCCATTCTCAAGGAAAAACCATTGACAATATATAAATCAACTCAGCACTAGAAAATATGTGATAGTGGACATCGAGTAATTTTTATCTTTCTCATTATTTGAGAAATGATCATATCACAATGACTTTAATGAGGCACCCTCTTCAATACAACTTTATGCCTATAAGCTATTTTTTCATGTAAAGAGGTTCTCATCTCATAGATTTCACATTCAAGCACTTTGTGATAAGTGTCTTTATTCATTTTATTTCCAATAACTGATGCCCATTTAAAATTTTCCCTCATTTAGATTGTTGTGTGATTAGAAACTTTATTTATTTTATAAGCTAACAAAGGTTTGTCATTTCAGGTGTTCCCCATTTAAATCATTTCCTTCCCAATCCATTTGTCCCTATAAATGGATTCCCTTCTTTGGTTTTCTTCCGTTAAATAATATTATGCTTAATATCTACCAATTTATTATGTTTTGATACTTTACTTATAATTCAGTATGGTTTTGGTTGCAGCCAAAGCTTGCTAAATCGGGTTGCTTCACTTTCATGTAACCATGTATTTGGCAAGTAAGTATTTTACATATTGTTGATTTTTTAAATTATGGAATGTAAACCCTCAATTCATTTTCTATTGTCTTATCTTAAGGTGGGGTTTATAGATTCCACTGTCAGTTTTGCTTTCCCCTATCAAAGGTCTAAACGATATGGTAGAGGTATGAGTTTTGTTTGGTAAGATATGAAGAATAGAGAAATACTAGATGTGCACTACATGTCTTGGCATTTGATCAGTCATCAATTTGATATGACCATAGAAAAGATATACCTTTTGGTTCTATGTTTTATAAATTCTACATCTTATGAAGACAATTTTTTATATGATAAGTTTTCAACTCTCATGTCCTCTTTGGTAAACAATTAGCCTTCTTGAAAAAAAATGATCATTTGGTAAGGATGTGGTGTATGAAGATCCTGCATTGTCCTGTCTCTAAAGAAAAAATCCTCGTGCCCTATTTGTAAAATTCCATGAGGGATGAGAAGTATTATATTAGCTTGACATGCATTCATTCTTTGCATATTCTTCTTGTTTTTTCTATGCTTTGTCTTTGAACATGTAGTGTTACCTTTAAGTTTTTATATTGTTGATTAATCGTATTTTAAGCAGAGGTGTTGCCAAAACCACATATGGATGCCTTGGTGTATGTCTATAGAAACATGGAGTTGGAAATAGAAGTCAGTCTTTTTAATTCTAAGCTCATTGCACAATTGGATGCGACAAGTGAGTCTAAATATTTCCTCAGTCATCACAAATTCCTTGCAAATGTGGGATTGCTTGGATTAATGCATCAAAATATTTGAGATTAGGACATTTACAATGATCACGATGTCAAAATATTTGAGCTTGGGACATCTATAACTTTGAAAAAATATTGAGATTTGCATTTAAATAATTCAGGGTTAAAGTCAATAGGATGAGGTGGAAGGGAGATCCTTCTAGGGGTATCTTGAGTCCAGATGGTCCACAATATTATGGATGAGGGTTCCATGAAGATTCCCTTCGAGAAGCTTAGTGAATCTTCTTTTTTACCTTTTGAAACTCGAGCACTTCTCTTTCACTCTGTAGAAAGAGCGTTACGGGTAAAGGTGGTGAACCATTCATTCTCAAGATACAAGAGGAATTTATGAAAAGGGTAACGCCTACTGCATGAAGGGAAGAAGCGGTGGTGGAATTAGGTATGAAAATAAGAGTCATGGCCAGTGCCCAACTTCATATTTTGGGGATTGAAGGAAATTTCTGATGTTTTGGGCCTCAACACATGATGGTGACAAGAATTATGTTTAACATCAATAACTAATATAAACAAAACATCATGGATACGATTGACGATGTGCCTTTGGGTGCACTAACTAAATAATTTAGTTATTTAAGATCCATGGAAATTACCAGTTTGTTAAGATTCCTTCTCTGTAAATTCAATTCAATACTTTGAAAAATTAAATCTCTCCACATTAAAAAATAAAACCCCCTTTCATTATTGCATACATAAAGTTACAACTATATATTCCAGTACAATTAAATATTTATAATCTCAAATAATTTAATTGATAAATATTATGTACCAGACCAAAAGGATTTAACTCTTTGTCATGAAAGTTTTAAACTGAGCAAACCACTTGTTACAGAGAGAAATTCCTATGGCTTGGGGTACCACAATAGACAACTTGACTCCAGAAATCAATCCTTTCCAATATGCAATAGAAATTAAAGATCTAATACTAAAGGATCAGACCTCGTACCTTATTCTGGACGGTTGAAGTAGATCCCCGTTGATATTTCCAACTTCAGCTTGAATTGATAGATTAATTCCTCAACAACAAGTAAACAATACAAGCATACTATATATTGGTGTTAGATCTATTCTAGCATATATAGTCAACAACGTATAAACATTGGAAATCATCCCATGGATACAATATTCATTCAAACACACATTATTAAACAGAAAAATATATTTCTATTAATATAAAATCAGAGATTATAATGAATACAACCTCTGTCAGTATGTCTGCGAATTAGAGAAACTGAATCCCCCACTTGGGCCTCCACCACCTCAATCCTCCATATCTCGATAGCAAGCTCACAAAAAAAGGGAAGCTTGGGAAGAACAAAAAAGTGCTCCAAGGGACAAAGGGATGCAGACTCAAGCATAAGTTCTGGAAACAATGGACTATAGTTTTTTTGCTCTCAATTCTCTCTTATGCCTTCAATGTACCAAAGAGTTCCTTATATAGCTTTTCAAAAGGGTAATGAAAGGTCGAATCCAAGCGATCTCAAGGCATATGGAAGGCGAGGAGTCAAGTGAGTTAGATCCATGTCAAGGAAAACTCCAAAAGGATTTGGATTTTGTACACATCCCGATGTACATGGTTTTAGTGGTCAAACCCACGTATATACGCGATTAGAGGTTTAAAAGTCGCGTATAGCAATTTACACATGTTTTTAGGGATGGTCAAGGAAACATCAAAGGACAAAAAATGGTCCAAGGGGTCTAAGGTGTCTGTAGAGGGATAGGGGAAAAGCCATACAAGTGTGATTCACTTGGATTGGTAAAATAAGCTATAACACCACTATAGTTGAAGTGCACTATGCTTGAATCCTACCGAGACTCACCTTGTGAGTTGATCTGTCTTCATAAAATGAAAAAATTTTTGATGTCAACTTAATACCACATAAGAGTACATATATGGTACATATGAAAGAATCATGTACATTCAATATTCATCCAGTACAATAATCCACAACATTCACAGTGATTTTATGGACCAAATCCATTAGAGCAGTGTGTGAGCAATCATCTTGTGTTGTTTTATCTAGTTGTTGTTTCTATTGTTGTCTCCCTTCCCTTCTCATGCTTTGTTGTTGTTCTTGTTCATGTCCTCTCTTCTCAAAAGAATCAAGAAATTTATGTTGCTGCATCTTTAGCATTTCTTTTACCAAATTGTCCATGTTTTTTCCCTTTATAATATTTCCTGAGAATGTGTCTTAAAAGGGATTTAGTTTTGGTCCACTTTCAGAAATATTTCCTAGTGGATTTGAAGCTTAGATCCCAACTAAAAGATGTTGTGGTTTTTTAGCACTTATGTGCCTGATCAATAGGACCACCATCCTGGAAGAGATGGTCTTGCATTTCATTACAACAAAAACTTGATTTATCATCTCTTTTTGCATCATTTTTTGTGCCTAGACCATCTTTCAGTGTATTTTTCTTCAATTTTTGGACAAAATGGCGCAATTTCATGGGCTAATGCTATTTTGGGCATTTTTTTGCATCCTTTCTCTAAATCTGGCGCAAATTGCGGCGTAATTTGCATCACGTTTTGCACTTGGTTATGCGCCAGGTTTTGCATCAAGTTTCGTGACAAGTTTTGAACCTAGTTTTGCACCTAATTTTGTGCCTAGTTTGTACATCTACTCTTGTTGCACCCCCTTTTACACCCATGTTTTCCTCAACTTTCACGCCCTTTTTTTCATCCACTTTTGCATCATTTTTTACATCTGCTTCTGCTTCTTTTTTTGCATCCCTCTCTGCGCCAAGTTTTGCATCAAAGTTTACATCATGTTTTGAGTCTAGTTTTTCATCTCATTTTGTTTTAGCCATTTTTGCATCCACTTTTGCATCCATTTTTTCGTCCACTTTTGCACCCACATTTTCATCCATTTTTGCATCCCATTTTGCATCCATGTTTACGTCTTTTTTTTCATCTACTATTGCATCCAATTTTGCATCCACTTTTGTCGCGTCCCAATTTACACGCATTTTTATGCTTACTTTTACACCCACTTTTGCTTCAACTTTTGCATCCACGTTTGCATATTTTTTTGCATCCAATTTTACATAAGTTATTGCATCCCTTTATGCATCCACTTTTGCATCGGGTTTTGGGTTGGGTGTTACGACTACTTTTGCATCTAGTTTTGTTCCATCCACTTTTGCATCCAATTTTGTATCCAATTTTACATCCATGGTTGTATCAACTTTTGTGACACTTTTTTCATCATGTTTTGCTTCCATGATTGCATCGTTTTTTGCATCACCTTTTGCATCCATTTTTGCTGCACCCCATTATGTGCCCACTTTTGCGCCTAGTTTTGTCGCATCCATGTTTGCATCCTTTTTTGCATCCATGTTTTTATCCACTTTTGCATCGAGTTTTACACCCAGATGTTGAAGATGAAAATGAGGATAATGATTATGATATTAAGGATGGTTATGATGATGATGATACTGTTGTTGATAATGAGGAGAACGATGACAATGATGATGACGATTTTGATGATGATGATGATGATGAGGATAATGGAAATGACGAAATCACCGATGATTATGATGACAATGAAATGAATGATGATGATGGTGATGATGACAATGACAATGATAATGAATACAATGAGAATGATGATGTCGATCATCTTAAAAACTAAGTTGTTATTTGTCATGCTTAAATCGTGTGTGTCCTCCATGTCCCTTTTCCACTAATCACATATTTTGGGTAGATGCTATTTCTTATTCCAAAGGTAATGATGAATAACTGATGAAAATGCCAATGATGATGATGATGATGATCTCAAGGACAACGGCGATGATGATGATATGGATGATGATTATGCCGATGATGATGACTATTGTGATGAAGTAGATGACAATGAAAAATATGACGACGATGATCATGATCGTCATCATTTCCATCATCGTCATCATCAAAAACATCATCACTGTCATTGTCATCTACTTCATCATCGTCATCATTTAAAGCATATGGGAAATGTTTTCCAATTAAAGCATGCATAACAAGTGAGATTATTCTAAAACACCCCACCAAAGTACAAAATTCAAACCACAAAGGAAACATAATATTGAAATTGTTCCCATTTTATTTCTCCCAACAAAACATGCTTCATTTTGGGGAATTATGTTAAAATACATACATTCATAGTCCATCCATACTATACTTGTAAGAAATATAAATATAATACTTAATAGAATTTATAAAATAGGTAAATATTTTATAAACACCCTTATGATATATAAACTTCTTTCACCTTAATAATGGTAAAATGTGTAAATATATTATAGTGCACATGTTAAAAGATTTAATATAAATAAATATATATAGTTCATATGTTATGTTATTTAAAATAATTAAATATATACACATATTATTTACTTATACATTATACAAATTAAAATATAGATTAAAACCTATGAAGTTTCATAGGGAGGAGAAGCAAAACATGAAGGATTTTTCAAATATAGATCTATGTACAACTACCCATTTCCCGAAGGGGCTTTTGCTAAATCAATCTATGGATTCGGGGTTATGAGTATCAATTTGGTCTGTCTAGTCCATTGCCAATTCGGCCATGAGAGGATTTAATATTATTCCACCCATGAAAACTTCTCAAGGTGCCCAGTTGGCAACGTGGGTGTCCCAGTTGGCAACGTGGGTGTCTTGATTCTCAAGCCAGGCCATTCAAAGCCTAGTTT
This sequence comes from Pseudotsuga menziesii, assembly GCA_001517045.1. Lineage (NCBI taxonomy): Eukaryota > Viridiplantae > Streptophyta > Pinopsida > Pinales > Pinaceae > Pseudotsuga > Pseudotsuga menziesii. Next base: position 468,889 of record LPNX010889236.1, on the reverse strand, counting down.
TTGGGGATGGATCAAAGTAAAATAGGAGCTCTACCATTGTTGATGCCTCTACTGTCTCTGTCCTAGGTCACCAAAATTTAGATCGCTATCTCGCGATTGGATTTTGTATTACTATAGATTGACATTTACAACTATGTTTTATGAGAGGGATTCACATAGATGGACTAATTAGGAATAGCCAGGATAACACCCAACCAAGAGACCTAATCTGAGTAGCCATACCTCAAACTCTAAAAGGGTACATAAATTACGGGGACAAGGGGCCAAATCCATATGATTGTTCGATGTTGAGAATGAACCGGGTGAACCTACTCTATTATAGGGACTAACGGATCGGGCGCGCAACACTACGAATCTTTGGATTTATAACAAGAGACTCTCAAATAGCCTATTAATCAAGTAATAGTCATGATAATGCTTTCTCATGGAGCCTATGGATGGCCTCCCAGCTTCCAGCTTCCACATTTCGTTAAAGAAATCAGTGCATTTTCCTTCAATAGGATTACTGAAGATGGAGAGAATTTGGGATTGAATCAAAATATCGGAGATGGAAAGAATTGGGTATTGAATCAACTCATGTGGCTTATTTATAATTTTATGTTAGGTAGCATGATTTCTAAGAATAAATGCAAAGGATTCTCCATCGTTGTTGTATTTTCCTATTTCTCTGTTACGCCCTGTGTAGAATCTTCTACAACCATATTTTGCTTATATGCCAAATGCAAATGTTATGGCCTAAGGCTATGTCTTTTGACCTTACCATTGCTTAAGTTACAAAAAATATCCATGGTTAACCAAAATTCATAAAAGAGGTACTATATCTTTCTCACATGCAAATATTCCCTTTATAGGGCTTTGTGGTGGCCTAAGGCCCCACACATAGTTCATGAGCCCTAAGGAATTTTTTTTTGGCCCAATAACTCTTTTCACATCAAATCATGGCCTAGGAACTGAAATCCATACTTGGTGTGTCAAACCTCAAAATAACCGACATATCTTACTCATTGGAAAATATTATCTATGTAGTATATAAAGCCTTTGAGGTGGTCTAGGGCATCACACATGACCCATGAGCCCCTTAACCTTAGATGTTAGGTTTTGACTTGATAATATGGCACAATCAATGATAATTATTCTTGGTCGCATAGAGCTTGAAATGACCATTCTTGCTTGTAAGCCAAATATTTCCCACATAGAGATGACATTATAAACTAGGTCCCATAACAACACATCAGACATCCATATAACAATCGATTTCTTTGCTAATTTTCTTAAATCTATTTTGTTAAATTTTTACCTTTTTCTTTTTTTCTCATTAGTTTTAAAAATAAAAGAAAATACAACTTTAAGAAGAAGAGATGAAAGCCTACGTGGTCGGGAGGGAGGGGATTAAACTCCCTATTGTTTGTACGTAAACACGACAAAGAATAAATTATATATCAATGGGAGGGTGGGGATGTTAAATCTTGAGATATAAATTGGTTGGGTCGATATTGAGTGGGCCATCAAAATTGTTAAACTCCGTCGCAATATTCACTCGCAATCGGTGTTCCATTCTTTATTCTATCGATTGCATCCAGCTAATTCCATCATGTTGCATTTTGCTTATGTTCATGGGGCTAGATGCCCGGTTATAGCGTTGCATCCTCTCCATCGCACTAGATTGATGAGAGGGGATGTGACAAACCTAGAATCTAGATCTTTGAATGAAGTATAGGTTTTGGAATTACATGACCAAATGGAAAAGACAAACTTCCCAAGAATAACACTTAGTCTGACCCTATCATACATGAACATTCCTCCATGCTTCCATTATTACATGAGGAAACTCTAACAACCTTTTGACTTGGTATTCAAAGATTGGGTACATACATAAATAAGGTTGTTGTCTTCTCTTCCAAGACACATAGTGTAATGCCCCCTTCTGAGTCAGCCACTTGGATTAGTACGCTAGCCCATACATAGACAATAATTTTAAACACTAGTCAATGGAATCTCCTTCGATAGACCCACACATGAACATTTTGCGTGAATCGAATGGAATCTAGATATTTGAATGAATTATAGGTTTTGGGATTGCATGACCAAATGGGAAAGAAATATTAGTCCCATTGAAATGGAAGCAAAAGGAAAAAGGGGAGCAGTAGGTCTATAGCCAGGAAACCTCTGTCCCTTCTCTTAGTAAGGGGGTCGAAACTCTATCAAATGCTTTGTCCCAACACTATAAGAAATATCATCTATTTGTATGGTTGAATTTGATGGTGCAAATATCTCAACTTTGGTGTTATCTTCCATTGTACCTAAACTAATGCATAGTCAGACCACTGGAAGGAAATCACACCAGTCTATCACTCATTTGTATGCTTTTGGCTATGTCAAAGTGGGACATATCCTCCACAAGAAAAAAAAAAACATTAAAATAAAGGTTAGCACAAGCAAAAACACCCCATCCCAAATTTAGTGCCATAAGGAAGTGCAAACATAAGAGGTTGTATTATTTTAAAACACCCCACCAAGGTACAAAATTCAAACCACAAGAGAAACATAATATTGAAATTGTTCCCATTTTCTTTCTCCCAACAAAACATGTTTCATTTTAGGAAAATATGTTACAATCCATACATTCATAGTCCATCCATACTATACTTGTAATAAATGTAAATACAATACTTAATATAATTTGTAAAATATGTAAATATAATAATAATATATAATTAATATAAATATATTACTATAATTCATATGATAAAATATTTACTATAAATAAATATATATAGTTGATATGTTATATGATTTAATATAATTAAATATAAACATATTATTTAATTATACAAATTAAAATTATAAAAAACAAAAAAACGACAAATTTATTTGGTAATGAATGGCCATAGCCATAGGCGTGGTGGTTTCATTTTTGTGGAGATTGAGGGGACCCTTAAAATTGTTAAACTCCATCCCAATATTATGGATGTTCCATTCTTTATTTTTTAGCTTCCGATTAATTATTCTGGATACTTTGTAATTAAAAAAAGGCAGAAGATAGGGATACTTTATATATAAGAAAAAAAGTAGATTACTTCCTTATATAAATAGTTTGCAGAATATATAACTCATTGGTATTTAAGCAGAAGAAAATGATACTTTGTAATTAAGGAAAGGCTGAAGATAGGGATACTTTATGTATAAGAAAAAAGTAAAAGGATGGAAATAGGAATATAATTAAAAAAAACTTATGTGTAGAATAAATATCATGGGCCATTGGGTAGACATATTTCCTTTAAAAAGGAAGAAAGGCTAGGAAAGAACATTTAACAATGCCACATTTTTATTAATTTCATAAAATATCATTTATTTATCTTAATATTCAAGTGAAGATTGGTGCACTAAACGATGAAGAAATCCGTATTGTGATGGATATAATTAAATTTGGTATTATCAAAATTTTAATATCTATAATTATAAATTTATTTTAAATTCTAATTTATCAAGTATTTATATTTAATTTATTTTTTTGGTAAATTATTTTTATCTTGAACCTTTTACATGTCGAAACCTACTGCTAAGGTCGAAACCTGCTGCCAATGGATTCCATTGTGAGCCCATTTCTCTAGGAGCCATGAAAATATTGCCACTACCATAATTTAATAGGTACCCAATTGTCCTCACGCATTGACACTATTGTTTACGTTTGTTGTTGTCATCAGGGTTTTATGACATGGAACCAGTTAAAAGATGAGGAGGAAAAAATGGAGGCTCAGATATCTTGTGCTCGCCAAGGTCAAGGGATTTCTGGCATGGCCCGCTAAGGTACACCAGATCTTGTGCTCGCCAAAGTCAAGGGATTTTAGGCATGGTCCGCTAAGGTATGCAAGTCTATTTTTCATCCCATTTGTTTTCCATTATTTGATGTATGCCATGTATGTTGTTGCTGTTATTTTCATTTGCCACATAAAATTATATACTTCTTGTGCCCCTGTTTTAATACCCGATTATTGCCGTCTAAGGGTTTATGTGAATGTTTATAGATTTTCACTCTCTAAGGGTTTGTGTGAATGTTTATAAATTTTCAGAGGGTTTCATTTCCATTGCGCCTTCCCTTATTTGATGTATGCGATGTATGTTTTTGCAATTATTTTCATTTGCCACATCAAATTGTATACTTCTTGTGCCCCCTGTTTTAATACCTGATTATTGCAATCTAAGGGTTTGTGTGAATGCTTATAGATTTTTAGAGGGTTTCATTTCCATTGCACCGATTGCAAGGGCTATGGGAATATTTTTCGATTTCCCAATATGTGCTAATATTTTCTTCTTAATCCTAGAATTGAGAAACCTGGTTCTCTGAAACCCTGTATGGGAAATCAAACCCTGTCACAGATATTAGTGTTTAAATGCTTGGATGCAAGTTTGTGTTTTTTTTTAAAAACCCAAGTGATGGATGCAAGTTTGTGTTTTTAGGTGGAAATTGTTTCTGTCTTTCTTCCATCATTCTAGATCTGGATAAACCTTACCCATAGCTTATTTTGGAGGACCATTTCGATTCTTGCATACATTTCGCTGCAGTGAATCAGACCAGTCCGAGTTCTGAAAGGACCTCTCACTCACTGCAAACCTTGCTTAGTATTTTGACCAGCGACTCCCATCTCAATAAATAAATCTTTAGGTATCACAGGGACATCTCTTTGTGCGAGAACCCATCAAGCAAGCAATGGTGTAACAACCAGCCTATTTACCAACCTAAAAGAAGACGAACCCGCTAGACAACAAGTTGGGCCAGCTAAGAAAAGGTCGATGCAGAGATATCGATGCCTTGAGAAGCACCTCTATCATGGGTATGTGAATACACATGCATCTGCTGGATAGGCATAAAGTTGACCCCACATGGCTATGAATGCACCTGTGATCTATAGCCAGCTTCCTCTTCTATCTATCTGTATGAAACAGAAGTAGTCACATACATGTATTCATTGCAACCAGAGTATCAAAGAAGGAATCTCCAATAAACTTATGAGTCCATATTTGATGAAGAGAATCTTAAAGAGAGCAGCACCTCAGCCTTTACCATCCTTTCCTTACGATATTGGAACATCCAGATAGCCCCTACTTTGAATTCTGAGAATAATGCGCAGGGTGAAAAATAGAATAATCGATGATCTGTACCTATTCTACGTATCTCTTCATATCTCTTCACGTGCCCATTCTCTTTTTGTATCCATGGATAAAACAATTATTTCGGGAAGATCAAGTGAGTTAGTGGGATGGAAAATGAGTGAGTGGGATCGACAATGGGGGGATTTCTATCTCCATATATTCTTCAATCGAGAGCTTGTGTCAAGGGGCCTTGGTATTTAGATCTCCATATTGGACTGACCAAGTCGAACCATATTCCAATGAAGATCCAGTTTACCTTATTTACCATGAAACAACATTAAATGATCCAACATATGCAAAGGTTGGTAGAACAAAGGTAACATCACCCTTTAGTAGCAGCATTTTTATCAATTGATTATTTGTAAGCCATTGAAGCACACATTAATCAAGCTGATTCAAAAGTTTATCCCACAGCAAAATTTGAAGTCCCATCCGCAGTTTCCCAAGTAAAAGCTTCGGCGGGCATTAGGACAGAGGCATAACTTTTTAGTGTCCAACCTCACACATACATTCTTTGATACGGGGCTTAAGGTCTGGATCCTATAGTTGGAGATCCCAGTTCTTGTTGATCTTCCAACATATCTATTAAAGGAAAAGGCCTAATCCACCTACACATAGGAGAGGGGTAGCAGTAGCCTTTTCACCAACAGAAGAACAGCTGCATTTCCAGTTTCTAGTGGTTCCATGACTTTTTGATGCGTGAAATTATGATCTTAACATGCTTTGATGATCTAGATATTTGGTGAAATATTGACATGCTTCGTTCCGCATTTTGGCCAATGGCCAATCCCACCTGTATTAGTGTACCTGGATCGAAGAAGATCTATATCACTTGGCAACCTGTTCACCAGTCAGAAAGACTGAATCTTTCTGTCCACCCAAATGAAGTGGTGGACTAAGAGAGAACTCTAGAAGAAGAGAGAACATAGTGATCGTTTGTATCAGGTATGATATGCCAATGAATCTGTAACTAGTAGTTTTGTTTTTTGTATGTTCTCATCCATGGTGTTGTTGAACTTCTTTTTGAATGTTGAATGTATGTTTTATTTCCTATCATTGACAGAGGTGACCATTGTATGCCCTAGTCCCACAAGAAATATGAAGCCAATCCCATCAGTGTAGGGATGTTCATGTTTTGCGTCATAATATTAAGGCTTTATCTACTCTCTGCAATTGAATGACTATGTGACATTGACATTGATAATGTAATAATGACTTTTGATTTTTGGCTAACCAGTTTCATGGATTCAATTTAACTCCATGTTTGTTAGGTAACCATGTTCTCACTGTCAGCATTATAAAAACATTCATTTGGATACTAATCTCCATTCAGCATGCCAGATCCTTTGATTTAATTCCAACCGATCATCTTTGTTATAAGGACCATGGGTTGAAACTCGACCAAATGCCCTGTCTAGGAATTTTGGTGACTACCCATATGATATATCCACTGGTAGTTGGTCTTGAGTTTGTAATTGTAACTGGTTTCCAGATGCACGACCTTCGCACTTTCCTTTTCATCCCTTAGGTGCAGTTGAGGGTTGGGTGAGATGCCTCTAGATTGGGTTTTAGGCTACTTTTAGCATATCATCATGTAAGAACCAAACAACCATAAGTAGCCTCCTCCTGCAAATGGCATGGTTGCTTTCTAGTATAGCTATGCTCAGGCTTCTTCCTTTTAATGTTATGTTATATGAATAGTTTGCTCTTGATTCTATGATTGTGGGTGTTTTAGATTAAGCCATCCCACACTTCTGATTTTGGATACTCTTGGTTTGAGGAGGATGCTTGTGCAGCCTACCTTTTGTATTAAAGCCCTGTAAATATTGTTTCCATTAATAGTCAAAGGAAAATTTAACTCAAAAGTTAAAAAATACATTTCAGTTCTATGTTCCATAGATAGAGCAATGGTAATCCATCATGGTTTTGGTATCTCATAGCTATATTTTGAATGGATACAATTTATACCGTAGACTATACTATATGCACTTGATAAAGTGCTTGATATTCTGTACATTTTAAATTTAGAAATGCATTCTAAATTCCTCTGTTCCATAGATAGAATAAATGGAAATCCATTCCAATTTTGATATATCATGGATATGTTTTGGATGCATATGGTATAAGCCACAGATTCTGTAAAGCTAAATAGCCAGTCCCCATGTTTTTGTTTCTCCCTCACATGGTCATGCCACTTTCTGCAGTTTACTTACAAATAGAAATTTTCTCAAACACACAACAACAAAAAATGCATGCATCATAGGCTATAGGGAATCAAAACAACTACTCTCCCTTAAAAAATGAATAACAGACCAAAAAGAGAACAGACATGAAACAATCCAAATTCCTTCACCAAATATTGGGACAACACAGCAAAAAAGCATAGCTTTCACTCAGCAACAGACCAACACATCAACATCAACAGTTGAATGGATACAAGCATGAAGCTAGCATTATTTTAGTGATCACAAAAATGACTAATTCTTAAGATCTTCTGATAGAAATATATTTTGAAGCAATCCTAGTTGTGTAAGAGGCTAGAGCTAATGAAGGGTGATTCATGAATATACCAAGATTATGCAGAATTTCAAAGGTAGGTTTTATTGTTAATCATTATCAACTTATTCATAGCCTGACATTGGTTTTAAGTAGAGATTTCATAGTCATATTATCTGTTCAAGTGTCAACTACAGTTTAGGCTAATGTTCAAGATTTTGATAGGAAATTACTAACAATCTGAGTTCAAATAGTTAGCAAGCAAATTTTGAAACTGTAGTTAAGTTATTGTTAGAAAAATCTGCTTAACAAATCTGAATATCAAATATCCATCCTATATTCCATAACCTACCTCTTCAGGCTTATTAATCAGATTATTTAAGCTAATCGCTTGTTCTTGTTGCAAATCTGTCCATAGCTTGTTCATTATGCTGATCAATCTTTGGCCAACTATGAAGTTCATTCTCTTTTGACCTTGGGATTTTCTAATATTGAGTATAAAACAGGTTCTTTGTTCCTAGTTTGTAAATCACACTTCTTTTGTTTAAAGATATAAATATACTTTAGATCTAGGCTTAGAATTCTGATTCTTGCAAATCTTACTAGCTTCAGGATCAGGTCACGACCTTTTTATGCTGATGTTTCCAACTTGTTATTGCCAAAACTAGTTTTATTTTGACCTCAACAAGTTTAGTTTTACAAGTTTTCTGCTTGTTTCACTTTTACCTTTCAGGACCACCTTGCTCTGCCTCCAGATCGGATATGGATTATGGTGTACAGTGTTGCTTGGAAAATGTTGCAAACATAAAATGACTCCCTTCTTGTCACCTCATTATTTAGCTAGCACACTAAGACTCAAAGCAAGGGACCTTCAGTAGGGAAGGGCCCCATTCAATAAACTAGTGTGACCCTTAGTTGTACTTACAGTAGATTGAATCCCAGTTAGTCCCAATAGTGTTTATTAAATCCAGGGAGTGCTTTGACATTGAACTCAAACCACATACTAGTATCTACTGCAGGTGGGCACTGAATTCTCTCCAAAGGATTGAATTTTTGTGTTTCTTGAAAGTTGTCTTTTTTCAGATCTAATCATATTTTTGGATACCCTTTATGGAGATGGGAAGATGGTTCAGAATTGAAGCAACTCATAAAAAAATCATTTTTAAAGCAAATTCTATTTTGGGAAGATGCTAACTTTACATATTTCCATTTTTGGAAATTTGCTCTTATATGAAGATTGATTCAAGAGGATTACATTTTTTAGGACCATGAAAATTTGGTCTATTTTCAGTCAGGTGATTACTTTTCTGGATACTCTATATTTTTAACAGCAAAAGTGTCAGATTTCAGGCCATTTTGAGGTCTATATTTTGAGGTATAGATACATTTTTTGTAATATCTAGAGGGCACTTGATGAGTCCTATGTATCAAACTGTGAACAGTAAACATAGAAATAAAAATTGAACTAAGTGGGTAAAGCCTAATAGTCATCATCCTCGTCTTTGTAGTCATCATCACAAGCATAAAGTGGAAAGTGTTATAAGAGGTTCAATTCTTTCACATTCTAAGAGCCTTGAACTGGTTGACATTCACCACATCATGGGTTCCTAACTGTGGTACAAGGTCCAACTTGAAAGCATTGGCACCCATTTGTTGATTTTTGAAGCAATGCTTGTCCAAATGCAACCAAACTCAATCACCAACTTGAAAATGTGCAACAACTTGATGTTAGTCATATAGTGCTTTGTATTCAACATGTGTCTGTTGAAGGATGTCCTTAACATTACTTTGGATCTTGACCGAGTTCTGCACAAAAGAAGCTTTGTCTTACTGCTTCTGCTGGTGGGATGTGGATGGATTTGGGAGAGAAACTGGAGCTAAGAGGTTGAAAGCTAAAACAAAGATCAAAAGGAAAGTGTCTTGTAGAAGGGTAGATTTGTTGTAACTATGTTGCAAAATATGCAAGTGTTGATCCCATTATTTGTTCTATTGATGGTAGAGGCAGAGAGCATGAACAAGATTATGTTACACTATCTTAGTTTGGCCATCAATTTGTGGATTGAATGTAGTAGAGAACCGATGCACACAACCTAAAGGCTTCCATGAGGATTTTCCAAATCACTAAGAAATCTGGAGTAATGAATAGAAATGTTGGTCAATGGTAATCCACAATGGCCACAAACAGGCTAGAAGAAATCCAAGCCCTATACGGAATTGTCAAAGATTGGTACATCCCAAGCTTCATGTTGGCAGGTTTGTTTTGGCTACAATTTGAACAACTCTAGATGTAATATTCCACTTCTTTCCACATGGAAGGCCAAAAGAGGTACCTTTGCGGGTGCAACATAATTTTCTGTACACCAAAATGTCCTCCATGGGATGAAGAATGTGCCTCCTTGATAAGCAGAAGGCAAGTTGATCTAGCTGGAACACACAATTGATTCAACTTGTAAAGAAAGCCATCTTGATATTTGTAGTCTAGGAAAGGGCTTTGATTGACTACAGTGGGTTGTTGGATGGATTCCATGACCAGACCAAAGTAAAAGTCTATATAATATTGGGATTTTCAATCCTCATAGGCTCCACATTTTATATCTAAAATGGAATGGACCTTGGATAAGTGTCCATTGAGGATATTAGGCACTTTATTGGAATATTGGAAGGAATATAATTGGTGAAAAGTGGTTTCAACACTAACGATATTTTGATATTTGTGGTCTATTATGGGAGAAAATAATTAACTAATTCTCTCTCTCTTTCTTGGGGATAATAGTAGTCTCCTTACAAATGGTAAACCTATCCTTCCCACTTTATTTGTTTTTCCTTCAAGTAATGCTAAAACACCAATTCGAACTGGTTGGTCATTATGAACATTTTAACTGGTCATGCATACATGTCTAGATTCTAAAGGGTCATAGGTCCTGCACAACATATCAATAACAATCGGACTCCAGCGTTGTAAAGAGTTAGGAAATGTAGTAGAAAAAGATGTACTAGCTTGTTTAAGAAAGGAGGTTAAGATTCAGAATGCTACATTAAAATGATGAAATGCACACTGAAATAACCAAAGACAACAGTTTAGACAATAACTTTATGAAGATAAAATGTACCATCTGGAAACAACATTAACTAAAAACAATTTTGAGTCCATGTATCTTGTTATGTGCACTTAAATATTTTCAATCCAGATTCTGTTTAATAACCTTATTTTGTTGTAAAAAAGAATATCTATGAATTTAGTTGTCAAAGAGAGTATCTAAACTTCTGAATAAAGTCTTCAAGAGGCTGTCAAAATAGGATGCTTAATAAAGTGCACTAACATGATAACACTATCATTTTCAAGTTGTGTTCAATTTATTTCATTCACCAAGATTTGTTTTTAATATAATAGAAAGTTTACCTGTGCAGATGAAATTATTTCCTTCATCACAATCAGGGTTTTACTGTTGTCCATGTAAATCCATAGGTCTCACAAAAACTGAACAGCCTATTGCTAGCATGATGAAAATTGAAACAACAACTAGACTTCAGGTGAGGCTTAAAGAATCTTGAGGTAGGCATCTTCTTTTAGTAACCATTCATGAGTGCTTCTCTTACCATCCCATTGCTGAACAAAATCACATAATCAACAAATAGAAACATTTATGTAGCAACACACAGTCCTCAATTGGATTCTACAACTATTTCTTAAACACATCCTTATTCTTTGTCCTTCTCAAGTTTAGGTTATTAGGTATGCATCAATACATTATCTTGTTCTCTAAGACCCTTTTACAAACCACTTTAACAGATTGTGTAATTGTTTAGGATATTTTGTTTCTTGATCATGGTAGATTTTTATGGTTATTAATGTGTTTGGAAAAATAAATTGGATTTTAAGCATGACTGTCTTTGGATCTTATTGTCTTTTATTAGAATTCGAATGATGAAATCTATGTTAATATTGCTCCTCTTCCCGATCCTTAAAGGGTTCTAACTCAATGGAAGAGCGTTTGCCTTAAAAGCAGGAGGTTGGTGGTTCGATTTCTCCATGCCCTAATGATATTGCAGTGTATTTCTAAAGGTAAAAAATGTAGTAGTACAAGATGGATGCAATATTAGATGCAACACTAAATGCAAAACAAGATGTAAAAGTGGACGTCACACCAAACACCCAAGTGGATGCAAAAGTGGACATTATGTTAGACACAAATGTGGACACAAAAATGGATGTCACAGTAAAAGAAAAATTGGATGCAAAAAGAGACTCAACACTAGACACAATTAATGACTCAAAACTAGATGCAATATTAGGCCCAAAACTAGACACAACAATAGATGCAAAAGTGGACTCTTAACTAGATGTAAAATTGGACATTAAATTGAACACAAAATATGGTGTATCGATGGACATAAAAATAGCTGTAACACCAGATGCAAAACTGGAAGCAACACTTGATGCAAACAAAAACTTAAAATGAGACACAATATTGGATGTAAAACTAAATATAATATTGAATGTAATATGAGATGCAACATTGTACACAAAACTGGATGCAATATTAGATACAAACATGGCCACAAAACTAGGAACAACACTGGGTGTAATGTTGGGCTCAAACATATATGCAAAAAAGACATCAACCAAGATGCAACACTAGGTACAAACCTAGATGCAAAATACGACGTAAAACAAGATGAAACATTAGGCACAGACATGGATACAAAAAAAGACGTAAAACAAGATGCAAAATTAGATGAAAAAGGGATGCAACATTCTAAGTAAAATTGGATGCAAAACTAGACGCAATATTGGGCCCAAATTTGGATGCAAACCTAGATGCAACGCTAGATGCAAAATTGGACACATAATTTGATGCAAAACATGGTGTAAAATTGGGTGCAAGACTCGATGAAACAAAAGGAGAAAAATAAGATGCAACATTGGATGCAAAACTAACTGGGTGCAAACAAGGATGTAACAAATGACACAAAAAAAGATGCAATACAAGATGCAAAATTGGACGAAAATAAAGGCGTAACAAAAGATGCAAAAAATTGGGCGCAAAAATGGATGTTAAAAGAGACGGGAAAAAAGATGCAATAGATGGCATTTTACGAAATTGTACAATAGCGTTAGGTTTAGCGCTAGATTGTTCACCCAAATTTGAAAAAAAATTACACTAAAATCTGGCGCTAAATTCGATACTAAATCCAGTTTTTGTTGTAGTGATATTAGTAGTTACAACATTGTTTTTTGACAAGTGTAGTCCCAGGCTTGATTTCTATGGATCCTAGCAGCTAAAAGTTCTGAATCAGACAGACTAATTTGAGAATGTTCATTATCATCTCCATTATTTTTATAATTATTGTTGTCTTGGTCAGGATCATCTTGATCAAAAAAGGAATGGCTTTCCATCTTCTTTGACTTTGGATTATTACTGTATAACAAGTTAAGCTAATGAAAGTAAGGAGATGTCTTGGCATTCTGGGGCGTTTCTTCATATTATCCCTGATTTTCCTAAAATATTTGTTGACGTTCTCTGACTTCTCTTTGCATCTCTTAGTACGTTTGTGGAACCCAAGGCGATCCATTCCAGAAGAGATCTCTTCCCACTGAAGTCCTTTGAATCCTAGCTCTTGAACTTTGAAATTCATGTTAGTGCGTAGACTTACCAAGGGCCGTACTTCAGGATTATGCCATCTTTTGCTGTTAATATCGGGCATAACCGCATCAACTACTAATTTTTCTTTGTCTTTTTGTGTTTTGGTTAATGTATATATACCTGATACAATGGATCCTTTTTTGGATCAACTTAATTTAGAAGAAAACAATAACACAGTAGTGAAGCATGAAATAGGTAAATACATTCAGAACAACACATCTGCTTTCTTTCTTTACCATATATTATTGTAGGTTAAGATGTAGTAGGATATGAGCAGGTCAATTGATGATTATTCTTTACTTCAAAGACTAATTGACATTTTAATTTTAACGTGAAAGGTTAATTGATATGCCCTTGCAGGTTTTGACGTGTTTATTGTAGCTAAAATAGTTAATGATAGTTTAGAGTAAAACCGACCATTTATTTATAACTCAATGCTTGCATATGTTTTAAAACATGAAAATTTTTATGTAGATAAATTTTTGTTATCAATTGATGATAAATATTTCCTAGAAAACAAAATAATGTGAAGGAAGAATCACACGAGAGTAATAATCGCACCATTCTGCAAAAAAACTTTTCCACTATATATATAAAGAAGAAAACTAGATGCAAATTCATCGGCCTTGCGTGGTGGAGCTCGAAGATCCTCAAATGGGTATTATGAATATCTATTTAATATAAGAGATAATCCTATAAATCCTGGAGTAGCAATGCCTCCCCCAATAAATTTTAGCCAAGAGAGAGGGATAGCAGTAGAGAGGCCCATTTGGTGACAAGCTCTTTGGAAATAAATTTTCCATCTTCATAAATGATGCAGAATGATCCATCTTAACTCTGTGAGAGAGATAGTATTCTAGGAATCTCAGAAACCATTGACAATTCCCCAGTCTCAGTTTTTATGGAAGTACGAATCTACCCCTAAGATGGTTCGCTTATCATTAATGAATCTACATTAACTTTAAAACGAAAGTAATTGCAAGATTTGTTTAGCTTGTCAAGATGTATTTTAAAACTATCTTTGTACATAGTCAATAAAACATCATCATCTACATAAATCAATAACAACAAAACAAAATATGCATAAATCAATTACCACAAAAAATAACCTTTATGATGTCTAATATCAAGCCCTATAAAATAATGAGTATCCTCAACAAGATATAAAATAATGAATAGCCTCAATAGACAAGATGCACACAAACACAAACTGCTGATAATTTTTCTAAAAAAGACCATCCAAATATAGACGATACATGTCTCATTTCTCCACATCCAATATTTGATTAGCCATTTTTTTGAAGTGTCTAAGGTTTTAGATCGGGTGTTTAAGGTTCGAATTGTAGTTTCATTATAAACCTTGATTTTAATGGATTTGTATTAATGCTTGTGAAGTTTTAGATTAAGTATGTTTAAGGTTTCGACTTTTAGGTTCATTATAAACCTTGTTTTTCATGGTTTTCTATTAATGTTGTGGGAGCAATACCAAAATTTTCTTTAATTATTCAAGTTCGAGGATTTAGCAAACCGTGTTCTTAATTTCAATATATATAGAATTTTTATTGATTCAAAGTTAATAAATTATCATTACATGTATGGAACTTGGTCATGGTATAAATATGATTAAACATGAAAGTTTACCAAATTTCCTGGAAATTGATCATGGTATAACTCTAATTAGACCTGATATTCACTTCACCTCTATGTGATCAAACTTTGTAAATTTAATGCACAGTTACACACATAAAGAAGTTGCACGAAAACAAATGGATCTTTACCCCAACCCATGTTATAGAACAAAAACCTTGAATTTATATATCGTAATATTGATTATTGTTGTAGGACTGTCTATAGTATGAAATGGGCCATCTGTATATTGCATGCCTGAGCAGTTGGTCTTTCTGGGAAATGAAACAACAAATGATTCAAACAGTCTTGTCCAACAAAAGAGATGGGATACTGGTCTGATGGAAATATTCTTAAGCATATTATGAGCATTCCTTAATATCTGAAAAAACATTAGGGTATGCCAGAGGATGATGTATGCATATTTCATTCAATGGAGAATTTGGTCAGTGGCAACTTTTTGTTATGTAATCTAGCCATCTTTATGTCTATTAAGTGGCAAGTCATTCTTTCCCGAGGTAAGGCCAAGGCCTATGATACGAATTTACTAAATACCATTACAATACATGAATTCATGTCTTATGAAGTTTCATGATCCTGATGTGCATCACTTCTTAATATTGTAGATTTAAGAGCCTCCCTTCGCAATCACAGTTGCACTGTTCATTTCAACCTATGGCTTTAAGTTTTTGGAATTTCTTTTCATTCATAGTTCCATTAGATAATGGTGGAGTAACCAAAGGATGTGGCTGATCTAGTTCTTATCTCCATGGATATTTTCCATGCTCAATGTTTTGATGAAGTTAATAGGAGTCTTTGAAACAATTTTTGTGGTGACTCCAAAGGAATATGGGGACACGAATGTGTGTAAAGAGGGTGACTTCACATTTGACTCATCTGCATTGCTCATTCCACGAAAAACAATGTTGTTTATAAAATCGGTAGCCATTATTTCAGGATCTATACGATCCATGGCAGGTAAATATGATTTATTGAGGGATAAGCTATTTGTAGTGTAATTATAAGTGTTTGGGTAGTGATAAATCTGTTGGAATTTGTGAAAGGATTGATAAGAAAGGGGAAGCATCACATCCATTAGAGTGTAGTCATACAATCGACAATGTTAGCTCTGCTTTTGTGTAGTACTTGGAGACAAAATTAACAACATTGAGACTGTATTCTGAATATTTCTCATAGAGTTGAACGATGGACAAAAGATTATACATATTCTTCAACAAAAGCTATATATACTAGATTTTTTGGTTTAACACAATTGTGATTCAAATTGTTGGCGATATTGAAAGAAATTGAAATATTTTGGACAAGTAAAATTTTTTGTTGGTACTTCAGGAAAAATGATGATTTATGCTTTATTTTAACTAATATTTCAACTCTGCCTAATGTCATGTTCCTCCTATGCTCCTAGATCTTCTATTCTTAAGGATTAACTAAGAGACAATACACATACAATTGATTCCACTAGTTTCTTTAAAGTAAATCAAACTTTGTTTCACTCCTACATACCTTTATTTGTTTCAAGAAGTTATTTCTCGATGCTTCTTATTATCATTTCTTAAAAAAAATCTAAAACATATAAATATTTTTCTTGTATATGAAGTTGCACGGTGTTAGCTCAATGGTAAAGAATTTGGATTATATAATGCAGAATATTGGTGGTTCGAACCCACTGTGCCCTATCATAGCTAGTTGCATTCTATCAATATTACATAGAGGGGGTATTATGAAAATATTTGAGACAATATTTTTTGAAATTCTATCAACTTAAGACAAAAAAAAAGTTTGTGTATTGTCATAAGTATTGTCTTTAAGCAGCCGTCTTAAAGTTTTGTCTTTAATTTAAGACAATAGTTTAAGACACCCGCTTAAAGAAAATACTTAATAAAATTCACAATTTTTTTTTTGTACACAATTCATAACCCCCTCTATGTAGTAGTGCTAGATAAAATAACAAAATTGTAGAGAAAAATCTTAATTAAACCAAATCAATAAAATTGTTGGACTCACTACTGTCGTTATACCAAAACCCACAGGTATTAATATCCGCCACAATCGCGAGAGTTAGAATCTCAAGAGGGGATTAGTCCATGTCACGAAACTAATGGGGAGCGTTGAACCCATTGTCCAACAATATGCCCCCCCCCAACGCGAGCCGGGTGAGTTTTGAACCCTTGACCTATTGCTCTGATACCAATTGTTGGAATATTGAACAATACTAAGAGGGGGGTGAATGCGTATTAATAATTTTTTAACAATTCAAACCAATTTTAACTTATTCATTAAAACAAATGATCAACAAGAACACACAAAACAAAAATTTATTGTGGAAGCCCAATTGGGTAAACCAACAATACTTTCTATTACTGCAAAATTGTGTGTACAAATATTTTATTCTTTCTACTACAAACAAGGATGGTAGGACACCCTATTTACTAGAAACTACTGGAAGGAGGCTACGACCCCCTGGTTTATTAGGTGCTACTGAAAGGATGCTTTGACACCCTATTTACCAGCTATTACTAAAAGGAGGCTACGACCCCCTGCAGGCTATTTCTTGTCCTAGTTCCACCCTACCACCCTCGTATGTTTTTATCAAACTTTCAAATCGTATTATATCACCCTTGGTCTCTGTTTTACTTGTTTCTACATCAATCTTGATTGTAGAGACATTTTCTCTCACTCTGCACTATGTCTATAAATACCTTCTAACACGTTTTCTATGAATACATCTCCTTACAGTTGCATCTTTTCATTCTTAGATCATGTCTCTTCATGAAAACTCAATTCTTCATTTTTAAAATTCTTTAACTCTATTTAGGTGTATGATTCATATCTTTCCACAACAAAATCTTATAAGAATTGCCTCTCCACAATGATAATTCTTCACCATAAATTCTTCTGAATCCACCTCTTTTCGCAATGATATTTCTGCAATAGATCCTTTCTGCAACCATATTGATTCGTTGATCCTTTGAGGAATCTTTCCTATCCATGGATCTAATACACATATTTCCCTTCATAATCATATTTTCGCAATTTCCTTAGCTTTCTGCAATTGTATTTCTGCAACAACCTTTCTGTACCGTTAGTTTCTTGTGGATTATTCCTTGACCATTGATCTACGATCAGATGCAAATTGTGGATTATAGATTTGCATTTTGACTTTTCTCAAAGTGTTCTTCCACAATTTCCTTTCTGTGACTATCTTTCTACGAGATATTTTCTGCACCGTTGATTTCTTTCGGACTCTTACCTGCACGTTGATCTTTAAATAATATGTAGATTGCGGATTGCGGGTTTTCCAAATATGTTAAAATTTCTTCCGCAATTTTTTTTCTGCAATATTTCTTCCTTGGCATCGATCTTATGCGGAGTCTTTCCCAATCGTCGATATTTAGATCAAATGCAGATTGTGTATTGCGGATTACGAGTTTTCCAAATTTCTTGAAAATACTTCTGCAATTTCCTTTCCACAATATTTCTTCCACACCGTCGATCTATTGTGGAGTATCTCTTGATCGTCGATCTTAGATCATATTTGTCTTCTGCAATTCTCTTTCTCCAAATCCTATGAATTGTCGATCGCTTTACGAAATCATTTCATGACCATAGATCTTCCGATTGCGGATTGTGGATTGCGGATTGCGGGTTTTCCAATTTTGTTCAAACTAATTTCACAATTTATTTTCCACAATTTTGCTTCAACACCATAAATCTCTTGCTGATTATTTTCCAACCTTCAATCTTGCGGATCATGGAATGTGGAGCCACACTTTCCCATTTTGGACCATTGTAATTTTCTTTCCAAAATTTGTTTCCACAATTCTTCTGAACCGTCGATTTCCTTGTGGGTTCACTCCGGACCGTTGATCTTCGAAATGCAAATTGCGGATTATGTGTTTTCCAAGTTTGTTCAAACTACTTCCACAATTTCTTTTTCGCAAGTTTTCTTCCACCCCGTCAATCTCTTGCAGAGTCTTTTTCGACGGTGGATCTTATGGATTGCAGATTGCAGAATGCATAACCACACTTTCCCATTTTGGACCTTTTCATTTTTCCTCCACAACTTTCTTTTCGCATTTCTTTATGAAACATCGATTTCCTTGCGGGTTCAAATTTAACCATTCAATGTATGATCAAATGAGGATTACAGATATTCACTTTTCTTTGTGCATAAATCATTCACCACCGTTGATCTATGATCAAATTCAGATTTGTTGATATTCACTTTTCTTTGTGTCGAAATCATTCGTCACCGTCGATCTTCTCAAAATCGGCCTTTGTAATTTCTCTCGAGTGATCTGGACCGTCCAATTTTTCACTTCACTCTGAATGTTATTCTTCACTTCAATCTGATGCAGATCTTATTATAGACTAATGATATATGTCTGTTGAATGATATTGGCTATCCAAATATTCTTTGGTGCTTCAGAATGTTATCTTACACTACTCACTTTGCATATCTTTCCCTTGTCATCGACCCTGTCGTTGATTTTCTATTCCACTTTGTAATTCCTCTGTCTTTCAGTAAGTTCACCCTGTCATCATGTTTATTGGTTATTCCTTTGTCATTCTTGAACTCCTTTGACATCAATTGGAAATCCATGTAATGGATCCTTTGCCTTTTACTGAGTTCATCCTACTATTATGTCTATTGGTTATCTATTTTTCATTCATGAACTCCTTTGACATCAATGACAACTATATTCTAAAAAACTCCCCCTTTGG
Organism: Pseudotsuga menziesii; assembly: GCA_001517045.1. Classification (NCBI taxonomy): domain Eukaryota; kingdom Viridiplantae; phylum Streptophyta; class Pinopsida; order Pinales; family Pinaceae; genus Pseudotsuga; species Pseudotsuga menziesii. Next base: position 449,225 of record LPNX010889236.1, on the reverse strand, counting down.
AATTGACGACAACATCTAAACATTCTCCCTGTTTGAAAACAATGACAAAGGATAACGTAAGTGAAATTCATAGACTCCCCCTATCATTGTGCTTCCTTTTGCTCCATTATTGAGTCTCTCTTAGTTTACTTCAAGCCAATTCTATGCACCTTTTCTCTATATCAACCATGCACCATTATTATCATTTAAACCTGATCATATATTGTCTTTGAGGAAGATAAATTTCATCATACTTCAACATTAGATACCAAATGATTTTTTCTGAGATACCAATTGGAATTTTCTGAATTTAACTCCTCCTAAGTATTATTGGATTTTTATCATTCAAGCTAGCATTATCTTAGGATCTTTAACTAACAGAATACTAAGCACAACAATCAAACAGAAGAGACAATGAACACAAAGTTTTTTTTTCGAGGAAACCATAAAGGAGAAAACCTTGCAACTTCCTTCGACATAGAATCAACACTAAAAGAAAAACCCCAAAACAGTAACATGATCTCCCGACAACAGTAGTCTCTCTCTCTCTCTTGTACCAGCAAATTCTTCGCTCTCAGTTATGCGCTACAACTGAGTGTGAGTGAATGTATGTTAAATATAGAGGCTCACTCTCTATTTATACTAATTCCTGACTTGAAAATAACTCACTAGGGTTGACTTCTCTAGGAGAGTCTAATAACCCTAGGGCCCCATAATTGCAGGGAATTTAACCCTTAATCAATAGGAGGGTTACCCATAATGACTTTACATGACTTGTTGTAACAATTATAATATAAAATATTATTTAGATTAGTTAATTATCTTATGAAAGGGTGTAACCATTCAGTTTACACAATTAAAGCCTATAAAGGAGAGCTTCCCTTGTAATTATTAAATCATCCAATATATTATTATCATTCATATTTCATTATTACAATGATAGTCGGATTCGACTAACGGACAACCGGATTCGGTTGCTTCATTTGGTATCAGAGCCGGATCGGCTACTCAACCCTGCACACTCACTAGAGCTCAGATTTGGATCCTTTGTTTGTCTCTCTTATTCCTACATTTCACCTCTGCACTAACTCTACTCTTCCTATCCCTTCACAATGCTCTACCCATACTCCACTGCCCACCCGCGTGCCAATAACCCACCTGCTCTCACTGCACTCCATTTCCCTATGCCTCCCTTCATGTCCTCCTTCTTCCTTCCTACGTTCCTATTGATTTCCTTGCTCATCACCCCATCCATTCCCGTGCCTCCATGCAAGTCCAACACATTGTCCATGCTCGCCCCTCCTCTCCAGCCCTCACTCCATCCACTCTCATGCCTCTGCTCCATTCCATCGCCCTGCCCATGCTTGCATCTCTGGTCTATCCCTTCGCCATCCCTAATCCCGTGCCAAACTCCCTTCTCTTCCAGTTCTCTCCCCCGTGCTCTCCCCATCTACACTCCCCACTGCCTATGCCTACCTCACCCTTTCGCCCTCTCCAAATCCCAAAGTACACCCACCTAAATAAAAAATAGAGTTGTCGAAATACAATGGGAGTGAAGACCAATGCGTTGCTTGGCTAAACAAAGCAGAAGAATACTTCGACATTTACAACATTCAATCTAACGAGGAGAAGGTGAAATATGCATCGATGCATATGGAAGGGTATGCATATAATTGGTACTTATGGTGGAAGAGAGATAATTTTACCTACACCTGGAACTTGTTGAAAAATGATTTTTTTAATAGGTTTCAAGGAATCAAAGAAGATGAATTTTTCACTAAACTTACTAGACTACAACAAGTCGGAAACGTTGAGGAATTCACAGATTAGTGGGAATCCTTATCGACACGAGTATTTGGGTTGAATAACAAGCAAATACTTGAAACCTATTTAGGAGTTGTTAAACCATAACTCCAAAAAGAGTTAAATTTGCATGACATACATAATGTAGAAGTGGAAAGACATAAAGCAAAAGCCGCAGAACACAAATTTAAAGGAATTAAAACAAGAGGAAATAACCATTATCGGCAAGAAAAAGAGACACAATGTAGGTACTGTGTAGATACTTGGTCACCCAGTCATCAATGCCACAAACCTCAATCATATGCCTATGAAATGGAAAATAGATCGAAGTCATCTAACAGTTACGCCAATAATAGAAAAAAAAAGAAAAACATATGTCGTCGATGCAGTGATGATTGGACCCCTGGTCATAAATGTAGGAACAATGAGACAATACAGTGCAAAATCATCAATGGAAAGGAAGTTCAAGTCTCTGCACAAGAGACCTCGTCTGATTCTAATACCGACACCGAGTCAGAATGAAGAATGACACTAGGAAAATACTTAAGCTTTGAGGACAAAGCTTCTGTAAAGGAAGTGGCAATGTAACAACTATAAAATAAAATATTATTTAGATTAGTTAATTATCTTAAGAAAGGGTGTAACCCTTCAGTTTACACGCTCAAAGCCTATAAAGGCGAGCTTCCCTTGTAATTATTAAATCATCCAATATATTATTATCATTCATATTTCATTATTACAATGATAGTCGGATTCGACTAATGGACAACCAGATTCGGTTGCTCCACTTGTTTACATTACTGAATCTCCCGATAGGAACATTGGGGCATGACATGACTCAAGTAAATTATAGACACTTCCCATAATAAACATTGGGGTACAATACATAAGATATACAAGTGAATACATTTTGAATTTACAAATATATCAACACTCTCTCTTAACTAGGAAGGTATTCTCTCAACACAATTTATCTACACAAGTCTTCTTCTGTGTATCATTTGGATCATCATCAAGTCATCTTCATTTTCAAGTCATCTTCATCTTCAAGTCTTCTTCATCATCAATTCATCTTCATCTTCAAGTCTGGATCATCACTTGATCTGGATCATTATTGGATCATCATCAAGTATGGATCATCACTTGATCTAGAGAATCACTGGATCATCATCAAGTCTGGATCCTCACTTGATTTGGAGCATCAATGGATCATCATCAAGTCTGGATAATCACTTGATCAGGAGAATCACTGGATCATCATCAAGTTTGGATCATCACTTGATCTGGAGCATCACTGCTGGATCATCATTGGGTCATCATCACTAGTGCTATCTCAATTCTACTCGTCACAAGAAGTTCTACAGAGCCAACCCTTTTTCATGTTGGTTGTAGGCCTAGCCTTCATGTAGGTTTTTATTGTATTCAACACTTATACCTGACTAGGGAATAAACCATGTCAGAAAGGCCCTCCTAGCACTTACATCTAACCATGGGAGGAACAAATCCAAGAACCATGTCAGAAAGGCACACCCAACACTCACATCTGAACATGGGAGGAAGACATCCAAAACCCATGTCAGAAAGGCCCAGAACTCACATTTGACCATGTGAAAAACACACCGCATCAGAATGGCTATGCACTTAAATCTGACCATGTGAGAACGCACCACTTCAGAATGCCTCTGCACTTACATATGACCATGTGAGAACACACTGCATCAGAATGTCTTTGCACTTACTTATGACCATGTGAGAACACAACGCATCATAATGTCTCTGCACTTATATCTGACCATGTGAGAACACACTGCATCATAATGGCTCTGCACTTACATCTAACCATGTGAGAACAAGCCGCATCAGAATGGCTCTGCACTTACATCTGGCCTCATCCGGTCAGAAAGGATTTACACTGATCATGTAGGAACACACCCCAAAATCACATCAGAATATCTCTGCACTTATATCTGATCATGTGGGATTACATCCCTCAATCACATTAGAATGTCTCTACATTGATAATGTGGTAACACAACCCACAATCACATTAGATCATCTTTGCACTTACATTTGACCATGTGAAGCTCAGGCTTCCACCATGTCAGAATGGACAATGAACACATCAATTCCCTTTGGAGGGAAACTCAATCTGGAGAACACCAAGCTTCTCCTTGAAGTACTCAAAATTTACTCTGGCTAGTAATTTGGTCAGTACATCATCTATCTGCTAGTCTGTCGCAACATACTAGAGCATCAATGCTCCTCTCTACACCATTATCCCTGATATAGTGATACTTGATCTCAATATGCTTTGACTTGTCATGGAACACTGGGTTCTTTGATAGCTTTACACAACTCTGGTTGTTGCAATATATACAAGTAGCATCCATCTGGATGTTGATGTATTTGTAAATTCGGAATGTATTCATCCATATATTTTATGTATTGTATCCCAATGTTTATTCTGGGATGTGTCTGTAATGTACTTGAGTCTTGTCATGCCCCGAAGTTCCTATCGGGAGGTTCTATAATGTAAACAAGCCATGTTAAGTCATTTTGGGTAACCCTTCTATTGGTCAAGGGTTAATGTCCTCGCAGTTGTGGGGACCTAGAGTTATTAGACTATCCTAGAGAAGTCGACCCTAGGTGAGTTATTGTAAGTCGGGGAAATAGTCACCACCATTTTGTTAAGGATAACCCTCCTATTGCAGCTACAACAATTTCCCAAAATTCCAAAAAATTTCGGGACCCTCCTTTTGCTTAGATTAGTTTGATTTTCTTCTTTGGTTTGATCTAGGGACTTTTCAGAGAGACTTTTCTTATGCTTGGATTGATCTACCACTTGTTTTAATTTTTCTTCTAACGCTTGAAAAAATCCAATGTCTGATCAAACTTCATCGTTGCTTTTAAATGCATTTTCAGCATGACTGAATCGGAAATGTATTTGCCTTTTCCCCCCGCCGTTGCGGATGGATAATCGGTTTTGGCTTCGTTGGTTTTCACATCGGCCGCTTTTTGGTTTTGCATCAAAACTTTTTATTACTTCTTCTTCCACAGTTGCGGATGGAAAACTGATAACTCTCCCGATTACTATTTTGGCTTTCGACTCCCGCTTTGATAGTTTCGTCGATACCGTAAGTCTTAGGCTTCCGCCATTGTGGCTGCGGAAAGCCTTATCGTTCCCGGTGGTCCAGTCGTTTTAAAACCCCGACGTTGCGGACGGTGATATCCTTTACGGTTCCGCCGTTACAGATGAAAGAAGCGCTAAACTTGCCGATGTGTCAGTCGTTCTTCTTCCGATTCAGACTTTACCCATTGCGGATTGATTTATCCTTCACGGTTCTATCGTTGCGGCTCCAGTCTCGCTTCCGCTCCGATGATTTAAAGTTCCGACGCGCATTGTTTTTATCTCTCAGCTGTCCCCGCGGATAGAGAAATGATTTGGTCACCTTCCATTGCGGAAGGCCGCACCCTTTGTCACTTCACCATTGCGGCTGCTGAAGTCACTAACCTTCCGATGTTTAGTCGTTTGTCTTCCGACTCAGACCTTACGTTGCGGATTGATTTATCCTTCACGGCTCTGCCATTGCGGTCCCATTCCACTTTTGTCCCGACGATTAGTCTTCCAAGGTTCCATTACGTATGTCTCCATGGATGGCTTAGTGATTTGGCCATCCGCTGTTGCGAAAGGAGTTTCGCTTTCGACTTTTGATCCGTTTGGCTTCCGCTGTCTGATTTTATTTTTTCCCCACCGCACATGTTGACTTATATATATATTTGGGGCTGGGTCTATTTTCGATTATTCTATTTGGATTTCCATTTCAACTTGCCCACTGTTGCTCTCGTTGTGCTGTCATCCTCTCGAGCTTGGTCGGACCTGCTGTCAGTGTACGCTTGTTCTAGGTGGCTTCAACTGTGGAAATTTTCTTGACCGCCTTTCTTCCCGCCGGTTACGCAGCAAGTTCCAGGTAGGCTCGCATTATCCCATTCCGTTTGGGTGTTTGTTGTTTTTCCCCATGATTAGGTTGTGTCGCGGCCGTTTTCCCCTTGATCTATGAGTTGCATGCATATATGGTGGATTAGGGATTTGTATCGTAACCGTCTGTGGGAGGGCGTTTTAGCACATAGGGTGTTGTTACTCCGCGGTTTTTGATTATGCAACCCTGCGCATAGAGAATGAGGGGGTTTGGTGCAGACGGTTGTTACGGTGACTGCACCAAACCACCCTGTGTGATGATGTTGGTTAGGAGTAGGTTTTTCGCTACCTCTCCCTATGGGGCTTGGGTTGTTTGTCCTGTTTTGGTGCTACTAAGGTTTTCTTATCAGGTTGAGATGTTTTTACAGGGTATGTAAACCAGAGATTTTGGTGTTCTCGTATCCTCTCCTTGCCTTAAAGACCAAATCAACCACACGACCCATAGTTGGAGCCAGAATGTTACCACCTAGGTTGTACCTATTGGTTTTTTATCAAGTGAGCCTGGTGAACCGGACAAGGATAACTTGTTCGGACTTCATAAAACCTTCAGTCTTGCTTCTGGGAAACTTTGTTGTACCATATCACATGTTCATACCCCATAGGGGAATTGTAATAAATGTTCTAGAATGATAGTGTCTATAAAAGACTTAGTCTCTTAGACTTATTTGTCGATCTGATCAGCCCAGGGTGTTTTGTCCCTTGGTTATTATTGGTTGTTGAATAAACGACTGATAATTTTTGAGTTTTTCACTCCATACCTCCAAAGTTGGGGGGGTCGGCTTGGCATTTATTCCTATTGAGGTTATTAGAGTCTATGTTTCAATGTATAAACATGCTAGGCATCATGGTTGAGTCATATGAACATGTCTAATTCCCCCTAGGTTTTTTCAACTTTTTTAATTTTTTAATTTTTTCAGTGTTTCTTATTAAAATTTATTTTTTCGAAAACTTAGGCTATTTTTTAACAGTTTAATTGGAAAAATTGGTTTTGCAATAAAAGTGGGCCAAATAATCAGTTTCAGTTATGTTGGTGCTCATTTTCAAGCTAAGAGAACCATGTAAACCCATGCACCCAATTTTTTCAGGTTTTGAGTGATTTTTCATCACTCAAGTCCGAAAAACCCAAAAAATCAATTATTGGTTATTTTAATTAATAAATTGATGAATAATGGAGCAAATCCAAAATCCTAGATCAGTGGATTCTCAGCCGATTTGATTTAAATCAGTCAGATCCGGACCAGATTGACTGGATTTGACAAATCCTTGACTGAAGGAGGTGATCTGGACAAATACAGAGTTCATCTTTAGCATCCTTTATGGGGAATTGTGCCCTCTCTCTCTCCTCCACACATGTGGGCTCTCCTAGAAGCTCTGTGGATTGATGTGTCGATCTGTGGCTTGATGTGCCAGCTCAATCAGCCCCCCGACAACATTTTGGCTTGATGTGCCAGCTCGATCAGTTTGGCTTTAGATCAACATTGATGGACTCTCCGTCACCTGCAGTAGTCTGTCTCCTTGGGATTTGTGCCCCCCCTGGGCTATATCTTTTGTTTTTTTTGTATAAATAAAGCTCAGGCTGCCTCTTCCAAGCTAGTTAGAGTTGGATTGAGGAGCCATTTCTATTGTAATACTGTGTAATATATTTTTCTATTGGAATAAAGTGAATCTTTAGAGGCAATATGGTGTCATTTCATTATATGTGTGGATGAGCATTGCCATGTTTCACTGAGGTAACCTGTATCTATGTTCATAATTTGCTGATTGTTTGTGGATTCATTGCTAAGATTGATAATAAGTTTATTATAATCTTGATAGGAAAGGAGTTTGTTAATAATATTATTGGCCATCTCTTTCCTTTTTGATGCATGTTTAGAGATCTAGATTCAGCATGTTTTATAAGTTTATATGCATGTTACTCTGAAATCTTCATGTATGTATTAACGAGATCTCACAAGTATTTTGGAAAGTATTTGGATTCAATTCCAGGTTCCTAGCTTGGAGATGATGCTGATATAGTTTTATTCTTCACTCTCTCCAAAACAATTCAAAGGAATAGTCCCTTGACATTCCACTGGAAAGCTCCATGGTTTGTCTTCATGGCTTCTAGCAAAAATGCTCTTCTTTTCCTCTTCCTCCTTTAAATTTTTCTAAAATAAGTCCAGTTACTTGTTTGCAGCTTTAAAATTGTTTAGATATATCAATATTAGAGTTTATTTTACATATATATTTATTCCTTAAAGCTCATAAACTAGATCTCATTCCTAAAAGAAAATTTACAAGCATTCTAGATCTAGTTTTAGGGAAAATTGTCATTTTTCAAGGCTGTGAAAGTAGATCTAAAGCTTGTTGAATGCATGGTTGTTGTTTCCTTAGAATATAAAAATTTATATTCATCAATTTAAGTGCTTCATATTGGATTCCCCCAAATCAGGCCAAGATACCAAGGAAATCTTGCTTTCCTTGGTTCGTTTTCCGCTTCTTTAAAAACTAGTTTTAACTTAGAATTTTTGGGTAAAAAGTTTGTTCAACAAAAATTACTTTCAAAGTACTTTTGGGAATATTTAAATGTGATAATATTGCTGTTTTTTAGAAAGTGTAACAGAAAAGAGGAGGAGGCGCTGTCTGAAAAGTATTTTTGGACCATTTGAAACCCCTAAGGGGGTCTCCGTCTTCCAAAATTTTCAAATATTCGCAATTTGTAAACCTTTGGTCTCATTACATATAAGGACAAAGTGTATTAATTTAAGTTTCTGATATTGTAATCTCTGCTAATAAAAAGAGAAATATTTTTGAATAGGCTCTTTCAAGCCTATTCACCATCCCCCCTGGGGGGATTTGCGTTTGTGTCATTTTTACATTTTGTTGATATGTTTTCAATATAGTGTAGTTATAATCTACAGAGAAGTATACTTTGAATTATAATCATCTTCATATTCCATATTAATTTGTTTCAAAGTAATTTTAATACTTACCCCATGAGCCTCCTTTTGAGCCAAAAGGTGAAGAAAGGGTCGTGGTAGTCTAATTAGAAAATTGTGGTTTGCTTATCTATTTATGCTTCATCTAATATCATCATTTGTTTTAGTAATCATAATAAAATTAACCCCTCCTTGATTCCCCTATTGAGGTCCACTTGGACCGAAAGAGGTTCCTGGAGGGTTTTCTTTTTAACAAGAACACCTCCTTTAAAATTTATTAAAAGTAACAATGACTCTAGTGTGTATGCTCTGTACTTGGATGCGGTTCATCTGATCAGTAAATCTGCATCAAAATAACTTGAGTGACTAGATTAATTAGTCTTCACCTCCCAATTTGACAAACCATCAGGTGAAAATCCAACGCCTCGAACAAACCGTAAGCGGTCGAAAAATACCCAAAGGAGTGGGAACAACTGGAAAATGACCTCGAGGCGCTGATCTTTGTCACACCCTGATGGGTGCATTATGAACAATAGTCTCTGAGAATCCATTCTAGCCCACAAACACCTTGCAAGTAGCTGTGAAAGTTCACTTTTGGACATACTCCAAGTACCCCTCAGGTACATCTGGTGTCCCCTTTTCACTTAATTTAATTCATTCACATTCCACATTAATTTAAAATCTACCAAGAGACATTTGAAAAACATTATTTCAAGCGCATGCAAGCACATTATTTTCTCTGTTGACTCCATTTAAGGCACTGGTGATTTATTTATTTCGATTATATATATATTAAGTGTCATTACTGTGCTTATATGCTTTACATCTTGCATCTTGTTATCTTTTGTTTCCACTGGTTAATTTCAAAGCTCCTAAACAACTTAATCAATATAATACCATCACACTAATTTATTATCCTTAGTAACTTAATAGGGTCTACCCCCCTTGGCTTCGTTAGGAGTTGAGCCTAAACGGAGGAGTCAAGAACAAGGTGACAGCCTTGACTCGAGACTTGCCCCTAGAGACACACCGAGTGGCTTGAAGATTTATGCCACGTAACCCAGGTGTGTGAAAGGTGGAAATAGGATGTATGGGTGAGACTTCTTTGAGTCATTTGAAGTCTCCTTGTTTCTCTTGCTCATTATTTGGTTCATATTTTAGTGGAGATCATTCATTCACTTCTTGGATGAAAGAATACATGGCTGAATATTTTGATGCATATCACATCCTTTTGGAGTATAATTATAGGACATGGGATCCTCACCTATGTCATTAGACCATATTGGATTGGTCACTTGAAGCTTGTATGCACTTGAAAAATGGTGGTCTACTTACTTGGAGGTATAAGCACTTGCATGAATTTTTGATGAGGCACCTACTTGATGTACATTTTTATTATGTCTTTATGTAATTTGATGATATATATTATGTAATCATGATGTTTGGAAGAATGCATACAATAAAATGGGATCCTAGAATTCTCTTTCCAAATGGTATGGGTTGGAGAGCACTCTTAATTTCTGGAGTGCAATACAAGCAACACCTAGAGATTACATTGAAAACTTTGTAAGAAAAGTATTTGTATGCTAATATGTCTAAATGTGAATGTGGGTTGAAAGAAATATTATATATTAGGCACAATATTGGGAAAGATGGAGTGAAAGTGCACATGGAAAATATCAACTCTATCTTAGAATGGCCATCACCAAGAAACATCACTGAAGTAAGAGGCTTCATCGAAATATGTACACACTACAGAAAGTTTGTGAAAGGGTTCTCCAAGTTGACTTCTCCACTTACTGATTTGACTAATAAGGATGATTTCAAGTGGAATGAAGAGGCTGAAAAGGCCTTCCAAAAAATTAAAGTGGTAATGAATAGTTTTCCCATACTTGCATTACCTGATTTTTCTAAGCCTTTTGTTGTTGAATGTGATGCCTCAGGTGGAGGAGTAGGGGTTGTCGTAAAGCAAGGCCAACACCCTATAGCCTTTGAGAGAAGAAAGTTTCAGCCTCGTGAAAATATTTACTCCATATATGACAAAGAGATGCTGTCCATCATGCATGCCCTGGCCAAATTCTGACAATACTTGGTAGGCAACAAGTTTGTGGTGAAAACTGACCACAATAGTCTAAGACACTTCCTTACCCAAAAGGATCTAAATGAAAGGAAACAAAAGTGGGTAAGAAATATCCAAGATTATTATTTTGATATTGGATATGTGAAAGGAAATAATAACATTGTAGCTGATGCATTATCCCGAAGACCTTCTTTTTCTCTCATGGACATTGCTAAAAATTGGAAAGACATGCTACTAGTTGAATATGCCAAAGATAAGTTTGCTTGTGATGTATTATATGCAATCATGGGAGATGATAAATACATAATTTTGAATGTGCTGATATAATATAAGGGAAGAATTTAATTGGTTTGAGATTCAGAGCTTAAGTACAAATTTTTGCAGGAAGCACATGATTCCCCACTAGCAAGCCATCGGTGGATCTTCAAAACTTATAGGAAACTAAGGAAAAGGTTCTACTGAAGGGGATGAAGGAACATGTTAATAATTATGTGAATGAATGTAAGGTATTTCAGAAAAAAAAATTAGAACTCACATACCTAGCTGGTTTATTACAACCATTTCCCATTCCAGAGCAAAAATGGGATAGTATATCGATGGATTTCATCACCAGTTTTCCCAAATATTTGGGCAAGGATTGCATATATGTGGTAGTGGATAGATTGAATAAATTTTATCATTTATTTTATGTTACATATTCTTTTAGTGCTGCATAAGTGGCTGCTCATTGTTTCAAATAAATATTCAGATTGCATGGGCTCCCCAAGAGCATTGTGAGTGATAAAGATGGTAGATTCATGAGTGCATTTTGGCAAGAAATTTTCAGATTGGTGGGAACTAATTTGACTCCAAGTGAAAGATACCATCCCAAAAATGATGTACAAACATAGAGGGTGAATAAATGGTTGGAAGGGTACCTCCAAAACTATGTGGGAGAACAACAAAATGCTTGGACAAAATGGCTACACTTGGGTGAGTTTTTCTCACGGGGGCTTTACTTGTTGGCCACTATCCTTTCACATTAGTTCGTATTGTGGGTTTTAAAATTATCAAAAATAAAACCAATATATTGCAGGTATTGGGGGGATGAGGGGTTTAAGGTGGGGGTGGGTATGGTGGTTTATAAGGATTGAGGTATAAAAAGGGGTGGGTAGGAGGTTTTAAGTATTGGGAGAGGGTTTCAACAAAAAGAGTTTGGGTCAATATCTCTTGAAATTAAGGGTATTCTTTAATATCCCATTATCACGTGTGCTATCTGATAGGTTCACTAAGTGAAGTCCCAGTGGTTTTGCTACAAATCCACCTTTCACATGTCAATAGCGATGTATCCTTTCATAGAATTACATGGTTATGATGCAATTACATTTTATGATGTGATATTTGGTGATAGTAGAGCTCCAAAATCTAAATATTGGGTGGAAGAAAGCCAAGAAATTTTAAATCTTTTAAAAGACAATTTGTAGGTTGCCCAAAATCAGGAAAAAAAATATGTAGATAAACATAGAGAGGAAAGGACCTTTTAGGTTGATGATTTAGTGTATTTGAGTTTAAAGCCATACAACAAAAAAAATCTGAAAAGGAATGGAGCAGAAAAGCTAAATGAAATATACTATGCGCCCTACAATGTAATCCAGAAGATTGGAGAAGTAGCATATGAGTTGGAACTTCGAGAAGGGAGTAAAATTCATAATGTATTTCATGTTTCTTGTCTCAAGAAAGATATTGGTAAGAAAATTTTCATTTCAGATACATTCACTCCTTTGGATTATGAAGGAAAACTGACACTTTTTCCGGAAAAGGTTTTGAAGACAAGGGAGTGAAGATTGAGGAGCAGAACAATCAAAGAATACTTGGTGCACTGGAAGGATATACCAAGTGAAGATGCCCCATGGGAAGAGGGGAATATTTTGCAGCATCCAAATATGAAATTTATTGAGTACAAGAAATATTGGGTGGGGAGTATTGTAATGTCCCCATTCAAATAATTACATAGCAGGGAAATTCCATCAATCCGACTAGTTCCCTAGGTTCGGTGGAAACATTGCAAAGTTAATAAGGGAGATAATAAATGGTGTTTAAATATTAGAAAGAATAAATATTTGTTTAATGGATTTAATTAAATAAATGCAAGTGAAAAATGAAATGGCTATGGAGAAGGGAGACACATGGAGACTATGGGGCCCACTCAAACTAGAATTCCTATGTTAAGTGTCATCCTCCTCTTGCAATTTTGAATCTATGGGAAGCCTAATGTTTTTGGATGGATTATAAGGTTAATATACTTGTCCATATACTTGATAGGTCTAATTTTGGATGAATTTTAACTTACATGGGGATAATTAGATCCAAATGGGAGTTTCATAGACACTTGGCTAGATTCCCCTTACATTTATGACATCTATGACACCAATGATGGAGATTCTATTACAGTTATGACAAAAGTCAGATATGAAGGATGAAATATGAAATATATAACATTTTAGGTGTGAATCGAGCATATTATAGAGTGCTCATGGGAGTTCGAGAAGGCCAAGAGGTTATTACTTGAATTTGGGAGAAGAGGGAAGGTGAAGAGAGAGACCACATGGCATAGCATGAGCAGCCACACCAATTCAACTAGGATTTGGTTTATGGATGGATTTGGAACCTTACAATACCATTTATGTTTATAAAATTAAAGTATCATCCATGAGAAGTTCCTTTTGATTATTTTTGAAATTTCTTGTTGTGAAGAGAGAGAGAGAGCTAGTGGATGACTAGTTCATGCCTTAGCCAACTTCAAGGGTGAAAGATTCCCATCTTAGTTGGCATTGGGAGAGGCCAGTCAGGTATTTAAAGGAGGTTAAATGGAGTCTTAGTTATAAGTACAAGATACAGAATCTCATGGACACATCAAATTTCATCTTGTTCTTCCTTTCATCTCAAGTTTTCTCACCATATTTCAGCTCCATGGAGTGAGGCGCACACTCAGTGAGCTATTAATATATATTAGGGAGATTCTATTGCACCAGTATTTTTTATTCTTATATAAATTATCTGTTCACTAAGTTCATAAATATTTCAGGTCTAAAGGGAAATAAATCTCATGTACTATTCCTCAATAATGAAGAAGCAGTGCCATTTCCCCACCACCTTGTTGTAAATTCTTGTAATCTTGATGAATTCGAATGGATGTGTAAATGATTGATGATTTATGAATGAATGGAATGTAATTAAATAATATTATGGGTTTCATGTTAATTAAATTATAATTTGTGTCCATTGGGTCAAAATGCATAACCATTGGAGCAAACTACACCTCATTTCCCCAAGGGTCCAAAACTAGTTTTTTATATCTGATTGAAATAAGTGATAAATTCTATGAGAGGTTGATTGCTTATGCATATGAGTCTTTGATAATGTATTATACACATCCCATCCTTCAATTTCATAATTTAAGTGGGTTTATACACATTTGGGAATCCATTTCTACCACTTACCTAGGGGGGATTTGAGCCCAAAATTGCCAATAAAATCCTCTATCTTGTTCAAAGTTTAGTACAGACTTACAGAAGTGTTTGGATGGACATAATACATCCATGAACATAATAATTAAGTTATTATATCCTTAATACACCTTCTATAAATATTTGGAAGCAATTGGTCTGATTTGGAGACCAAGACACTAAAACTAGTCAAGAGCCCAAATTGGGAAATTGGACATTTTGGTAAAAAATTAAAAAAAGGGTCATTACAGTTAGTGAATCCTTGTTTGATTTCAACACTTGATATGATTTCTTGATTTTATCAAACTATGAGATAATATCATCATGGTTCCTTTTAAAATTTTGTCCCTCTCCTCTTTATTTTCCCAGAGTTTCCTTCATCTGGGACATTATTTCTTTATACTACTCAGTATCTTCGACCAACTTACCAAAATTAACTACGTTGGACTGAGATACTTCTATTCTTTCCATTTCAAGTATTTTAGGGTATTCATTCATCCCTTTCAGAACTGCCATTTCTGTTACCACGATTTGTACAGGCCGATCACCTGTTTTCATTTTTTTTCTGACCTTCTCACAATTCTCTTCTTGCTTTGGTCAAAGAAAATTCTATTTAAGTTAGCCATAGCATGTGCATGCGATGGAATGAAAGGTACCGATTCAATCTCTATTGATAAAACTTGGATTTGTTTTGTCATGCTACCCGATGGGAAAAAATAATCCAATGGATTGTCATTGGCTTGATCCTGATCTTGATTCTCTCTATCCTAATCTTCCTGTTCCTTCTTTTCAAGATCTTCAGCTGCATTTTATTCCTCTTCTATTTCTCGGTCAGCATCCTTTTGTATCCTTTCATCCTCCTCCCTTTGACTTTGTTCTTCTTCTTCTTTATGCTTATGTTCTTCCTCAGCTAATCATTTCTCTTCCTCTTGTAATAACCTTCAGGCCTCCTCTTCATGTTTATTTCCAGCTTCTTCATTCTACTTTTGTTGTCTAGAAGTACCACTACTACTTCATTTCCCTCCTACAGTTGTGATTTTATTCTTGAATCTCTTTCTCAAAGAAGCCATGCTACATTCATTGTGATATATCTGCTCATATTTATCCCAATGATGAGTGTATTCAAAGTGTACCCGTATAGATGCACAAGACTTCAAGACCTTATCCCAAGGATCAATTCTACAGAAACATTTTTATCCGAAATGAAAATGTTCAAGTTCTATCATGAAATAAAGAGCACTCTTTACCTTAGAGACCTTGTAGCTACCAATACAAAATGGTAATGGAGGATAGACAGCCTTCTTAATGTCAAATAGAAATCTCTCGATCCCGTCTATATACAGCTTCCTTACTAGCTCTTTATTGATAACATAATCTGTGGCATATTTTGGTAGCGAGGAAGGAGCTTTGGATCCCCCATACATTCTTAAAACCAGAACTTCCTCGGTGAAAAAATAATCCCCATATTCACTCACCGTCTTTAATGCTCCTTCAGACATGCAATTGCAATATTTAAGAAATATTATCTTGTATAGTGGCATCAAAAAATCTTCACAGATGTTCGTATAAAAACTATAATAATTATGTGCCCATAAGATTTGATATACAGAGTATATAAGAGTCCTGGAAGGATCCCATTTTCAATTGAGTGCTGGGAAAGGATGTGTGCATAAGATGCAGTCAATTAAGAAATATATCATATAAAATTATGACTTCCTTTGAGTCAGACCCCCAAGTGCTGCAATTATGCTTGAATATAGGCTGCTTTCCACAATGTCGACCTAATGGAAAATAGTACCCTGCATGGCCATGTAATATATCAAATTTATCCAACTTATCTTATAAAATTTTCTATTGTCCTGACTGAATATCTAATTCAGTGTCAGGGCTAATATTCGATACAGGGTGCATAGGATGGAAGTTTCATATTCTCCTGAGGGTTTTTGGCGAAACTGCTTCCCGTATACCATCATTTTATTCCTATAGTAAAACACATTTAAGTCCATATCTTTTATCCATTTATATGTCATGTAAACTTGAGGTGCAGGTATCTTACATGCTTTAGTTATATATATAGGGATGAAAGAAGAAAAACCGTCTTTTTATGTGTTTCCCAGGATCATAGTATTCGTATATGCTTGTGGTAGAATCCAGCTGATTACCTTGGAACAGGGGAAAAGTTTGGGGTTTGTAGATACTTTCATGATATCAGACTTAATTATATTTACATACACTAGTATGTCCTCTAGACCTACATATGGAAAAAACTGGTCCTTGATCAAATGGTAAATATGACCCCATCTAAACTTTGGTTCTACACCTCTGGTGGATTTTGTATCTTCGTAAATAATTTCCACCTTAGGTAAAATATCTACCTATGGATCATATTCTGGGGCCTGGGCCTTCTTCTTCCCTTTCTTAGGCATGTTTTTGTATGAAGGTTGAGACTGCAATAGGAATATACCAAGAAATGAATTTAAAAGTTATTTGGTCAGGAAACATAAATTAATTATTGATAAAATATACAAAACATAACAACTATATCTCAGATAAAAAATTATGAATGAAACATGAAGAACAAGTATATGATCGTATTTAATCAAATAGCCTTTACCAAATCATCCTAGAACATCTCAAAAAGGGATCTATGATGCAAAATGAAGGTTATCCAGCTACTATTAAAACCAGAAGTTGAACAATAGACTACTACTGGATTAATCCAAGATGCAAACTTCTCATGTTGTGCAGGTCTTAGGTTTTAGGTTTTGAATGACAATGGTCTCCTGAGGCTCTATGCTAACATCATTATACACACCACATGGTTGGGTAACCCTTTGAACTAAAGAACAAACCATGGATTCTCCCTATGGAAACCAATGGGACAAACCCCGACAACAACTTAGTAGATTTAACAACAAGGCCGACATGAACTTTAGTCTGGGGAAAACCTCCTAAACCTTAATTCATCCAATGGTGGTATTTTACCCACAAAAAATAAACCAAGGGAGTCACAATCGATGAAACTTTCGAATGGAAAAAAATCCACCAATGTTTGAGTCTGACATGGTCTGAGCGATGAGGCCGAGTGGAGCGGAGCAGATGGGAAATCCCTCTAAAATCGGGAAACCTTCCATAGGTTGGAGAACCCTAAAATCCAAATAGTAAGGCTCTCTAAAGGTTTGGATGTGACTATAAATACCATGGGTTGGGAAAAAACCTAAATCCGTAACCTTCAAACATTTGTTTTCCCCACTAACCAAAAACAAAGCTGTGATTAGGGTGGACAATGAATCTTACCTGGAAGAAAATAATGATAGTTGATAGAAAAAATAACCTACGTGGTTAGCTTGATTCGGGTGGTTATTGACAACTGAGAATATCAGCTCCATGCTGAGAATGTCGGCTGCATAACCCAAGTTTCGTCGACTTATCAGAAAACTCACAGATGTTTTTCAAAAATCGATAAAAAGCAAGCAATAAATCGGATGAAAAAGCATGAGATTCTCTGACGTGTCAGCCCGATTTGATGAGTTCAGCTGACGTGTCTAGTGAAAAAACTGATTTTCAACTTTTAACAAAAGTCTTCTTTGACTTGGGAAAAGTAAAACTAAGTCATGGAAAAGGTCTTCAGGGAGCAAAAGTATTCAAGAAAAACTCAAATCTAAAAACTCTAAGGAGGGGCCCTAAAATCTCAAAAAAAATTGGGGTAGTGGTTGTAGCCACAGTAATTGGAGACTGGCTGGTAAAAACAGATATTTGAAAAAGTATCTTTCAAAACAATAAATGATTCATGGAATTCATTATATTATCTTATTTGAGTATCTTCCAATATTATTTAAGAGTCTAGACTTTTTCATGAATGTAAAATCTAGAATATCTCAGTTGTTTTAGTCCCTTGGAGTATGTTAACTAGGTTTAAAAGTCTCGATAAATCTTTTGGGGCCATAATGTGAATCTCATTTTACCTATGTATTTGGTTACTATCATATATGACACCATACGATCGTGGAAGAGTTATACAGATGCATTTGTTTGTTCCTCATTCCCATGCCTTTTTCATTCTTTGATGCTTAAGACTTTTTGTCTTTAGAGTCTTCCTTGATTGCTTCTTTGGATTTCAAGATTTGATTCAGGTTCTTCAATCCATAGTGTCTTTTTTTGTGAGTGACAATTGGTTTCAACTCATGGAAAAAGAAGAACCTTTTTTAAGAAATCCAATCATTTATTGATTTATGTCTTCAGTATATCCTTTCGATATATATTTTCTTTCTTGGAAATTTGACTCTTAATGTTAAAACTTTTTGGCTTTCATTTGTGGCATGGTATTATTTTGAATACCATACACCTGTATGTTGTACTTCCTTTATGTGGGTCCTTTTGGCAATCTTCCTAGGACAACTATTCAATGTGAGAGTGGATGGAGCCCCAAAATAGTATACTCGACTTCATCTCCCTTAGTGAACAGTTCCGGCCTTAAAATATTCACTAGTTAGTACAAATTCCAATGTTACCAAGCACCAAAGAATTGAGATGGATTATTTTGAACTGAAGCAAAATTTTGAAAGAAAACAAAGGTAAATCAGCAGAAATAAAGCAAGAAAATTATAAAAGAAATCATACATGGAAATAAAAAAATTTATTTATGTACAAATAATTCTAAGGTACTAGGTGAAATAAGGTTTGAGAACCAAACCATTAACAATTAGATTCTCTTCCCACCCCTGCAAATCTTGTAACTTATAAGTCGATGGTCCTAGGTTTTCAACAATCTCAAATGGGACAACCCATAGGCATTGAAACTTTGTATGCTTTCCCTTTTCATCAAGCGGGTGATCCCACTTAAGAACCAAGGCTCCAAATTCAAAAATTCTTTTCTCCAAATTGCGTTTATCAAACCATATTTTGAAAATCTTTTGGTGGTGTTCAAATATTTCCTTGGACTTGATCCTAGACTCTTCAAGTTTCATTAATGTATTAATTCGGGCTTCTAAATCTTCACTAGTAGACCCTCATGAAGCTTGGGCTAACTGAGAAGATGGGAGAAAAATATTCGCGGGTAGGATGGATTATTTCCCATAAATTAGAGTATAAGGTGACACACCCAAGGAATTCTTGGGGTTGAACCTATATTCCAATAAAGAATTAGGAAGAGCTATATGCTAGTTTCTTTGATTTCCGATAACAGTCTTCTTTAAGATTCAAATAAAGTTTTTATTGGTTTATTTGACTAACCCATTACCCTGTGGATAATAATTAGTAGAATAGTGTAACTTGATCCCTTTTTCACTAGAAAATTTTGTAAGCTTAATTGATAAAAAATAAGATGCATTATAAAAAACTAGTGAAATTGAAACCCCAAACGTAGTCATGATATTTTCTTGCAGAAAGTCAATGACCACATCCTCGCTCACTTTGTGTAATGGGATTGATTCTACCCATATCATGAAGTAATCTGTGGCTATGAGGATGTACTTATTGGCAAGGGGTTGGGGTAAGTTGCATAGCATCATGGATGCTGTACAAGCTTAGAAGACATCATGCAAGACGTATATAGCATAATAGGTGGAAGATAGACTACTTTTGATTTTTTTGCATCCCTTTTTGTACTTGTTGACCACTTTTTGTGGATATTGGTCATTAGTCAGTTAAATTAGTTAGGAGTTAGTTATAAATGGAACATGAATGTAAAGGCGTAAGACTATATATAGAAAGAAGAGTTGTGAATGAGCATAAAGGTTGATAGATGACTGTGATAGAGATCAAGTTGATCATAGACATTTTTTGGGGTTATGTTTTGACTTGAATGAGGAGATGAATTATTATCTATTTTGATTTGTGGTTGATTTCATAGAAGTAATATGATAAGACAAATACTGACCTGAATTGTTGTTATCTTCTCTTTTTATGTCTTTATATTCTTGCAAAATCGATGATATATGCTAATTGACTATGAAATATGGATCTATGATGTGATGTTTACTATTTATGAATGTTGTTATGTTTTAGATCTATTTTTCAATGGTATATCTGTTACAATTATAAATGAATGGTGTGCAATGATGAATGGTTATGTTAAAAAAGTTAATTTATCTTGGTTTTTAAGTTGATAAAATGTCGATGCCCTAATCCTCTTCTATATTGTGGAAACTTGGTTCCTTCATCCCTCCTTTGAACATCTTGCGTGGGATCTCATCCACTTTGCATGTGTTGCTGGACAGGGTAAAAGCTGTTTGGGCCAATGCTCAGGGAGATCGCAGTGGGTCAAGTGTTGACAGAGTGGGACCCCTGTCGACTGGGTTTTGTTGGTTGAGGTTTGATCCAACAAATGGTTTCATTGTCGAGAACTTATTACGACTGAGAGGAGGGGATGTGGCATATGACACGACCAGAAATCCAATATTGGTTTGACCAGAAGTTGTGAGAATTTGCAAAAGTGGGAAAAATCATAACCTTGGATTGACAATAGACAAGTGGTTGGAAAATTACATACATGATGGTTCTCATGAGTATTTATTCTGTGAATTTCCCATTATACTGTACAAGTGGTTTGCGTTGTTTACGTACAAGAATACAAATTTCCAAGGAGGAGAACCAACATCGTAGACCCCTGAATTGATCCAAGAACTGCAAGAAACTAATAACAGAGTGTCGTGAGATGTTGGGGTCTGGATGGATAGTATCCTAGAAGGATACATCAATTATTTTGCAGTCCACACTACTGAGTCTTACAGCGAAGCAGAAAGGGAATTTTTTAACGGGCGCAGAGGTAGGTTCTTATTATCTCTACAGTTGTCAATTAAAATGCTTGTCTGCGAAAAGGGTATATTGAAGATGCACCTAGACTAGTAGAACTCTAGTGTGTGGAGGCAATGGATACCGTGACTAAAGGGGGAATACGAATGGGAAGTTAAGGGGTATATGGGTGCAAGTTTCGATGAGACTATGAGGGAAGCCAAGGAATAAAGTGGTTGTACAAGGGGAGGAGCAAGGTTTCAACAAGAGAAGAGGAAGATGATAGGGGAAGGTCATGCTATTGTCGAACCACAAAAACACGAAGGAAAACCACATGGGTTGAAGTAACTCTACAATGACAAAGAGGATGACTAGACCTAGAATATGCCCAAGACAGTAGTAAGATCAAAACCTAGAAGCATCATTTCCATGCCTCCACGTACCACTTCAAACTCAGGGAGAAACAAAAATTCTACACCGACTTTCCTGATGTTCGAGCAGCAGTCTAGTAGTAGATCAACATTTGTAGGAAGAAGGCCTAGTATGATGGGCAATGATGCAAAATTACCATTGTTCCACAGGAACAGGACTGAAAATCCCGAGCAGTATTGGTTTCTTTGCCAAGAAGTATGGACTATTAGACAAGCCATGCACAACGATGTCAAGAAGGGCCAACTAGCGACTACTCTGTGGGGTCGTGCACTACATTGGTATGTGAAATTTATATAGGTTACTATGGGGGCACCTGTAAAAAATTTGGATGAGGGTTGTAGGGGACTGATCGAAGAATTATGGAAGCCTAAATCAGAGGTGCAATACATTTCCAATTTGAAAGAGATCAAGTAGTTTCCAAATGAGACTTTTGGGACTTTCACCAAAGATTTAAGACATTGATGGTGCAAGTAAACTTTGATATGAGCGATGTTCAACATAAAGAGTGGTTTATCGTAACCTTGGTACGTCATATCCAACAACCACTGATGCAGCAGAAGATCGCAACATAGAGCGAGGCTTTGGAGATTGCGATGAAGTTAGAAGATTCACCTTTGTTGGAGAATGATGTTGGCATGAAACAAATCCAGGAACAACTGGAAAATTTAATGCTTCAGTTACAAGAAATCAAGAAGGTGAAAGAAGATCGCAATGATATTTGGTGCACTCGGTGTCATGCAGATGGACACACCAAAGATAACTTACCCAGTTTATGAAATTATATGGTCTTAGGAGCACTAAACCCATTAAGTTGTGGCAGTGTACCATGGTGTTGCATATTTCAAGTTTATGGGAACCAACATGAAGAGTGTAGCTACATGCAAAAGATAGTGTCAAAACCAAGCAACCTATATTGTTCCTTTTGTAAATTGGTGGAGCATGAAGACAAAGACTGTCATGCATATGATCTGGTGCAGGAAAGAACATATGATTCGTACTTTGTGAATGGAGAATATCATAGCACACTTTAGAAACCAAAAACGCAGCCTCAGATGATAAACTCTTGACCTCAATTGTAGTATACACCACTGCCGCAGGTGCAATTCATACCATCGCAGCCACACCCGCAGTTTTCACCATAGCCACAATTTGCACCGCATCCATAGTACAATAAAATGACGATGCCTCATCCACAACCATAGTATGTTCAAGTTGCTCAGTATGTTCAGCAATATATGAATCCCTCACCACAATAGATGGCTTAGCCATAGTATCAGCAACAGGGAGGATTTCACGGAGGATTCTGAGGAAGAGGAGGAGGACGAGGTCATGGATCAGTCCAATGTTATAATTTTGGGGTATTTGGGAACTATTAGAGAGACTAACCACACTTGTAGTTCCCATCTACATATTGCATGGTGATCGATCATACTATTAAAAAGTGCCCACAACTAATCGCAAGATGGAAGGCTGGGAACGTTCCTCAGTTGCAGAGCCCAAACTAGGTACAGAATCAGAATCAGCTACAAAACCAGAACTAGAATCAAGTTCCAATCTTAAATCAAACTTTGAAACCCCCATTGAACTAGAATCTACTGCTGACTCAGAATCCCCCAATGAACCAAAATCAAAGGTCGATGGCTGCGATGATCTCAGCAGAGCCCGGGATAGTCGATGTTGACATTTTCGTTGTCACCCGTGCAAGAGCCACAATAGGAGAGGATGGTCCCCACCCACAAATTCGACTGGTAGGATAGAAGAAGGAATTGTTCAATATTGAAATTGAAAAGGACACATTGTTTGGAGCCCAGGATGTGATCGGAAGAAATCTTGGCAAGTCACCTATCTATGAAATGCCTCCCGCTTTTGATTCTACACTAGAGGAAGGACCATCACGGAAACATGGTACCTTGAAACACTTCTTTGAGAATTTATTATGGATGGAAAGAGACCCAGACGCTTTAGCTGAGACTGAAAATTTGTTGTGACGCCTGGGTAAGGAGTCCATGGTGAATTATTTACATAAGAAAAAGACAGGCAAGGAGATGCATATGAATATTCAAATTGGAGGCTTCGGATGTCGAATCAATCATTATTGATATGGGGTCAGATGTAAATATCCTAACAAAGAAGACATGTGAAAATATGGGGCCAACGACGTTGGGATGGTCCCCTGTACAATTGCGATTAGCTAATCAAGAGAAGGTGCAACCAATTGGATGGGTATCTAACCTGGTCGTAGATGTTGAAGGTATGAGGAATGTTGATGATTTCGATGTAATTGAATTTTTAAATGGTGAAGGTTCCTATCCCACATTGCTAGTGGTTGGATGGTCTAATGATAGGATGGAAACCATTAACTTCAAAAATTGGACGATGAATTTTGAGAACCAATATATTAGGGTCATCGTGCCTATAGATCCCAATGAAGGTAAGCGATACATTGAACCAGTAAAAGATGAAGTTCTCAGAGGGTGGGATCATGCCTACAACATCTCTGAATATTATATTCACCTCACTACTAAAAGAGAACTTGGTTAGTGCAGCGCTAGTTCTATGTCTTTTGATTCCTAGGATGCGCTAGAAAATTGGCAAAATTGCATGCATGAGGTGTCATTTATGAAGTTTGGTTTGATCACACAGTCAATATGCCATGTCACGACATGATTGTCAAATTACCAGTTTATGAAGGGCTTCCATAAATTTCTACATTCTTAATAGAATTTGAAGAAAAGGTCTCAGAATCGTAGCGATTGTTGGCAATGGAAGAAGCACTAAAGGCTACTCCAACATGCTCGTGGGAAATTCATAAAAATACAATTACTAGATGGGCACAATGTCGACACTGGATGAAAGTTCACTTCAGCAATGCAGTGCTATACCATGTTGGGAGGTATGATCTACAGAATGACCCTAGCAGTAATTTGATGGAATGCCAAACATTTTAGGCATAGAAACCAAAGGATGAATGGGTCCATGCCTTTATTCACACCCTGAATGAAATGCTAAGATCATGGTATGTATCAGCAGAGTTGCGAAGGGAAATCACCACTTGGGAGGAGCTGATGGTTTGATTTGCAAAGAATTTTCATTTTGTAGATGTTAATCCTAATGTTAACAATGCACTTCATATCATTCGAGACTTGGTTCTAAAATTTGTACCAGTCGCATACCTTGTGGATTCACATGCATAGTTCCACATGCAGTCGATAATGGAATGCTATAATATGTCTGGAA
Organism: Pseudotsuga menziesii; assembly: GCA_001517045.1. Classification (NCBI taxonomy): domain Eukaryota; kingdom Viridiplantae; phylum Streptophyta; class Pinopsida; order Pinales; family Pinaceae; genus Pseudotsuga; species Pseudotsuga menziesii. The sequence continues at coordinate 424,583 of LPNX010889236.1, read as the reverse complement.
AACCTGAAGATGATGATGAGCTATGAAATATCAATATTTTGGAGACAAAAGGAAGTAGGGATGTTGCAGCACCTGATGTACCGACTGATCCCATAAGTCAGTCGTTGAAGATTAGAAAGGTTAACATTGGGATAGAAGAGAACCAAAAGTTTGCAAGTGTTGGGGACTATTGGGGCGAGGAGACCACGAAAAAAATCACAGACCTGCTACATGAATTTCAAGATCTCTTTCCAACAAAGTTCTCATAAATGAAGGGGATACTGGGTGATCTAGGAGAGATGAAGATTATGTTAAAACCTGATGCAAAACCAGTACGACATAGGCCATATCACCCGAATCCGCTATACAAAGAAAGAGTAAAGGATGGAATTGACTAGATGCTGGATGCTGGAATCATTGAGCTTGTAGAAGAATCATAATGGATCAGTCTGATGGTGGTCCAAGACAAGAAAATGGGTGAACTTTGGATATGTGTCGACTTTAGAAAATTGAATGATGCCTATATGCATGACCCATTTCTGACCCCGTTCACAGATGAAGTACTTGAAGGAGTAGGCGGTCAAGAAATGTACTCTTTCACAGATGGATTCTCTGGTTATCACTAGATCCATATCACAAAGGAATATCGACATAAAACAACATTTGTAATGTAATGGGCTTGCTTCCAATACACAGTGATGCCTTTTGGGATTAAGAATACACCTGCAATATTTTCTCTAGTTGTTGTCGCGACATTTAAAGATTTCATTCAGAAGTTCCTACAGGTGTATATGGATGATTCGATAGTGTATGGCCTAATCAATGATCATTTGGAAAACCTTCAACTAATGCTAGAAAGGTGTTGGCGACATCAGATCGCATTGAACTCAAAGAACTGCATTTTTTGCGCACCATTTGGGATACTGTTGGGTCACATTGTATGCAATCAAGGATTATTGGTTGATCCTGTAAAGATAATGCTCATTTTGATCCTACCACCACTAACCAATGTAAAGCTGCTCAGGGAGACACTGGGTCACACTGGGTACTATCACAAATTCATTAGAGGATACATTGTAATCACTACCTTGATGGAGAAATTACTGAAGAAGGATGTTGTCTTTATATGGAGTCCAGAATGTCAAAGTAGCTTCAACAAGTTGAAGGCCAAGATGTCTTCAGCACCAATAATTGTACTCTTTCATTGGACCAAAGAGTTCCACATGCATGTTTATGCATCTTCTGTTGCGCTAGGAGTAGTGCTCGCGTAGCCAGGAAAAGGAGATATGGATCACCCAATTTATTTTTCTAGTTGGAATTTGTCTTTCGCCGAGAGGAATTATACGACCATAGAGCACGCAGGTCTGGTGATGGTCTATGCACTGTAAAAATTCAGAAATTACCTTTTAGGTGGCCAATTCGATATGTTTACTGACCACTCTTCTTCAAAGTATCTGGTCAATAATCCTGTATTGCGGGAAAGATATGCCGCTGGTTACTTCTCTGTCAGGATTTTGATTTTGAAATAATTGTAAAGCTGGGTCGCTTGAATTATAGCCCCGATCATTTATCCATAATTGAGACATGTGAAGAGCCTACTAATATTGAAGATAGACTTCCCAATGCGTAGTTATTTCAAGTTGACATGGAAGACGACCATTATGCCCCAATAATGTAGTTTTCAGTGATAGGAGTCGCACCAAATTTAGAAATTTCCACAACTCAAAAGAAGTACTTGGTGGTTAAAGCTTCTGATTATCAGTTGATTGTCAGACACTTGTATAAGATTGGACTAGATGAAATATTGCAGTGATGTGTCCTACCACATGAACAAGGGAATATCTTAGCAGAAGCAAATGCAAGAGTCGCTAGGGGAACTATGGGGGTTGGGAAACAACAAAAAAAGTGCTTCATGTAGGTATTTGGTGGCCCACCATACATAATGATGCGACAGATTATGCATGGAGCTGTGATGTCTATCAATGCACTGGGAAACCATCGCAATGAAATGAGATGCCACTAGTATTGTAGGTGACTTTGAAACCTTTTGATAAATGGGATGTGGATTTTGTGGGTCCAATAAACCCACCTAGGAAAAGAACCGGTGCCAGGTACATAATCGCAAAAATAGGCTACTTGAAAAGATGGGCAGAGGCTATGCCAGTTGTGGAATGCACTATTGCAACAGTAGCAATATTTATATTTGATAACATTGTGACATGGTTTGAATGCCAAATTATATTGATGAGTGACCAAGGAATCCATTTTATCAATTGCACAGTAAGAGCACTAATGGAGGAACTGCAGATACATCACAAAAAAAGTATACCATATCATCCGTAGGTAAACAGGACTATAGAAGCATTGAAAAAAATCTTGGAGCATGCATTCAAAAAGGTATGTAATGCTAAACGAGATGACTGGGATTTGAAGATTCCAACCATGCTATGGGTGTATCACACCACCTGCAAAAGGTTGACGGGGAAAACACCGTTCAAATTGGTATATGTTCAAGAAGTAGGTATGTCTACGTAGTACATCATTCCCATTCTACACATTGCAATAGAAACTGGCATGGATGATGACATAGAATTAGAATAGCACGCAACACAGTTGATGTAGCTTGAAGAATACCATTTTATTGCAGGATTCCATCATCACATCAAGAAGGATCGAGAGAAGGCATGGCATGATCGCCATATAAAAAAAAATAGTTTCAACAAGGAGATTTAGTGCTGCTCTATGACAACAAGTTCTTGAAGCATCCGGGTAAGTTACAGATGCATTGGTTAGCTCCATATCTCATTAAGAGTGTATTACCTCCAGGGGTGTAGTTCAAATGCAAC
>LPNX010889236.1:282326-421721 GCA_001517045.1 Pseudotsuga menziesii | reverse complement strand
ATATATATATATATATATATATATGTAGGTAGGTAGGATAGATAGAAAGAAGAAGGGAATTCCATAAGGAACGGGTTGCGCAAGAATAGGATTCATTAGCACAGTTAGGTAGCCATACCGCGACAGCCGTAGGGCTACGATTTAGTCAAATCAGCAATAAATATGGGTAGTTAAAAGAACTTAGCCGATAATTCTTGTTGAATTGACATGCATTTATGGATGATCCAACTCTTGGGTTGGCATAATTCACGACAAATTTGGGTAATTGATGCAGGATTTAGTCATGATGACTATGACTGATTTAGTAATGATGATTGATGGATCACTCGCATGCTATAAGAAGGTGCTTGACGCAAATAAAAAGCAACATTGCGATGAGTTAATTTGAATTGAAGAGAGTGGTTGAAGCAGAGCTACTCTTGAGGTTAGTGTGTGTGTTGCAAAGTGAAGCAGAGGGTGTGTAATAACTAGACTAGTGAGGTGGATTGGTGCGGCATGCTAAGCAACCCCGACACTATGGAAATTTCAAGTGAGTGGGAATCACCAGTTCGACCAACTACCTCTATTTAAGAAGTCATGAGCATTCAAGTAAGATGATCATCGATTCCGAGGTGAAAGCAAAATTCCTAGAAGCCAAGCTCCATGCCACCACAAAAGAGGCAAATGAGAACTTACATCTAGGCGCAAGGGGAAGGCACTACCTAGATGGGGTCCTCTAGCTAAGGAGCTATCAAATCAACGGTTCTCAAAGAGGTTTCTGTGAAGGATATTCTGGGGTACATTTTTCCCACCCTACCTGGTGCGAAGCCTCAATGTTTGACTAAAAATCACAAGTATCAACTTAAAATGCAGTCACTTCCAAAAGGGATGGTGTGCACCACTGATTTATTCCCTTCATTGATTAATATTAAGTATGAGGATCATGATCTGTTGTTGTGGAAGGATGTAGTGGATGAACCATGGGCGCAAGGGTTGGATAATTCTAGGTTGTTGCGGCGAATCAATATGCCGCATTTTGGGTGGCTAAATGAATCCAATGCATGTGTGGAACAAATATTGGCGTTCTTCGATGGAGAAACATTGTGGTTGGACACACCAATCACACTCACTGTTGATTTCATTGCTGATGTTATGGGGTTGCCAAAGGATGGGTCGCACCCATCGTAGTATTTCAAAGGATGAGATAATGATAAGTGACTAGCGACATGGTTGAAGGAGAGGTATGATTTGCAGTGCGATGGAAGAGCATATCGCATTGGCAAAATTAACCACAAAGTGGTGTGTATTGGAAAATGGATTTTCGAAAGTAAAATTGTCAGGAAGATTCACCCTATTCAGTGCACTTCAGTGGTGATTGTATGTGCGCAAAAATGGACAGAGGGAGTCCAAATGAACTAGTCCCTCTTTTTTTTGAACCAATTGGTTAACGACATAGTCACCGTTCAGGATAGGGAGCGTCCCTTCACTTATAGTTGGATATTAATATTAATTGCATTGGTGGATTGGATGGAGCTAGAGAATTACTAAAGAGTGTCGGTTGAAGCTGTTGAGGTGTGCAAAGGTGCACGATATCAGAACTTATGGTGGGTAGTGGAGCCTGGTCGATAAGTAGAATGCATGATCCGATTTTGGGTATACTGGGAGGTGTTACAAGTAGCAACGGTTAAAATTCCAAGATTATCAGATGCAGTAGCAGTGAAATATTAATGGATTATGTGGTTCACCATTAGGATGCATAATATTCAGATCCAGGCTAGGTGCGACCTTTACAAGCAATGGATACTGATGGGGTATAAGTTGATAGATGAAGAATTATACATCGTGGTCCAAGATTGGTCTACTGACTAGCACAAACCAGTAAGCATAGAAGAAGTATCGACGAGGCCACCAGTAGATGTCGTTGAAGAGCTTGTGTGCAAGGAACAGAGTCATCATGATTTCGACGAAGAATCATCAAAAAAAATTCCTGTGGACCTAGAGGTGCAACGTATCTTTTAGGAGATAAGGATGAATAAGAAAATGGAACGGAATGCCAATAGTAGTACCAGATATGTGTTGGAGGCACAATTATAGAGGCTCATTAAGGCGGTCACAAACTCATCTGACATTGGCGCAAAAGAAATGTGGAGGTATTCCCAGGAAGGTTTTTCTAAGGTATGCACCAAGTTAGATTCTATATATAATGTTGTAGAAAGAAGAGGACCAAAAAGTGCAGTTGTGCAGTATTTTGCATCGATTAGCACTGAGATATGGTCCAACAACATTTAGGTTCCCCCGACTGCAATTGATGTTGGATAAGAGGATGTCAACTCCTCACTACAACAACTGTAGAGCATTACATTGGACACCAAAAAGCTATTGACTCAGACACTAGCACACATGCAGTAGGTCGCTAACCAGGAGTTGGAAGATAGAAAAAGTGACAAGTACTTACGGTAAAAAACTGAAGAAGAATTAATGAAGAAGGAACTTAAGGAATTGTGATGGGTAAGGGAGCAGTTGACAGTAGAAAAAGTGTAGGATATCACAACATTGAAGACAACGCAGGTGGAACTTAAGAGGAATACTACTGCAGAAATTACTAAATTGAAAAAGGAAAACTGCCTTGTTATTGAGAAAGCACAGTTGTTCACAATTTAGGGGCAGATAGAAGAGGCCATTACAAATTCCTTCCCATACATCCATGAAAGCACAACATAGATGGATGTAGTCACCAAGGCCAAGTGAATTAGAGAATTCATTGTGTAACTCCATTTGGACAACAAACTGTTGAAAGCTATGGTTTACCTAGACACACTGCTAGAGTAGGTCGTAGAACAGAAGAGTTCTATTGAAGAGATTGCAGAACATTTTGATGAAATGGAGCAATATGCAAATAATTTCATGAAGGAAATGACACAATTTTGGGGTAGTGTCGTTCAAGATGAATAGTTAGATCAACTCACCAAGCAGTTGCAGGAAGCTGAGAACTAGTTGGAAACATTGACCACAACATTAAGGACAATGACACCGATTGTTTCGATCACATTATCTGCAGAACTGAAGTAGCTCCAGTAGTGAGTTGCAAAGGTACAGGAGAGACAGTAGAAATGCAGTGACCAGCTCGACGAGTTTCAAGAGATTGGAGCACAACTATCAGGAAAAGGAGTCGCTACGCTGTAGGCTATGTAGGATGACAAGAAAAAGGTTAATGCCAAGATGGTGGAGCACCCATTGAAGTAGGATCACCTTACATGTCAGAATGTTGCTGAAAAATTCAAAGTGCAAGTCACAAACATTTATTAGCAATATATAGAATTCAAGATTAAAATCAATGAGTACACTAAGTCCGTCTGGCGTGGATCGAGGACGAGCCACAAGACTGTGTTGGGGGGCTATTGGAAAGGGGTTGGGGTAATTTGCATAGCATTGCAGATGATGCACAAGCTCAGAAGACATCGTACAAGACAAAGATAGTGTGATAGGTAGAAGATAGACTACTTTTTATTATTTTATGTCACATTTTGTACTTGTTGACCACTTTTTGTGGATATTGGTCACTAGTAAGTTAAATCAATTAGGAATAAGTTATAAGTGGACCATAAATGTAAAGGCATAAGCCTATATATAGAAAGAATAATTTTCAATGAGGATATAGATCGATAGATGACTGTTATAGAGATCAAGTTGATTATAGACAGTTTTTGGGGTTATGTTTTGAACTAAATGAGGAGATGAGTTGTTATCTATTTTGATCTATGGTTGATTGCATAGAAGTAATATGATAAGATGGATGTTGACCTGAATCACAGTTATCTTCTCTTTTTCTGTCTTTTTGTTGTTGCAAAATCAATGATACATGCTAAGTGACTCTGAAATATGGATCTATGATGCAATGTTTACTTTTTATGAATGTTGTTATCTTTTAGATATGTTCCACACTGGTAGATATGTTACAATTATGAATGAATGATTTGCAATGATGAACTGTTCTGTTAGAGATATCGATCTGTTCTGGTTGTTATGTTGATGAATCGTCAACTTGGTTCCTTTAGCTCTCCCTTTAACATCTTGGGTGAGACCTCATCCACTCTACGGGTGTTGCTCGACAGGGTAAAACCCATCTGGGTCGATGGTCAAGGAGATCGCAGCGGGTCAAGTATCAACAAAATGGGGCCCCTATCGACTGGGTTTTTTTGGTTTAGGTTTGAGCCAACAAAACTTGTGTTGTAATGAGGGTTTTGGATTGATTTATCCAATTATGTTAATACCCCACTGTTCGAATGGTTCTGAAATGATAATTGGTTGCAAATCTCTAGCTTCTTTTTCTAGTCTTCCATTGCTTCTCTGGCATATGTCACACTTCATTACATAAGCATGAGCATCTTTAAATAGTGTTGGCCAGTAATATCCATCTATTAGAATCTTGTGGGTAGTAGTGTCTCTTGAAAAATGTCCTCCAGTAGGACCATCATGAAATTATTTCATAACTTTAGATGCATCATCTTGTTCAAGGCATATAATATATACCCCATCATAGTTCTTCCTGGAAAGAACTCCATTAATAATTTGATAAGAGGATGAATTTAAGGGAAGTTCCCTTATTTCTTTAGAATTCCAATGTTCTAGTAAATATCCTTATTGGAGATAATGTATCAGATCTCTGTACCAAGACTCAGGAGCTATAAATATGGGATGCATATCAATCATGCGCAACTTGACTTCATTTTCCCAATAATCATCTTCATTGTTCTGACTTTCAACCATTAACTTGTAAATCCCTTGTCCTTTCATAATGGTGGATGGTTTAAATTCCAAGTCATATTCCTGTAACGCTGTCACCCAATTCCCCCTTCGTTCACCCATTCCTTTTGTACGAAAAGAGTCTGGACAAATGGGTGAGGGACAATTACTCTGGTTCTATTTTTGAGAATGTAAGGCCTGAATTGCTTCACTACTTTAAATACTACATATTCCGTTTTCAATGGCATGGTAGTTCAATTCAACAACTTGTAAATCAGTGTTCATAAATGATATGGGGTGCTCATTTCCCCTTTCTTTTTTTTGTGTGAGCACTGTTGCAAATGCGTTATCAGAGGAAAAAATGTACAGTATAAAATATTTTTCAAAATCAGGACTTTTAAAAGAAGGTGTGTGTGCTATTGCTACTTTGATGTTGTTAAATGCATCCTTCTATATGTCGGTCCATTTAAAATGTACACTTTGCTTTACCATTTGTTGCAAAGGATTTACTATTTGTGCAAAATCAGGAACAAACCTTCGAACAAACTTTATAGTCCCCATGAAAGATTGCATACCTTTTTTTATCGTGGGGTAAGGGAATCTGAGCTATGGCTTCTATCCTTTCCGGATCTATGGAGATTCACTTTTTAGAAACAACGTGACCTAACAGTTTCCCTCCAATACTGTGAAGATTCATTTCTTAGGATTTAAAGAGATGCCATATTTTTTACAGTTGTAAAAGAATTGTTTCAACTAGAACATATGATCCTCTCTCTTCTTGGAGAAAACAATTACATCATCCATATAGAATACTACAATGTGGACGATTAAACCCCAGAAATCTATATCCATCGCCCTTTGGAAAGTAGCTCCAACATTGATAAGAACAAAGGGAATCCTTCTTTAAGCAAAACTTCCCCACTTTGTTTGAAATGTGATTTTCATCCTATCTTGCTCTGCTACCAATACTTGGTTGTAGCCTAAAAACCCATCTAATAGGGAGAATAGTTCAGAATCTGAAACCATCTGTAGGATTTGCTCCATTGGTGGAACCTGATAATTATCTTTATCTGAAACTCGGTTCATTTTTTTTGAAGTCCATGCATAGTCTTATTTCACCAAATTTCTTTCTTACTAGTACCGGATTTGCCACCCAGTCTCAGTGCCTGACTCTGAAAATGATCTTTGCATCAAGTAACTTCTTCACTTCATTTTGGATTAGTGGTTCCAGCTTGGGATGCATTTTCCTCAGTGGGTGCTATAATGGTTTCGCATCTACTTTAATAGGAATAACATGTTGGATGATGTGAGTATCGTATGTCTGCAAATATTCATATTTTCAAGAAAAAAAATCCTTATATTGTTGAAAAAGACCGATACATTTTATTCTTTCTCCTGGTGAACAACATGTTCCCAAGTTCACATACTTGGTTTCATCCTCTGTCCCAAGATTAATCAACTCATACTGCATAGATGAACTATTTTTTTTGACATTGGCAGGTTTTCTAAACTTTCTATTCAAGTCAAACATCCCTTCCAATGTTCTTACCCCTTTAGGAACGAAGTTTCCACTTTGAATATTAGCGTGATGTTATTCATCATCAATCACTCAGTCCTTGAAGGTCTCGTTACTTGTCAAAAATTGTATGATTTTTTTTATCATCATCGAATACCCCCAAATTTGTGACATTATCTGGTATAGATGGCCTAAAAAACAATTCAATTGGTCATTTGTTATTAGAGGGCACTAATCTTGCAACAGAAGTAGCTACTAAATCAGCTGTTGCATTTTGCAATCAAGGAATTGAATTGATATTGAAAGCATTGAAATTTGATATAATATCCCATACTTCAGTTGGGTAACCCTTTAAGTGTGGTGACATATAATGAATTGTGTTTCAAAATTGTCTGACAATTATCTCAGAATCAACAAAAAATTTAAATTTTTTTACTTTAAGTTCATTGGCCTTTTTTAGACCCTGGACTAGAGCTTCATATTCTGTTGTGTTATTATTACACTCAAAATCTAGTCGAAAAGAGAGAAAATGTTTGTTCTTTTTAGGATCAATTATGACACAACCTGCTCTTGATCCCTCTTGTGTTTTGGAGCTGTCAAAACACAACAACCAAAATCTATCATCTATATCTACAGAATTAGTGTTTTTTTCAAAGTTAGAAACTAAATTAAATATATTACAATAAATACTATCAGTTTGTGAAAACTGAAGAAGTTTGGATTGTGTGTCTTACTCAATGCTGGCTTCTTTTGCTTGATAGTTTCTAGGTTCAATATCTATGAAATAGTTACCCTAGACTGAATGTGAGAAATTCACAAGTTCATTTTTTCCATCCAAGTGTGTCACATTATACTTCATGTGTGGTTCCCTCATCACCTTGATCTGATTCTGATTGTTCTTATAGGGAAACCACATGTCCGACCAATCACTTGCAAAGTACTTATTGAGTTTTGCAGACCAGACCGTACTCAAAATTAAACCAGACGAGTCTGGTATATCTACAACCATGATTTCTATAAACTAGCAGACCCTTTCATATGCAGATAACCAAATTAACACATTCTTCATTTCCCCTACTACCTTGATTGCTGATCTATCCAAATAAATAATCTTACATGAAGAGGGTGTAGGTTGACCATTTATCTTTCTACAAACTGAAAGAGGCATGACATTAGAGGAAGCTCAATAATATACCAACCAATTATGCACATTATGGTTGAAAATATCAAAAGATAGTAAAAATGATAGAGTTTGATATTTGGACTTCCCTCCAATGCTAGCTTCCTTGATTTCTTTATCTTATTGAATGTCATCTTGGGATTTACTGGGTTGTTGATCAAAATATTCTAGGAGCTTCTTCCTTTGTTGAGGTAAGTTACACATTTCAAATAAGGAAATATTTGCTTTTTCTTTCTTGATGTCTTCTATTATGTCATATCCCATATCACATTTTGTTGGACCCTTCTTATTGTTTTTTTATTTACTCTCCACAACATTCAGAGGCTTACTCACTATTGTAACGTTATGTTTTGTGATGACCAAATTAGACTTAGGTGGTGTTTGGGTATTACTATTAATCCTCTTCATACTTTCTTGCATCTTCCCAATCTTAGGTAGTAATAGGATTTCATCGATTATTGGCCCTTGGATTCTGGTTGTGACATTAACTGCTGAAAGTTGAATTTCTTCGGTAGGTTCCTCTTCTGTTGCCAAATTTCTGTGGTGGTTGGTTTCGGATGTTGTCGGAGAAACCACGGTATTCACTTGACTAGGTCAACGTTTCAAATACATATCATGATTCATCATCAGGACATGGTGTCAAATGTGGAGAGTGTGAGAATAATAAATAAATAATAGAGCCGTGTAGATGAAGAGAAAGGTATAATGTCGACTTGGGTGGGAGGCTAGGGTTTGATAGGTGAAAAACAAAATAAGAAATCGAAAAAGTAAATTTTTTTTTTTTAATTTCTTGCTAATTCAATATATATACTATTATAAACTTTTTACATTCAAATGTTAAAAATATTTTGAATATTTTAAAAATTATAAAAAATTTATTTTAATTTATTTTAATTTCTTAAAATTTTTAAATTTTTAAAATTTTTAATAATAAGAAATTATGATATTAGGAAAGGTTCTATAAAAAATCAGTTTTTAACGCTAAGTAAAACATAGTTTTAATACTAATATATGTTTTTTGTTTTATTGAATAAGTTTTTAAATTCCTTAATAAAAACAATAATTAGTTAAAATATTTTATAATTTTTAAGGTATAAACTATTAAGTCTTAATTTTAATTTAATTTTAAAATAATGTTTAAGTGTACTTATTAATTTTATTATAATTTATTACTTAAAATATTAAAGTAGGTATGGTTTAGTTATATTTAGTTTTAGTTTTAATTTTAACATTAAGTTAAAAAGTCTTAATATTCAATTTTGTTAATATTTATTGCTTATTAAAAATTTTATTTTAAAAAACTTTTATAATTAAATTTTAATTTTAATTTTTTAATTTTTTAATTTTTTATTAATATGCTTAAATTTTTTAAGTCTTTTTAAAGACAAGGTATGAGGTCCTAAGAAGAAAAGGAGTAAAACTCATTTGAAGGAAGAGGGCCTAAGTGCATGTAAGTTAAGACCATGAAGACCTAAGTCAAGGGACTAGATGAGGGGGAGAAGTATTATCTTTTCGATTGAGAATAGAGGGAAGCCAAATCGTGCTCACTTCGAGGCCACCATCCCTATTCAAATTGTATGGATAGTAGCCTCGAAGTGAGCACGAGTTGGCTTCTCTCTATTCTCAATCGAAAAGATAATATTTTTCCCCCTCATCAAGTCCCTTGACTTAGGTCTTCATGGTCTTAACTTACATGCACTTAGGCCCTCTTCCTTCAAATGAGTCCTACTCCTTTTCTTAGGACATCATACCTTGTCCTTAAAAAGACTTAAAAAATTTAAACATATTAATAAAAAATTAAAAAATTAAACATAAAATTTAATTATAAAAGTTTTTAAAATTAAATTTTTTAATAAGCAATAAATATTAACAAAATTCAATATTAACATTTTTTAACTTAATGATAAAATTAAAACTAAAACTAAATATAACTAAACCATAACTACTTTAATATTTTAAATAATAAAATTAATGAGTACACTTAAACATTATTCTAAAATTAAATTAAAATTATGACTTAATAGTTTATATTTTAAAAATTATAAAATATTTTAACTAATTATTGTTTTTATTAAGGAATTTACAAACTTATTGAATAAAACAAAAAACCTTTTTTTAGTATTAAAACTATATTTTACTTAGGGTTAAAAACTGATTTTTTATAAAACCTTTTCTAATATCATAATTTCTTATTATTAAAAATTTAAAAAAATTAAGAAATTAAAATAAAAATTTTATAATTTTTAAAATATTTAAAGTATTTTTAACATTTGAATATAAAAAGTTTATAATAGTATATATACTAAATTAGCAAGAAATTATAAAAAAAATAATAAATTTTTGACTTTTTTGACTTATTATTTTGTTTTTCACCTATCAAACCCTAGCCTCCCACCCAAGCCGACATTATACCTTTCTCTTCATCTACACGTCTCTATTATTTATCTATTATTCTCACACTCTCCACATTTGACACCATGTCTTGATGATGAATCCTGATATGGATTCGAAACGTCGACTTAGTCAAATGAATACCGTGGTTTCTTCGACAACATCCGAAAGATTCCTCTTCATCCAACACGAGTGTAGGTGCACAATCCTATAAGACCATCGTTGTTTCATGCAATTCTTTCGATTCATTTGTTTTTCATTCTTCCACTTCAGGCTCTATTAATTGAGCATCCAATAATTGATTCATAACTAGATTCATTGAGTTAATCCATTTTGGGAAACTCTTTTCAGAATGGGGTTCTTGATGAAAAGTGCAGAAATGATCCATTCCTACATCATTAAACTTTAACACAGAAGAACTATACATAGGTGGTTGGGATGTTCCACCTTCCTCCCTTTTTTTAAAATAAGGTTTGAACTATTTCTTAGATGAAGTTGCTTCTTTATCCTTTTCTAGATTGACAAGCTTGTTTGATAACTTTTGTACCATTTTAACCACGTTCTCCAATTCACTTGAATGTTCCTCTTTAGGTTTGGTTAACAACAAAGGTTTCTTACTACTAAACGTCCTTACATCTGGTTCTGCCATGTGTTTGTTTATGCTTTCAAGATCATCCTCTACTTTATTTTCCTCTTCATAATTTTCTACCAAAGAAGGATTTACTAACCTCTTAACAAACATTGCTATGCCGAGCGGTGCTGAAGTGTAATATTGTATTAAAGTTTCTTCAACTAGCTTTATTGTAGCACTCAAATCATTCAAATGGGCAGCAAACTTTTGATTAAAATCTTTCACTTTCTCTTTCTTGTCCATCCTCAGAGCTAGCAATTCTTTCATGAGAGTAGCATTGGTTCTTTGACTACCAAACTTGCCTTTAAACACTCTTTCAAAAGTATCCCAATTTGTTATCGAATTTGCTTGTAATACAAAATACCAAGTAGAGGCATTAGCTTCAAAGGTATGTGGAAAGAGTTAGCATACCACATCTTCATGTTATATGGACAAAAGTTCTAAATCCAAATAAAAACTTTGCAGGTGGTAATCCACAGAAATACCCTTTCCGGGGTCAAACTTGGGTAATTCGTTTTCAACATTTTGAGGCAAGGTATGTAATGGAGCATCCAGGTTGAGTGGTGTTCTGGATCTCTAGGCCGGTGGTGGATTAGGTTTAACATGTTGATTAGCATTTGGGGGAACATTTCCAACCATGATTCTATGAGAATTTGGTGGTGGAGACCGAATCAGTGACTACAAAGGAGACTGAAAAATAGGGGAATACGGTCCAAACTGATCAAGTGGTTGTACAATCTATTGTATAGATAAGTTTACCAACTCTTCCAAATTTTCCACCAATATCGAATCCTCAATGCAAGTATGTACTCTTTTGGGATCCCACCTTCTCGGTAATTCAGGGATTGTCTATAATGCTCCAAGATTATTTACATAAGACCTTGTATGTCTCCTTAAGTGGTTAACTACTTCAGAAGAAACATGATAGAGGTGTTTCACAACCTCTTCTTTAGGGCCTATTCTTTCTTCGGGAATGGAATCTTCAGAAAAACTAGTTTCATATTTATCACCAGTGGAATAGTTTCGTGTGAATGGAATTCTTATTCCATCCATGCACTGGTGGCCCTCCTTCTAGCACCAAAACTATTGATGCCTGGAAAAATCCCAGGAATTGACAGTAGGGATTATCCCCAATAACCATTCCTAATTATATTGTTTACTATTTGGTATGGGGAATATGTTCGGTTAGCATCCCGACTACCGTAGAATGAAAAGAAAGTTTTAAGTCTTTTTTACTGGTTGCGGCCTGGTCCACCATTTATGAAATTTTATATTTTAAGATGAAATGCAAGTTCCTAGACTAAATGCAAGTGACCAGTGGGTAAGAGCCTCACTAGAGATGTGCAGGTTCTTACCTCCCATTTTACCGCTCCTTCCCCATAATCACTTCTACGAAAGAAAACAACTAATCTATTTTAAATTATTATAACTATCACCAGGGAGCAAATTTTATATCAGAATGAGTAATATACTATATTGTTTACATGTAGAATCCTACAGGTAGTTGTTAAAATATGTATACATACACAAAACAAAAAGATAACACAAAGATAACGTTTTTAAGTTAAAACATCCATTACTCATTTATTGCACAAGATTCATAGCGAAAAATGAAAACATTCATAAACACAGAAATAATTCTGTGAGTTTTTGAATGATATCATAGATTGTACAACAGGATTAAAACATAAATAATTCATCATTCAACAATCCACACAACCCATTAAGAAACTTGTACAGTACTTCTCTAGTAAAAAAAATTGGTCCCCTTTATTTATAAAAGAAGTAGTTCTTATATAAATAGCTTCAACATATTTGTGCTAGAAAAAAGTCTGTCTAATCTCTATTCTACCCCTATTAATACAAATTACATATGAATTTTCAACTAACCTAGCCTCTTAGGCTTCCTTAATTCTTCGATTACAAATTTTTTTCTTCTAGTGTACTCACTAGGAAAATTGGAATAAATATCAAATTTTACATAAAGTTACAACATGGAGACAAAACAAATTATTATGTGGGCCCAACTGGTTTCTTAAAAACACTTCATTCATGAGCTTCCTCCATGATGACTCTATATTCTACTAGCTCCAGTAAACCTGCAACCACTTCATGTTTTGATAGCTGGGATTCTATCTCCTTCACTTTTGGTGCAGTCTCCATCAACAACTCCTTAAAGAGATGCTTATGAACTGAAGCTTGTGTAACCCAAACTTTGATTTCTTCCTTTCCAATGTTTTTGATCATTTGAATGCTTTCTTCAATAGTATACAACTTATCCTAGAGGCTCTTTAAATGTTGGTATTTATCTGGAAAATCCTAGACTTGAGTCGCTGCTGAAGCTTGGAATTTATTGTGAGTTGAGCACATTTTCTTGTAGAAATCATTACGCTTTTATGTAGCTTTATCAATTACTGTGATCAACCTTGCTTCTGCTCTACTGCTGAAATTCAATAGTGCCAATTCCATCTTCAATCCTCCTATAGTATTTTGAGGAATGCTATATAGAAAGGATGAATTAGCTCAGATCCAAGTCAGCTAACTCTGCACAAGTTCTGCAACTTCTGATAACCCTTTTATGAATAGAATGGAGTTAAATCGAGATGCTTTTCATTTGCCACCTTGAGATAATTTTCTAGCAGTTTATTCTTAGTCTCTATTTCTTTTGCTCTCTTGTCGGCTATGGCTTTTTTCTTTTCCAACCTAAAACCTTGATTTCAAGATCCCTCTTTTCTCCTTTAGTGATTTCAACTGACAGTGTTGGTGCTTCCTTGTATGATTCCAACATTTGATATGATTTCTTGAGTTTCTCAAACCCCAAGAGAATATCATTGTGTTTCCTTTTAAAATTTTGTCCCTCTCCTCTTTATTTTCTCATATTTTCCTTCATTTGGGACATCTTTTCTTTATATTGCTCAGTATATTTGACCAACTTACCTACATTAACTGCATTGGATTGAGATGCTACTATGCTTTCCATTGCAAGGAGTTTAGGTTCTTCATTCGTCCCTTGAAAAATTGTATTTTATGTTACCACGATTTGTATAGGTTGATCACTTGTTTTCAACCTTTTTTCTGAACCTCTCACAATTCTCTTCTTTCTCTGGTCAAAGAATATTTTATCTAAGCTATCCAGGGGATGTCGATGAGATGGAATGAAAGGTACCAATTCAAGGTCTATCAAAGAAACTTGGATTTCTATTGTCGTGCTACCCAATGGGACAAAAGAGTCCAATGGAATGTCATTATATTGGTCTTTCTCTTGATTCTCTCTATCCTGATCTTCCTATTCCCTCTTTTTAATGTCTTCAACTGCCTTTTCTTCCTCTTCTCTTTCTCAGTCAGCCTCCTTTTGAATCCTTTCATCCTCCTCCCTTTTCCTTTGTTGTTCTTCTTCTTTTAGCTTATGCACTTCCTCAGCTAATCATTTCTCTGCCTCTTGTAATAACCTTTGGTCCTCCTCTTCCCTTTTCTTTGCAGCTTCTTCATTCTACTTTTGTTGTTTAGCAGTACCACTACTACTTCCTTTGCCTCCTATGCTCATAATTTTCTTCTTGAATATATTCCTCAAAGTGTCTATGCTACATGCATTGCAATATATCTCCTCATATTTATCCCAATGATGAGTGTATTCAAAGTGTACCCTTACAGATTCACAATACTTCGAGACCTTGTCCCAAGGATCAATTCTATGGTAAAATTTTTCTCTGAAATGAAAACTTTCGAGTTCTCTCATGAAATTGGGACCACTCTTTACCTTAGAGAACTTGTAACTACCAATACAAAATGTTAGTGGAGGATAGATAACCTTCTTCATGTCAAACATAAAGTTCCTGAGCTCATCTATATATAGTTTCCTTACTACCTCTTTATGAATAACATAATATGTGGCATATTTTGGTAGAAAGGAAGGACATTTGGATCCCCCATACATTCTTAAAAAAATACCTTCCTCAGAGAAAAAATAATATTCATATTCACTCATCATCTCTAATGCTCCTTCAGAAATGCAATTGCAATCTTTAAGAAATATTAGCTTGTATAGTGCATTAGAAAATATTCATAGATGTTCATATAGAAAATATAATACTTATGTTCCCATAAGATTTGACTGTAGAGTATATAGGATTCCTCGTAGGATCCTATTTGAAATTGAGTGATAGGAAAGTATGTGTGCATAATATGCAGTCAATTAAGAAAGAGCTCATATAAAATTGTTACTTCCTTTGAGTCAGACCCCCAAGTGCTACAACTATGCTTGAAGATAGGACTCTTGCCACGATGTCATCCCAATTAAAAATAGTACCCTGTATGGCCATATAATATTTCAAATGTGTCCAGCTTATCTTATAAAAATTTCCATTGGCCCGACCAAAGATTCGATTCAGTATCAGGGTTAAGATTCGATACAGGTTGCATAGGATAGAAGTTTTTGTATTCTCCTGAGGGTTTTTGGAGAAAATGCTACCATCATTTTCTTCACACAGTAAAACAAATTTAAGTCTAGATATTTTATCCATTTATCTTTCATGTAAACCTAAGGTGCAGGTAGATTACATGATTTAGTTATATACGCAAGTCTGAAAGAAGCAAAACCGTGTTTTTCTTTGTTTTCCAGGATCATAGTATTCGTATCTGCTTGTGGTAGAATCCAACCGATTACCTCAACAAAGAGGAAAAGTTTGGGGCATGTAGATACTTTCATGATAGAGGACTTAATTTTATTTATAAACACTAGTATGTCCTCTAGATCTGCATTTGGAACAACCTGGTCCTTGATCATCTGGTAAATATGACCCCATCTAAATTCTGGTTCTACCCCTGTGATGGATTTTGTGTCTTCGTAAATAATTTATAGCTTAGGTAAAATATCTACCACTGGATCATCTTCTGGGGCTTGGTCCTTCTTCTTCCCTTTATTAGGTATGTTTTTGTATGAAGGCTGAGACTACAATACAAATATACCAAGAGATGACTTTAAAAGTTATTTGGTCAGGCAACATACGTTCATTATTGATAAAATCTAGAGAACATAACACCTATATATGAGAGGAAAAATAATGAATGAAACATAAATAACAAGAAAAATATCGTATTTAATCAAATAGCCTTTACCAACTCATCCCGAAACATCTCAAAAAGGACTCTGTGACGTAAAAAGAAGGTTATCTATTCAGCTACTCTAAAAACCAGAAGTTGAACAACAGGATACTACTAGATTAATCCAAGATGAAAACTTATCACACTGTGCAGGTCTTAGCTTTTAAGTTTTGAATGAAAACAATAACCCGAGGCTCTCTGCTAACATCGTTCTACACACCATGTGACTAGGTAACCCTTCGAACTATAGTAAAAAACAGAGATTCTCCCTACAAAAACCAATGGGACAAACCCTCACAACAGCTTAGTGTATTTAACAACAAGGGAATCCTAAACTTAAATACAAGGAAAACCTCTGAAACCCTAACTTGGCCAACTATGGTATTTTACCCACAAAAACATCAATCGAGGCAGGAAGAGTCGATGGAACATTTGACTACCCAAAACCCCATGAATGGTTGAGTCTAACACGGTCTGAGTGGTGAGGCTGAGTGGAGTGGGGCAGATGGAAAAGCCATCTAAAATAAGGAAACCTTCGAGAGGTCGAAGAACCCTAAAATCCAAATGGAAAGGCTCTCCATGAGTTTGGATGTGAATATAAATACCACGGGTTGGGAAAAATCCTAAATCCGTAACCTTCAAACACTTGTTTTCCCCACTAATAAAAAACAAAGCAGTGATTGGGGTGGATAATGAATCTTACTTGGAAGAAAATCTTGATAGTTGATGGGATAAGTAACCCATGCAGTTGGCTTGATCCAGGTGGCTATTGACAGCTTAGAGCACTCAAAACAATAGGTGAAAATAAACGTAAAACAAACCGTCCGGGGATTAAATAGGAAACAATCACAGAAAGGAATTAACGTGGTAGCTGGTTGATTAAATTCCCAAGGATAAAAATCCATTTAGTGCCAAAGGTAATAAACCTTATCGGCAAAAAATCATCTGAATCATCGAAAAAAACTGAGGAGGCTGCGACAGTGTCGGGTGGAATCACAAAGCAGATCTGATGTTATCGAATAGAATTCAACACTTCTTCCAATGATAAGACTATTAATAGGATCCTCAAATCCTTATCAATGATGAACAACAAGATCACCCACAATGGCATTAGCTCCAATACTGGATTTCTTCCAAAACCATCACAGAAAGTCAATAAGAACCCCTGCACACCTTATCGGCTAAAATACGAAAAGGTCATTAGTTGCGAATTATCAGTGCATCCAAATGTATTGGCTAACAAAAACGATTCCTGTCGGTGATTTCAACAAATGCTTCTGAAAAGGGTCATCAGAAAACTTATGAAAAGACTCCAACGATAAGCTGGAAGATGAGAAGATGAATCCTCTCTGATGGAATCGCCTCGACTCTCTGAGTTGGGTTGATAACGTCGGTAAAAATAAGCGAAAACTCCCACTAGGATTCTGCAAATGTTTTCAACAAACTATCGAGAATAAAAATATTATCACTTCTAGAATGTCAGCTCCACAACCTGAGTTTCGCCAACGTATCGAAAAACTCACATATGTTTTTCAAAAATCGATAAAAAGCAAGAAATAAATTGGATGAAAAATAATTATATTCTCCGACGTGTCGGCCTGATTCGATGAGTTCAGCCAACGTATCGAGTGAAAAAAATGAGTTTCAACTTTCAACAAAAGGATTCTCTGAGTT
This sequence comes from Pseudotsuga menziesii, assembly GCA_001517045.1. Taxonomy (NCBI): domain Eukaryota; kingdom Viridiplantae; phylum Streptophyta; class Pinopsida; order Pinales; family Pinaceae; genus Pseudotsuga; species Pseudotsuga menziesii. The sequence continues at coordinate 404,507 of LPNX010889236.1, read as the reverse complement.
GGGAAAAATAAAACTAAGTCATGGAAAAGGTATTCAGGGAGAAAAAGTAATCAAGAAAAACTCAAGCTAAAAACTCTAAGGAGAGTCCCTAAAATCTCAAAAAAAATTGGGCTAGTGGTTGTAGCAGCAACAAAAGGTTATCCCTAGACATTATGCTATAATCCCTTGAATGTTTTAGGCTTTGACTCCATTTCCCAATTGTACTTAATATTTTTCTGTCTTTACACTCTTTAAAATCCAAACACCTCGTTCCCTTCAGAAATCTATCCTTTTGGATGCTTGCTTAAATCCATATGTATATGTGAATGATCCTGTGACAAAGAAAGATCCCTCTCTGAATGTATAGGATAGAATACAGTCCAAATATTGGTTTGAAATCGTTATCCCAATGATTCTCCTACCAAAACCATAAGAATATTTTTAAGTGATAACACGCTGAACAGAGCTAGGATTTCCCACCACCTCATATAGAACACATTCCAATAAATGTTACAATGAAATGATAAACAAACATACAAGAATCTACCATGAAACCACATTAAGCATGAAGTTAGGGATTTCCCTTTGTTGTTATAAATGGAAGTGAAATTCCCAAATAAAAACCATTTAATAATTAACAGAGGTAAACCCATTAAAATGCTAAAACGTTCCATAAAATGTAGTGTGGGTTCAAAACCTGAATCATATACACAGTGAAATGTTAAACTCCCAAAATAGAATTATCATAGTGCCATTTCTCCGCAATGGAACTGATATATTTTAACCATCATATAAATTAAATCACGTTTCTCTTAGAAAACAAAGAGCCGAGTAAATTAAATGAAACACCATTATAAATTTCCAAAACACTGAGTTTTAAATTACACAGTCGTGTCCAAATTACAAACACCCGAATGGGTTGAGAACCATAAAGGCCAAACCCATGATTTAAATATTGAGTAGCTTTACTATTCTTACCCAAACCCTAGCGAATATTAAATGGGAGTTATGTTACAACCCATAAACAGAGCACACCTACAAACCCCGAAATTGACCAAGCAGTTGGGTGAAGTCCCTTTTAAATGGGATTACCCAGTATGCGAAGCCAACCATCCCCTTTCCACAGTCGCATAGATTCCCCAGGCTCGTTCAAAACCTACAAATGAACACTGTAATTCATTATAAGTATTAATTAATAGACATGAAAACGGAAGTATGATCAAGTTAAACCATAACCAAATATATGTTTCCCTCAATATCGTTGATACATGTAAACTAAAATAAGTGAAACATGAGAAACCATGGCTGGTACAAATAGCCACTGGTACAAAAGAAAGGTTTCAGAACTAGTAAGAGACTGTGAGGTATACATGAACGGTTCTCCATCTATGGTATATATAAATATCCTACCCTTAATATTGTAAGATGTACTGATAGGCATGGAATGGTTGGAATAGCACCATGTCATGCTTGATTGTCTAAACAATTCAATCTTGTGCACAAACATCCAAGGGAATCAAACAAAGATTCAAGGCATACCCAAGAAGGTTTTCGTTAGATAGATATATACCTTACAAGTGAAGAAATGTATTAGGAAGGGCTAGAAACTTTTTGCAGTTAACATTCAGGATGTAGAAGTGAGAGAGAACAATAAATTGAGTACTTTCCTATTCTTGTGAACTTTAAGGATGTATTTCCCAAGGAAATACCGAGATTACCACCAAAACATGACTTATATTTTTCCATAGAAATGACACCAGGATCAGTACCATCTTCAAAATCCTCATACCGTATGAGCCCACCTGAATTGGTGGAGCTCAATTTACAGTTACATCAGTTGCTAGAGAAGGGCTATATCCGACCTAGTGTGTCCCCTTGGGGAGCATCTATAATTTTCGTGAAGAAGAAGGATAGTACAATGTGAATGTGCATCGATTACCAACAAATCAATAAGATTACCATCAATAACCATTACCCACTCCCTAGGATCTATGATTTGTTCAATCAATTCAAAGGAGAAAATATCTTTTTAAAGATCGACTTGCAATCTGGATACCATCAGGTACGAATCCATTTGTAGTAATTCATTTTGGGCTAACCAGTGCACTGAAATTTTTTATGTGTATGATGAACAATATCTTTAGTAAATACCTAGATAAGTTTGTATTGGTATTTATAGACAACATACTAGTTTTTTTTAAGAGTAAAGAAGAACATGAGGAACATTTATGCATAATACTGCGGGTATTATGGGAACAAAAAATTTACGCTAAGTTTAGCAAATGTGGTTTTTACAAACCACATATACAATACCTATGTCACATCATTTCGAATAAAGAGATAGTCGTCGACCCAAAAAATGTTAAATCCATCGAATAATGGCCTACCCCTACTTGTGTCACGGACATAAGGTCATTTTTAGGATTAGCAGGGTACTATCTAAAGTTCATTGAAAACATTTCAAGGATCTCCTGTCCCATGAACACCATACAAAATAAGGAAAACAATTTTTTGTGGACAACCAATTGCGACGAAGGCTTCTAGAAGATTAAAAATACTTTTACTAATGCACCTATACTACGAATTGCGGATCCCGATGGGGATTTCATTGTTTTCATAGATGCGAGCAAGGAAGGAACTGGTGGAGTTCTCATGCAAAATGATTGTGCAATCTGTTACGAGTCACAAAAAATTAAAGGAACACGAACAAAATTATCCCACGCACGATATTGAGCTAGTGGCCATTATCCATGCCTTGAAGATGTGGAGGCATTACTGCATGGGGAAGAAACTTCTCCGGAAGAAAGATGACATGAGTCTGAAGTATTTTTTTGACCATCCAGATCTAAATTCCAGGAAGGCAAGATGGTTCTCCTTCCTTAACAAGTACCACTTAGAATTAAATCATATAACGGGAAATGAGAATAAAATCATCGATACTTTAAGTCGATGAGGTCATACATTGTATGAGGTAACTTTGAGCAAAACCGATTCATATTTGCATGATAGGATCAGAATGGAAAGAGGAGTTGACCATTTCTATGTTGAAGTCCTCAAAAATATTCAGGAGGACAAGTTGTTTAAACAAGAAAATTAATATAAGGTAGACAAGACCTAACTATTGTGGTCCAAAGAGAGACTGTATTTTCTAGAGGGAGGAGAAATCAAGTCCAACATACTAATAGAGTTTCAATGGAATCCCTACTTGGGGCACCCAGGACATCAAAATATGATATTGATAGTAAAGAAACACTTTTTATGGCCTAATTTAAAGGCCGAAATAGCACTATTCATCGCAAAATGTCAATAGTGTCAGCTAGTCAAAGTGGAGCACCATCATCGTTCATGGTTACTACAACCATTACCCATTCCAGAATGGAAATGGAAGGGGGTAGTGAGCCTGTTAACCAATATCTTATCACGTTCATTAATGTAGGGGCATTTTTAAATTGTGAAAAATAATTTCAATATATTGTAGGTATTGGGGTTTTGGGGAATAGGGTATGGGGGGTTATAGGTATTGGGGGGGTATATAAATGGGTGTCTAGTAAAAATAGGGACTATCTCATAAAAATTGTTTTTTTTTAAATTGCAAATATGTTTTGGGAGGGGGGGTCAACAAAATGATTTTCGTAGGTATTTATCAATATGTAGAGAAATTAGGGGTATTCTTTAATATCCCATGAATGAAGGTGCTATGGAATAATTTCACTCAGTGAAGACCCCATGGTAAATATGAGGTTATTAGTATGGATTTAATTATAGGTTTACCAAAGAGCAAGAAGTAGAATGATTTCATATTTCTAGTGGTTGATAAGTTATCCAAAGAGGCACACTTTATCCTAGTTAAGTCAACTTACAAGGCAATTCACATTGCTGACATATTCCTAAAGGAGATATTCCGATTGCATGGGATACCCAAGGAAATCATCTTGGATTGAGATACAAATTTTACCAATAACGTTTGGAGATATTTATTCTCTGGCTTAGAGACATAGTTAAATTTTAGTACCTCCTACCACCCCCAGACAAATAGGAAGACAGAACAGGTAAATCATATTTTGGAGGACATGTTTAGAGTGTAAGTGATGAACAATCCCACCAAGTGGGAGGATTATGTGCACCTTGTAGATTTTAGATATAACAATGGATTCCAGACCTCCTCCAAAATGAGTCCCTTCAATTTACTCTATGGTCAAAAGTGTAGTACATCGGTGACTTGGGATAACCCAATGGACAAGCTCATGTTAGGGCCATACTTATTGAAGGACCTAGAATAGTTAGTCACCAAAGTACACAAAAATCTCAAGGAAGCAAAAGACCGCCAGAAAATTTATGAGGATAAGAAAAGAAAAGATAAATATTACTAGATCAATGAGCGTGCTTATTTAAAAGTTAAAGAGAAAAGAAGCACATTGAGCTTGGGAAGGTGCAGAAAGTTGACACCGAGATTTTGCGGGCCCTTTGAGATACTGGCCAAGAGAGGGCCAGTGCTATATGAATTATATTTACCCTCTCATATAAAGGTTCATAATGGTTTTCACACATATCTATTAAAGAAATATGTATATTATACTAAACATGTTATTTATTGGTCCTTTCTACATGTGGAACTTGAAGGGGAGTTTATGCTAGATCCCCTTCAAATTTTGGACAAAAGAAAAGTACTTATCAAGAACAGAACCATAGTCCAGCTAAAAGTGCAATGAATAACTTTGGAGCAGATTAGGCGAAATGGGAGAATGAAGCCACTATAAAATACGCTTACCCCGCCATGTTTCATGACTTCATTTCTAGTCCCTATAACATTGGGACGATGTTGTTCTAAGAGGGGAGGGATGTAATATCTTGAATTTTGACCTTGATTATATTGGGCATGAGCCCCACTACCTATGGTTTACTTTGATGATTATGTTTATGTCTATATATTTGGCATGAGCCGATGCACATGTTTTATTTTCTTTTATATGATTATATATGTTGGGCATAAGCACTGATGTACAAGGACTATTCTCATGGTATGGTGTACTAGATTTATTATTATGTGATTATCCCTAATACATATATTGAGATCATTATTGTGATATATTTTTTAGAATAATGAATGCATGACCAAGTTCTATAATGTGTTGGGTGTAAGACCTGAAGCACATGAGTGATGATATTTTTGTTGAACATAAGCTTTGGGGCACATGATTTATGAGATTTTGTGTTGAGTATAAGCTTTGGAGCACATCAGTTATGATATTTTGTGTTGAGAATAAGCTCTAGAGCACATGAGTTATAAGATTGGAAGTGTTGGGAATATGCCTTATAGAACTCTAAATTAATTTTATCATAAGCTCTGGAGCATCAGATCTTTGGCCATTGTATCCCTAGGTGTATTATACAAGTAAATCCTAGTATTAATGTTGAGTGAGAGGATCTAGAATTGCATTAGTGTAACTCCCAATTAATAGTGTTGAGCTAAGACTCTGAATAGCTCTAGCGGTTACTGAAATTAAGTGTGTTGAGTGAGAACAGCTTTGAACAGCCCTAGCTATTACTGGAATTAAGTGTGTTGAGTTAGAACAACTCTGAATATAACTGACCCTTATCATAATTATTTTAAGTTGATTAAATGAAATTTCGAATCTACTTCTCATCAAGGAATGGAAGAGATACCACTAAATATGAGGTAATCCAACATCCAAGGAGGATATAAAGCTTCCTAAACTAGTTGACTGAGCAAACCCTACCTAAGACCTTGATAAAAGAAATAATTTAAACTAAGGGAAGCATCAAATAAATAAACTATGATATATGATGGATGAATAAATATTAAGAATAATATGTAAAGTTTATACATTATGTGTGTGTGTGGGATATTTTGTGTTGAACATAAGCTCTGGGGCACATGATTTATGAGATTTTGTGTTGAGCATAAGCTCTGGAGCACATGAGTATAAAATAATAAGTGAGATTCTATGTAGTTTTTTTTTTTTGTAAATAAAACTTGCATTACTTTACATGATCATAATTACAAAGAAAAATACATCTAAAGAAGCCCCAAAACCATGGAGGCCTTGACCCAATCCAATGGAACCCTATCTGGGACCAGACTTTGTTTGTTTTGCAAAAAAAATACAAAGGTTTTCCATGTCTTCCAATCCCCCCTTTTATAGCCAGTCCTACCATAATTCTGAACAAAATTATAGAGCTTTCCATCCCATATCAAAATAGACTTGCAATAGAGCCTATACCCTTGAGTATCCCCATTAACTACATGGTTCCCACTGCTACTACTACAAATACTACCTAAGCAACCTATAAAAAAACTTAAATCCTGAAAAGACACAGACATTGAGGTAGAATCAGACCCGACCAAGAGGAGAAGGACCCCAACGGGGCACAACAACCGAAGGGAGCACCACAAATACTTGCTGGGAACCTATCATGTGCGCTGCTACCACTTGCTAGGAGCCAACCATGTTCAGGGAGCTCATTGGACCTCCTCTATTGTCCCTCGCCCAGGGCCGAGAAAACTCCAAGGCTCAACGATATAGAGGGTGGAAAGGGAAACCCAACCGGGCCACGAGGATGTTGATTTTCTAGTGCATAGTTTGGAATTCGTTGTTGTGCTCTTTCCAGAAGGGCACTGGTTCTGTGTCCCGATCTCTCTTAGCTTCCTACATCGCCGAGGAATGACCCACCAGATGGACCATCACCCAGTAAGTCATTATCTTGTGGTAATAGGCAGAGGCTCGACCTACCGAGTTTCCAGGGTCCAAGACCCATTTCACCACCTCCACATGAAGACATTCTAGCAACATAGCTTTCACCTCAGCCCATTACTCCTCAACCACCCTTTCCACCTCTCTGCAAATACTGAATCGAACATGCTCCTTGAAAAGCTCAGCCTCCTCCTGAGCTTGAAGCTGAGTTCAAGTGGTTTTCCAGGTCTGACACATGATTTGCTTTCCCTTTAGCAACAAAATGGACAAACGCTTCCCCAGAACCACCATCCTTCCTAAATTGCCACTTTGGGGCCATAGCATCAAGCGACTAATGGGAAGGGAGCCACAATAAGCCGCGCTGAGAAACACCCACAGAAGTAAACACCAAGGCATAGCATGGGGTGGGAATAGGATACAAAATCCTAAACTATATGTGTCGATACTCAGTGGAATGAGGTCCAAACATTTCAAGATAATATAGAGGGGCACTCATGGGAGCACTCCCATCCTTGACCTTAGCATGCGTCAAGCATATAATGAGAATGAGAGCCTTCGTGCTAGAGACTACACTATACTGCCTCTGATAATTCTGATCCCAATTCAGCCGATGATCCCTTCACATGGTGCCAATCTTATCAATTCCAGTGACATGAACCGAAATAATGGTTCAGTACAGCCACCAGAGCCAGCAGCCATTTAAACCAACATGACCGCATAGCATTAGTCTGGCCTTGTGTAGGCATGCTCGCACCTCCCATCTCCACCTATCCTCCAAACTGCTTAATCAACCATATGTAATTCCTTGTTGATGTCCCTTATGGCCAGACGGTGACACTGTTGGGCCCATTCCTCCTCTCCAAAATCCTCCAGTTTGTCGCAATGGAAGCCCAATTTTCCTTCCACACCAACATTCACCAATCGGTCGGCATTTTTGTTAGCCTCCTGTCTGACGTGGCCGAAGGAGATAGATGGGTTGGCATGGAGGAGTTTTCAAAGTTTCTCCAACATGTACTCAAGGTTCCAGCTAGGAGATACATTTTCAGATGTTTTCCCATTCATCAATCGCTTGGCCATCTAGATGAGGGTGTTGGATTCACCTTCGATGATCACAGGAAAATACCCACCCCTGATCAACACCTTGAGGCCACGGATTAGGCCCTCTAACTTGGATGAGTTGTTGGTATCCTACCCTATTGATCCCAAGAACACCATTGTGATCTTGCCTTCGTGATCACGGCATAGACCCCAAAATATTGCTGGAACCGGATTGCCTCTGGATGCGCTGTTGAAGTTTAGCTTGAAGACAGAGGGGTGAGGGGAAGACCATATATTTGGGCTGGAGGGTTGACATAACATGTCCCATTGGTGGAGACCATCCATCATAGGTCAATCTAGCCCCCAATTCACAGCAATCTGGGCTTCCTCCCGAGGTATAATCTTGTCCTGATCATGCTACTGCATGCATCAGATGGAGGATAATAGGTTGTTCTTCACCATTTTCCACACCACCTCCACATCTTTACGTTGGTCTCTAAAGATCTGAGCATTCCGCTCCTTCCATATGCACCACATGGCCATACCTGGGAAGGCTTCGTAGATTGTTCTGATGATAGGGTTTTTATAAGATTTTGGGTGTGAGTCTCTCAGATTTTGAGAGGGTGGACCACATCTTCTATCGCTTCATTGAAATCCCATCACTCCCTTGTCCCACACTTCAGCTGCGAAAGGAAAACTGCCGAAAAGATGGCTCATGGATTCCTCCACTTGATAGCACAGATAGCATTGAGAGGGTCCTTGTAACCCCCGTTTGTGTAAGTTGTCACTTGTGAGGATCCTTCCCTGGACGACCAGCCAAACAAAAAGGGAAAACTTGGGCCACAAGTTTTCTGTCCAAAATTTCTTCTAGATGTCATCAACCATGACATTATGAGTAATCCTGATTCTATAGGATTACATAATGTTAAAAGAACCTTTGGTCAAGTATCCCCATCTCAAGATATCAGGACCTTCTTGAACCTTGATAAAGCATTTATTTAGTTCTTCCTTAAAGGCCTCCCAATCCTCCTCGCTTGTAGGTTCAGGTTTCTCCTGAAAGTCCCAATGACGATGCTCCATGTGAGCTTCAAACCTCCAAGAGTGTTTCACCTGGATCTTTCCCCCCTAAATCGCCTGCTACTTGATGTGAGCCCAATGTGGATCCTTTCCAAGGATGGGAAGTTGGTTCCATGAATTGTCCCAGCATTTTTCCCTGCTTTCATCCCTGATCTCCCAGAATCTATGCTCCTGGATAATAGTCTTACCATCCAGGGCTTTCAACCATATGGGGGAACCACTTTGGGACTCGTTGAATCTAATCAAAATATGGATAGACCTATCCTAGGCGTATTTTATGCATCGAAGTTTTTCCCAAGGCTCCAAGGAGTGGTTTACCCAATGCCACCACACTTTGGGTCCTTGGATCTCCGACATCACTTCAGGGTCTCTGAGGCCCAACCTTCCCTGCTCCTTTGGCCTACATACATCCTCCCAACTCACCAGTGAGAATTTAGCCTTCTCCCCACATCCCCCCCAAATAAAATTGCGTTGTATACGTCGAATTTCCTTGAGGATAGATTTAGGAGTGGCTAAGATCGAGAAGAGATAAGTTGGCATAGCCTGTAAAATGGATTTGCCCAAAATCAGTTTGCTGGGGAAATTTAAGGGGCACAACACCCAGCTTGATATTTTTTGTTGCAAGCTATCCAAAAGCTCCCACCAGGACTCTTTTTTCGGCCTACCTAGCCCAAGGGGGATCCCAAGGTATTTGTTCCCCCCCACTTGATTCCATGAGGAATTGTTCCCCCCCTGGGCTAGATGGCCTACAAATTGTATATATCTAGACACAACCTCTTCTTCCAAACGTTAAAACTGGGATTGAGGTGTTGCTGCTATTGTAACTCTGTAATTCTTCATTTGAAATAAAGAAAAGCTTTGGAGGAAATACGGTGTGGTGCCATTACATGTGTGGATGATTATTGCCATTGTTTTACTGAGGTAACCTGTATCTGTGGTCATTTTTTGCTAATTTCTTGTAGATCTGTGGTTAAGATTGGTAATTAGCTTATTACAATCTTTATAGGAAAGGTGTTGTTCAATAATTTTATTGACTGTCACTCTCCTTGGATGCATGTTTAGAGATCTAGATTTAGCATGTCCTATAAGCTTATATGCATGTTATCTTGAATCTCTTTGTATGTACTAATCGGATCTCACAAGTTTCTTGGCAAGTTCTTTGATTTCAGCTGAGTTGCAGGTTCATACTTTGGAGAGGATGCTGATATATTTTTCTTCTTCATTCTCCTCAAAAAATTTCAAAGGCATAGTCCCTCGACATTCCACCTAAAAGCTCTACTGCGGATCTTCAAGGAAACCAACACTTTTCTCCTCTTCTTCCTCCCTCAAAATCAACATTTTACCCGGTTACTTGGTTCAGTTCATAGCTGTGATTTCATTTGGATGTGTTTCGTCAAAGTAAAATATACATAGATCTAATATTTCATAGCTCATATCCTATATCTTGCACTTAAAAAAGTTTCATAAGCATCCTAGATCTAGCTGTAGGGAAATCGTCTTTTTTGCATGAATTTTAAAGAAAACTTGTAGATCACATGCATTAGATTTCCTTTCACTATTATAAAATTCAATATTCTGCAATATCAGTGCATTTTTTTTGGCTGCACAAACAGAAATCCAAGATCCCAAGGAAAGCTTGCTTTCCTTGGTTCCTTTTCTGCCTGTTTAGCTAGTTTTAACTTCATTTTTTGTGAGATAAGGTAGGCTGATCCAAAGGTACTCTTAAAGTGATTTTGGGAATTTTTTATTCTATCATGCTCACTTTATTTTATCAAGTCTGACAGAAAATAAAGGAAGCTGCTGTCCGAAGTGGCATTTGGAGTGTTCAAATCCCCCCACGGGTCTCCCTTTTCACCAAAAAACTCAAAAATTTTCCAAAGTTGTAAAATATTCGTTTCAGCCTGTATAAGGACCAATAAATTTCTGATATATCAGTCCTCTGATACTGTAACCAATAATAAATAAAATTATTTTTGGAATAGGCTCTTTCGAGCCCATTCCCCATACCCCTTGGGGGGATTTGTGTCGGTGCTTTTTTCGTCGATTTCTATTTATTTATTTTTTATTAGAATTGATATAATTTGCAGGGTAGTATACTTGAATTTTTTATTAATTCCATACTCCATATCTTACATTTCAAGGTAATCGTAATACTTACCCCACGATTTCCTGATTGACCCGAAAGGGGAAAGAGATTCGTGGTAGGATTAATTAAGAAACAAGAATTGTGTATCTGTTTACTTTTTTCTATCATTTATTTATCAGAAAATTTAAAATTAACCCCTCCTCGATTCCCCGATTGAGATCCACTTGGATCGAAAGAGGTTCTTGGAGGATTTTCTTTTAAACAAGAACATCCAGTTTAAAACTTACTAAAATTGACAAGACTCCAATGTGTATGCTCTGCACTTGGCTGCGGTTCATCTGATCAGTCAAGCTGTATCAAAAGCACTTGGGTGACTAGTATAATTAGGACTCACTCTCCCCAACTGACAAACCATTAGGTGAAAATCCAACACCTAGATCAAACCTCTACGGTGGAAAAATACCAAAAGGAAGCGGGAACTTATTGAAAAGTGACCTCGGGACGCCGATCTCTGTCACACCATAATGGGTGCGTTATGAAAAATAGCCCCAGAGACTCCATTTCAGCTCACATATTCCTTGCGGATAGCCATAAAGGTTTAGTTTTGGACATACTCCAAGTACTCTCAGGTATATCTGGAGTCCCCCTTTGCGTAATTTAATCAACTCATACTTCACATTTAACTTAAAACATACCAAGATGCAATTGCAAAACATTCACTCCAAGCACATGCAAGCACGTCAATCTTATTGATTTGACTCCATTTTAAGGCATTGGTAATTTTTGCTTCATATATACATTGTGTATCGGCTTTGTGCTTTCGTGTGTTTATTTTCGTATCTCGTCATCTTTAATTGTCTATGGTTAAAATTTTCAAACTCCTAAGTAACTGATTAAGTTTAACATCATGACACTAAGAAATCATCCTTAGTAACTTAATAGGGTCTACCCCCCTTGGCTTTGTTAGGAGTTGAGCATAAACGGAGGAGTCAAGAACAAGGTGACAGCCTTGACTCGAGACTTGCCCCCAAGGACACACCGAGTGGCTTGAAGATTTCTGCCACGTGGCCCAGGTGTGTGAAAAGGCGGCAACATGAAGTAGATCCCCATTGAGCTTTCCAACTTCAGCTTGAATTGATAGATTACTTCCTCAACAACAAGTAAACAATACAAGCATACTATATATATTGGTGTTAGATCTATTCTATCATATATAATCAACAATGTATAAGCATTTGAAATCATTCCATGGATAAAATATTCATTCAAACATACATTATTGGATAGGAAAAGATATTTCTATTAATATAAAATCCGAGATTACAATGAATACAGCCTATGTCGGCATGTCTGCGAATCGGAGAAACTAAATCCCCCACTTGGGCCTCCACCACCTCAATCCTCCATCTCTTGATAGCAAGCTCACAAGCAAAAGGAAAGCTTGGGAAGAACACAACAGTGCTCCAAGGGACAAAGGGATATAGACTCAAGCATAAGTTCCAAAAACAATGGACTATAGTTTCTTTGATCTCAATTCTCTCTTATGCCTTCAATGTACCAAAGAGTTCCTTATATAGCTTTTCAAAGGGGTAATGAAAGGTTGAATCCGAGCGATCTCAAGGCATATGGAAGGCCAGGAGTCAAGTGAGTCAGATCCATTTCAAGGAAAACTCTAAAAGGATTTGGATTTTGTACACATCCCGATGTACACAGTTTTAGTGGTCAAACCCACGTATATATGTGATTAGAGGTTTAAAACTCGTGTATATGGATTTTCACATGTTTTTAGGGATGGTCAGGGAAACATCAAAGGACAAAAAATGGTCCAAGGGGTCTAAGGAGTCTGCAGAGGGATAGGGGAAAGGCCATACAAGTGTTATTCACCCGGAGTGGTAAAATCAGCTATAATAGATGCCCCCTAATGTGTGAGGTTAGAGGGGTCATACGATGGCTGAAATACATTATAAGTCCATCCCAGAAGTGGAGTGATGAAGGATCCCAAATGGAATACCAGCCACCCAATCAGCATAGTACAATGATACAACTCTGCACATACATATAGTAGTCCCGGATACATAAGAGTACAATGGCCATGAATAGGCATGATACAAGATATGACATAAGTGGTCATCTCCATGTACAATATACATAGATCAGAATCTCCATGATGAATATATATAAAGGACCATGATCTCCATAATGGCTGAGAATATACAATGGATCAAGATCTCCATAATAGCTGGAAATGTCTGACACATGCTGGAACCAAGTCACGAGAGCTGAACTCTCATGAACACTGGCACGATCAAGGAGGTAGCATATAAGAGATGCCACCAATCTAGAAGGTCTTCTACACAAAACTCTATGAGTACATGTCCTACTTTGTGAATAGAGGTGTCGAGGTCGAGCATAGTAGTCCATCGTCTGATTACCGGTCATTGATGTATACCGTTAACAAAACCGAGATCACGCATCAATAATGAAAATGGGAATCAAGGTACTAGAGTGGAAACTAACAAGTGTGAATAAATGTGTTGAGGTTGAACACTTGAGAGAATCCATTGATCAGGGGACATTGATGTATTCCCAAAGACTGTCGATGGTGAGAGAACTTGCCACTAATGACTACAAGTCTCAAGGCACTCAAAATGACTCTAGATTCCAATCCCAGAATAAATGATCTGAAGTCGATGCGATGAAATCCACTGGAAGGAGGGAATTAAGGCATCCCCCATCATCCAACACGAGGTACTCAGCAAATATGTATAATGTGGAAGGAGTCAATCATAAGGTGCACAAACTAGTAACTGTAGCGGGAATGGCCGACATGCAAAGTCAAGATAACTGAGGAATGGCCGACCCAGGTTTCAACTTTATTTGAACAAGAGCATAAAGGCATATGGTGACTAAATAAATGCAACATAGACTCGATATACAAACTGGGACATCTATGCGACACAGGAGGCATCGACAAAGGATCCATGGGGACTAGAAGCTTAACCAATCAGTGGAGATAAACTCAGATAAATGAGTGCAGCTCCTAAAGTCAAAATATAAACCCAACCAATGGATGTAATATATATTGCTTTGTTCGAAGGTGACATGACTTGATAGCTACCAAAGATAACATCTTTCCTTGTCCAGCTTTTTGGTTTTTTGATTTTTTTGGACTTTTTCAAATATTTAAAAAGCTTGAAAAAGAACAAAACTGCTTTATAGTTACAGACTAGGAGGAGATGAGTGTCATAGGGGAAAAAAAACTAGTTCCAAGTAGTGGAACATACCTATACTCAATGCAAGTACACATGTGTAGGATATCGACACTCGGGGGAAAATCCCCTCCCGGTAAAAAAGGAAATCAAGCTGCAAAGGATATATAAAATGGCTCTTCATGGCTAGACATGAGACAAGCTCAGGCTATATGGCTGAAATGCAATATCAGGGAAGCCAACATAAAGCTCAATAAGGTAGGCAAAGCTCATGCTAATGCAATTACATCTTGACATAAGGGAGTCCCGAGGGAAATAGGCCAGCAAAAGATCAAGAGGAGTACGAGGCTCTTGCGAAATGTCATGGAAATACTATACAATGGATTCCCACACCCTAAAGGAAAAATGTCAGCATGGGCATCAAATGCAGATAAGGCACTAACTAGGGTACCCATGTAAGGTCAAGCTCTACCACTCATATCGTGCCACTTCTAAAACAACAAGAAGGTTTTGTGACATAATAGAGTGGGTTCGTACCTAAGGCTATGATGAAATGGTCATAAGGTCATGCAAAATGAAAATGGTGATGAAACCTAACCTATATGCCAGTTTAGACATGATACCTGACATCAGTACAAACGGGTCAATCCAACGGCTAAAACAACACTCAAAAAGGTCTCCCTCACTAAACCTCCTTGGACAGACAGACTTATCATACTAGACCTTTACGTGATGTTTATTTACTTCTAGAGCCACCAAGGAATCTCGACACTGCTCATCAAGTTGCTTAAGGTGGACCAAACACTCCTCCAATGGTGAAGTGTCTGGTAAGAGTTCTGTTGGCTTACTACCTTTGCAGACCTGGGTTTACTTTATTGTACCAACAAAACCCCTAGCTCACTGGCCCTTTCGGCGATAGACCGCGGAATGGCCTGAAGTCTCACCCGAAGTGATCTTATATGGGTTGGCTGAAGAATCACGTTTCCTCAGCCAGGTTCTGTAGCATCCTGGGTTCTCTTGACTCTACTTAACTAGTGGGATCTCTCTGCGCGGATTGGTTCTTTCTTCCTAGCTTATTCTGCTATGGGACAGGCTCTTATCACATCGCAGCTTCTAGGATGATGCGCAAACTTACTCCTCTGCTCAACTCTTAACCTGCAATATCTCACACCGCAGATCCTCCGACAGTGCGATATCGCCTTTCTACGCTGCGATACTTCCTGCAGTAAGACTTAATATGCTCATGAACTCTCAAGGTCCAGAGGCTTCCTATCTGGGTATAATAACTCATTTAACCTTCATCAAGGTGTTAAATGAATTCACTTAGCCTCTACAGTCTAACACGCTTAACATCAATGACACTCAACTTGCTGAACTAAATATACAGAAGTCACTTAACACTGTAACTGTTAGCTGTCGTGAATCAAGCACTGATAAAATCATATGCAAAATACTTAACACATTCAACTCACATTTAACCTTATATTTTACTGCAACTGAAGGATAGCATACATACATTCATTAACTGATAGCAAAGTTCATGTAACGAATAATAGATAGCAAATAAGCATAGCACGATCACATGAAATTGTCGCACAATACACAGATTTTACGTGGTTCACTTCCAAGGAGGAAGCTATGTACACAGGAACTGTGTTTCTATTATATCTTGAGAAAGTACACACAGTTCCACTACAACCTCTTATGCAGCTTGAGATCTTCTCGGAAACTCCATGCACTTAGTTGGGAGCCCTTCTCTCTTAGATCTCTTCTCTTTCTATTATGATTTATTCTTACAATATATCCTATCTCTCTCTCTCTCTCTCAATCCCTGTGGATTGTTACATTCATGCTCAAGGATTCAGCTACTGGTTACAGTAAGATTACTACAGACTTAATAACAGAACCAGAGCTCGACAATAGTTACAACCTTATCAACCAGCTAGCTATCTATCTATCTTTCTAACTGTCTAACTAGCTATCTAGTTAACCAAATTATCTAACCCTTCATAATACAAAATACATGCTTAAATAGGTGTCCCAAAGGTCTCACCATGATACAAAACTATGGGCCTATCGCAATAGTAACCCAAAACCATAACTGTGACAGTCGACCTATCTGTACTTTGAACTGCCGCTTACTGGTCACACTACAGCTTTCTGCAGTCTTCCACGATGTCTGGCGCTGATCGTGGGTATGGGTGCCGCTTCCTCGGTTACTCCCCTTCTATCCTTTGTCTTTAATACCTCAGCCCATTGCTCCTTCTCCATTCATGAGGGTAGTTGAGCCCTCCTATCGTCGCCACTGCCTTAAATGCAGTGGTTGAGCTCTCTTCTCGGTCGCTTCAGGTACTATTTCCTTTGAATTTCTTGTTCCGATATAGCATCTTTTCCTATAGCTGCGGGGCCCTGCTCCAACAAGTTATATGACTAGATTCAAAGAAGGAATCTCGCATTCAACTGGCAATATCGACTCCACTCCATGTACAAGTTGATATGGATAAAAACCCATGGTAGTCTTAACAATGGTTCTATACACCCACAAAGCAGGATATAACATAATGTGCCAATTATTCTTGCTCTGTGCGATGGTTCGTTGGAGAATGGATTTGAGTGATTTATTCACTACTTATACCTGTCCATTCGCTTGACAGTAGTAAGAGGAGGAATGCTCTTGTTTGTACCCTAGCTTCGATGCCAACTCTTCCATCATACGATTTTGAAAGTGCGAGCCATGGTCAGTGACAAGCTCTATTGGAATCCTGAACCGAGTAATAATATGGTTGAATATGAAGTGTGTGGCTATCTCATCTTTAGATTTAATTGTAGGCATAGCCTTAGCCCATTTCATGAAGTAATCAATAGCCACTATGATATGATGATGGCCCCCAGCTGAATCTGGGTTGCAATCCATAAAATCAAGCCCCCACTTAGTGAAGGGACCGACGGTGATGATGGGATGTAACGGGGCAAGTTTTGAGTGCATATTATGTGCAAACACCTAGCAAGGGTGGCACCTCTTGACCGCATCAACACAATATTTAAAGATCAATGGCTAGAAAGAACCCGCTCTTAATATTTTTTGGGTTGTAGAAATCCCAGATAAATGACCACCACACACCCCTCAGTGGCAATCATTCAGCACTACCTTAGCCTCTTCATGATTTAAACAACGTCGTAAAATGGAATCTACCCCATGATAGTACAAAGTGTTATCCAATATGAGGTAATTCTTAGACACATGATGTAATCGTCGTCTTTCATCCCGTGAGAGGTGAGTAGGGACCTTCAATGTTTGTAAATATATAATGATATCCCCATACCATGGGTATAAAGTTGAGATTAAGAAGATGTGTTCATCAACAAACTTATCTTCACAAACCAACTCCTCGGCCTCACTTGGGAAATCCGATATAAGATCTGCAAAAATTAACAATTTCTTTGATTTTGTCGAAACAAACTTGAGATTGAATTCCCCCAGGATGACAATCCACTTATTATATTTTCTCCCAATCATCCTTCGAGTGAGGACAAATTGAAATGGATTGACATGGGCTACAACCAAGTTCTAGCGAAGGAGAATATAATTTCTCAACCATTGAACTGCATGTACGGTAGCTAAAGCAAGCTTCTCAACATGAGAATAACGAATCTCTGCATCAATAAGGTTTCAGCTCAGATAATATATGACATGCTCTTGAAGCTTATCATCCTCCTGAACCAAAACCATACCAATCATCTCCATGGACGCGGCCACATAAAGTAGAAATTCGTGGCTATAGTCTAGGGGACTAATCACCGAGGCCGATGCTAGGGCTCACTTGTGCGCATCAAAGGACTCCTAGGATCACTCATCCCAACAAAAGGTGGTGTCCTTCTTCAAAATATGCATGAAGCCTCTAGTCAAATTGGCAAAATTGACAACAAATCTCCATAAGAAGTTTGACATGCCTTGCAAACATTGAAGATGACGAATATTTTTCGGGGGAGACAACTGAAGTATTGCCTCAACCTTCAAAGGGTCGACTCTTATACCCTCTTTAGAAATGATGAATCCTAATAAGTGACCTAACTTCACACAAAATATGCACTTATGAGGATTTAACCTAACCAAATAATGGTGTCATCTTTCGAATACCAATCTCAAGTGATAGGAATGACACATTCTCATATGAGAATGAGCAGCAAGGTCATCCAAAAATACTTCGATAATTGACTTGAGATCATGGAAGATCAAGGTCATTTCCCGCTGAAAATTAGCTTTGGCGTTCTTAAGGCCAAAACGCATTTTTCGATATGCAAAAGTTCCCCAAGGACAAATAAATGCAGTCTTATGTTGGTCCTTAGGTTTAATTTGTATCTGATTATATCTGGAAAAGCCGTCCATAAAGGAAAAAACCTCGCTACCCGCACACTCATCAAAAATTGATCAATAAATGGTGTGGGGAAATTGTCCTTAGGATAGGCATGATTCAAATCATGGAAATTAGTACATATGCTGATTGCTCCCTTCTTCTTGTACACCAGAACGGGGTTTGAATCCCACTCTGTCAAGGGAATGGGATAGATAAAATCGGATTTCAATAGTTTCTCTATCTCTGCCTTAATTGCGGGTGCTTTCCTATGATTCACCGCACGTAAGCATTGTCAAATAGGCTTAGCGTTGGGATAAGTCTTAATATCGTGTTCAACAATACGAGGGTCGATTCTTGGTATTTCATCGTAATACCAAGCAAAGATATTATGAAATTATTTAAACAGCTCGGTGTATTTTAGAATCTCAGCATGGGAACATTCTGCCCCAATATAGACATTCTCTATCCTGCGAGGATCACGAGAGATATTGATAGGAATCATTGAAGATATGTTTTCCATGTTTCCATTATCCATCGGACTAAGAGAGCTTAATGGAACCATAGGACTACCAACTCTCTCACTAAGAACTACCCTAAAGTCCTCATGCTCCAAGTGGTCAAGCTTGGGAATAAAATAATATTTATGATGGAGTTCTTCCCATGGTGGCTCAACTCTTGACATGTCCTCAATAATTGCTTCATCTAAAGGGAAAACACTATCAAGGCAGTTGTGTGCATGAGAATACTGCACTTCCCATGCCGGTAGCACATAAGGGTCCTCCTCAATCGTCTGTGAAGAGGAAGGACTAGGCTCTCCAACACACTCAAGATTAGCTTGATAAGCTACCATAGTCACAGGAAATGGCACATCCGTCACAATGGGTTCACTCGGAGTGATCAGTGTAGGAAGAATCTAAGGATCTTCCATATGACTTGTGCGAAAAGACACTGATCTCATAGATGTTGAAGCCTCACTGGAGCTAGACCCTATCATAAGGATAGGTGCAGGACAACTAAAGCTTCCCATGAGGGATGGATACATGCCCACGCCCACACTCCCAGTTGCCGGATGAGAGTTCTCTACAATCAGGATCTAAGCTCCCGAGGATGCAGTAACTGACAGATTCTTGAATGTCGTTTGATCAATCGTGACTATATTCCCATTAAATGGAAATCATACAATGTGAAATAGGGAAGAAGAAATGGCTTGCATACTGTACATCCAACTCCTACCTAGCAAGAGATTGTAGTCCAGGGGTGAATCAACCACCTTGACCTCTATCACAATGGTCTTCCCTCCCAAATGGACCTTAAGGGAAGGGAGAATCCATGTGGCTTGAACAATCTCCCATCGAACGCAGTTAACATGGTCGTATCCTTAGACAACTCATGGGAACCTAAACCCCTCCAACACGATAAAGACATCACAAAAGTAGTAGCACCTTCGTCAATCATAGTAAGCTTGATGGTCATGTTAATACATTCTACGTGAATCAAAAGAGACACATAGTAAGGCAAGTGAGGCTGAAGTCCTGCGGTTTCAAATTTAATCACGGAGGAAGAATTATCATCATTCACACCAAGGGAAGAAAGCAAATCCTTCCTTTGCGAAGGACAACTCTGAAGCACTTCCAATGCAGACATCACAGAAGGAGTGTGGCCCAAATCCTTAACAGCTGAATAGTTCTAGGCGCATTAGGATTGTGACCCAAATGCTTAAGGACTCCCTTAGGAATGCGAGGTGTAGCTTTAGGTTTATCCACATGTTTCTCAATACGCAAAGGAGACCCTGGTGGATCAAGTTCCTTTCCTGGGCTGTGTTGTGATGAACCATAGTCCTTCGCATGGGTCACAACTTTCATAGCACGTACCATGTTAATGAAACCATGACCAGTACCCTCCTATGGATCTTGAGAACCACCAGACTGATCATGGGTCCTAGAGTTCATATTTTGATTGTGAGGTAAAGGGTTAGTCAGCACAGCTAGGCCCTGTGACAAGAATCTCGAGGATTCATCGATAAAAGGGCACAAGTAAGTGAGGTGATCATCCTTACAAAACTTGCAAGGGAACTTAACCTTACGTTTAGCTTTCTTTTCCCCCCCAGCATCACGAGCATTCTTGCCATTATTATTAGCATTTTCATTCCTATTGCTGCCCTTACGATTATTCTTACCCTTCTTTTTATTCCGTCTAGGATGCTGGTTACCCTTCTGGTCTGACGATTGTATTGAAAGCACACTCACCGTTTGGGTGGGTTGAGAAGAAGTCGTGGCTTATCCTAAAGTAGATTGGTTGAGTGACAATTGACTAACTTGTTTTGCAACTGAATCCACAGGTTTAGCACTCGCACAACCCACAATGCCATTGGCATGTGGTCAAGGTTTAACTTTGGGGTTGAAACTAGAATGCGAAGCATTGGGAATGATCTCATATAACAAACCGGGCTTAGCATAGATCAAATCCAGTTCCTCCGCCCTAAAAATGGCCCGTTCCTCATTTTGCACTCCAGATGTAGAAACATCCTTCACTATATACGGTAATAAATACTTAAGGAACCATTTGAGGAGGAATTCCGGCGGTATAAAGGCTTTAATTAACCTCTTCCGTCTATTCCACTCTTGGATATGGTCCAAGATATGCATGGCTTTATCCTGCCAAAATGTCTACAAGGGTTCAATACCAACCTCATAACGCACTGGTAGCTAGAAGTGGTTAAGAAAAGTCATCGTTAGGTCATCAAACAAAGTGAATGCTCCCCTAGGTAGCTCTATATACCATTTCGCAGCAGGCCCTGTAAGGGTGCATTAAGATAGTCTCAAACGGATTGAGTCTTGATGTAAGGAATTCGAAGAGCACCATAGGTGAAAGGTAGTAGCATGTTCGCTCTAATCCTCTCCTGATTTTCCCTCAAACTTGGGTATGTCCGAGGGAATCTTAGTAGGGACAGCTGGTCAAGCTGGGTCATGAGCTACAGGATCATTCATCAATCTCGACAAGTCAAGAAGATTCAGCGTGGCGAGGAAAGGGAGGCTAGGATGATGAGTTCGATGGAACACTCCCTGATAGTTTTGATTCACATAGGTCTGATTACCACCATGGCCTTGGCCATAGTTTCCTCCTCCCATTTGACTCGTATAGGGTGGCATGGAAGCACCATAGTGTGTTCTACCCTGACTAGTCAGAGCTACAAAGCCATAATTTGCAGAGTAAGTGGGTTGTTGATACCCACATCCATAAGGTGAAAATCCCTGTCCATACTGCATCCCATAATAAGGTCCGAAATTCATCGCATGCGATGTCCCACGAGACACTCTATAAGTAGTAATATATTCTCCGAAAGTAGGAATATACATACCGAAAGTAGGGATATATGCTCCGAAAGTAGTAACATGACCTCTAGAAGTATGAACATAACCTCCAGAAGCAACGAGCGGTATGTAAGCTTGAGACACAATCGGTCTAGTAACTGTAGTATGGACCTGACTCGTAGCAATGTTCCTCCCTGAAGGACCACGTGAATGAGGTTGAGGGTGAACATTCCAAGAACTAGGGACAGAGAACGAAGGGATTTGTGTAATTAAGTACATACTATTCCCTATAGTCACTCATCTCAGATCTATTATCCTAATAGGATCACTAACCCTAGACCTAGGAGGAATATGTGATGTAGCTTCCACCACTAAAAGTGAAGGTGCAATGTGACTAGTGCTTCCAAACCTCTCCGCATGGTAAGGAATGAGAGTGCCCCCAGGCATAGTTCTAGGTTAAAACTTAGATTCGACATGAAATGCCAAATCATGTGTAGAAAAACCAAACATACCATAACTACCATAACTAGTGCTTGTGGGTTCGAGATGAGTCTCATCATCCTCCAACATTCCATACCCGTGATGCGTCAATGGGGAATCAACCCTAGAGTAAGTAGGTCTATCATGAAAGGTTCCTATCTCAGAAATCATAGGACCTAACTCAGTCAAGTCGGCTGAAGGATCATAGTTAGGAGTAAACTCCCCATCTTCCACATGAATGGGAGAAGGTGGTTTAGGAATACCTTCAATATGGTCTCCCATGGTGTGTGAATCAATGTGCAAAGTAGTCCGCCTGGACTGTCTATTTCTCTCTCCCAAAGGAGGAGGAGATGTAGAAGGTAGAAGTCCTGCTAAACAATGAGAACGGCGAGGAGCCGCACCTGAATCCACAATGACTCAAAAAATATAAAAGACTCTCTATCTACACAAACCCTAGGCAAGCTATCGTGCACAGATAAATCACCAATAAAATCTAAAGCAAAATACAAGAAATCAAGGGTAGGATAAGTGAGCTCCCGAATGAAGCAGGTATGTCTCGCCTAGGAGAGGCTTGAGACTCCCATACACAACAAGCGGAGGTACGTAACCAATTATTGTGGCCCTTAGTTTCAACACGTAAAGCGACTATGCTGTTCGACCCCAACCTAGCCGAGACACCCACAGAATAACCCCTGCAAAGTACCCCCTTCATATCCTAGGTAAGGCCACTAAGGTCACCTAAATATTATCAATGTTCAAGCAGACAGTCGTAGGTGGGATTGACCGTATGGGCAGGGTAGCAAAGCTCGAAACTCTCGAAAGAGCCCCTAGATACGGATACAATCCTGGAAATATCTCTAGTGCTACATAGTTATGACTAGGGGTCATCCCAATCAATAACCGCTCACACTGCCTCGTGCTTAACTCCCTTTTGAGAGGAGGATCCTCAGAAACATTGGTTATACCAAGTATTTTACACACTCACCTGGACAGACACATACATGTTGCTGTGTAGTGGTCTTGGAGAATTTACTCACAATGAACTATTCCAAGACCCTAAAACCTAATCTTGTTGGTGAACCCCATCAAATAAAATATTGTAGTTTTTTTTAATTAAGCGTTGATTTTAATTGGCTTTATTACTCAAAAGAGGGATATGTCCGTGCAACTAATGGTGTTATGACACAACATGAAGTAAAATGCACACCTAATAATAAATGTAAATGCATTGTGTCCATGAAAGCAGGGTATGCTACTACGTGAAATACAAAATTCTCTTCAAATGATAAATGCTAACTTTCCTATATGAAATCCTGACTGATACTCCAAAGCAAATCTAGTGCAAGTACTATGCGAAATGCAAAATGCAATGCATGATGATAAGAAAATATTTTTGGATTTTTTGAAATAAAATGATATATAAAAAACAAAAGAATGATTCTACAACCCCCAAAATCTGCAAGCACACTCAAGTAGCACTCAAGCAAACCACTAAGGTAAAAGAAATCTAATGCACTAATCTCAAAACAAAAAATCAAAAATTCAATGACAACAACATTCTTAAAAAAGAAATTTACCCTAAAAAAACATCTCTGGTTAGAAACAGGGATGTATACAGACTCTAGAAGTATCAAAGGAGACTCAGCAATCATCAAAACTCACCCAACAACCATTTAACTTCCTCTAAAATGAAAAACTAAGGGCATACACGACTGTTCACAGTAAACCCGCGTGTATACATGGAAATGGTAGAGAAAACCGTGTGTATACACGTCTATGATCTCAAAACTCACGTACAAGAAGAAATGTGCATAAAAATCAAGGCAAACAGACAAGCTGAGACAAAATTCACACCAATCCGACACTGCTAGGAAAACATGCCCCCAGACCCGACACAGAAACAAGAGAGAAAGAGCAATTCAAAGTCATTGAATGCCGATAGAAAACCCCCAAATGCTAACTACTAGGAACTCCCCAGCGGAGTTGCCAATTCTATTATGGAAATAACTTCCTATGGCTTGGGGTACCACAATAGACAGCTTTACTCTAGAAATCAATCCTTTCCAATATGAAATAGAAATTAAAGATCTAATACTAAAGGATCAGACCTCGTACCTTATTTTGGACGGTTGAAGTAGATCCCCATTGAGCTTTCCAACTTCCACTTGAATTGATAGATTACTTCCTCAACAACAAGTAAACAATATAAGCATACTATATATATTGGTGTTAGATATATTCTAGCATATATAATCAACAATTTATAATCATTTCAAATCATCCCATGGATAAAATATTCATTCAAACATACATTATTTGATAGGAAAAGATATTTCTATTAATATAAAATCATAGATTACAATGAATACAACCTCTGTCGGCACGTCTGCGAATCAGAGAAACTGAATCTCCCACTTGGGCCTCCACCAAATCAATCGTCCATCTCTCGATAGCAAGCTCACAAGAAAACGGCAAGATTGGGAAGAACACAAAAGTGCTCCAAGGGACAAAGGGATACAGAGTTA
The DNA here is from genome assembly GCA_001517045.1 of Pseudotsuga menziesii. Classification (NCBI taxonomy): domain Eukaryota; kingdom Viridiplantae; phylum Streptophyta; class Pinopsida; order Pinales; family Pinaceae; genus Pseudotsuga; species Pseudotsuga menziesii. The sequence continues at coordinate 379,734 of LPNX010889236.1, read as the reverse complement.
AGCATAAGTTCCGGCAACAACGGACTATAATTTATTTGCTCTCAATTCTCTCTTATGCCTTCAATGTACCAAAGAGTTCCTTATATATCTTTTCAAAGGGGTAATGAAAGGTTGAATCCGAGTGATCTCAAGGCATATGGAAGGCCAGGAGTCAAGTGAGTCAGATCCATGTCAAGGAAAACTCCAAAAGGATTTGGATTTTGTACACATCCCGATGTACGTGGTTTTAGTGGTCAAACCCGTGTATATACGCAATTAGAGGTTTAAAAGTTGTGTATATGGATTTTCACACGTTTTTAGGGATGGTCAAGGAAACATAAAAGGACAAAAAATGGTCCAAGGGGTCTAAGGAGTCTGCAGAGGGACAGGGGAAAGGCCATACAAGTGTGATTCACTTGGAGTGGTAAAATCAGCTATAACAAGGGCGCCCCATGAGAATGGTATCATCAATGAATTGTTGGTGAGTCTGGGGGCATACCCCATCATGAGCCTTAACTCCTCATATTTCCCCACGATCAACCTGGGCCACAATGAGATGACTCGGGCCCTGAGGCATAAGGATGAAGAGGAAAGGAGACAAAAGGTCTCCTTGGAGAATACCACGAGAGGGTTGAAAAGTGTTGGTCGGAGAACCATTGAGCAGGATGTTATAGAAAGGATGAAGAGGAAAGGAGACAAAAGGTCTCCTTGGAGAATACCATGAGAGGGTTGAAAAGTGTTGGTTAGAGAACCATTGAGTAGGATGTTATAGAAGGGCATTGTGACTAAACCCATAACCCACTCCAACCAATCAAGAGAGAAACCAAAGGCCCCCAGCATCTTCTCTAAGAATTTCCAATTTAGTTTATCATACACCTTTGCTATAACAAGATTTATCATCATTACAGGAGTCCTCATGATTTTGAGTGAGTGCAACACCTCGTGGACAAGAATAACCCCATCCATGATCTGTCTACCTTCCATGAAACCAGATTTCTCTAGGCTATTGATCATAGGAAGGAGAGGTTTGAGCCGATTATCAATGACCTTGGAGATAATTTTTTAAATGATGTTACATAATGTGAATGGTATGAATTTGTCAGGAGAGTCCTCCCTTGCCTCTTTGGGAATTAGGGTGAGGTAGGTGCCATTAAAGGCTTTGAGGACTCCCCTCTTGGTCCTATATTCCTCCACAATGCCAAGCACTTCCTCCTTGACAAGATCCCAGAAGTGATGAAAGAAGTTGGTTGTCACATGCCCCAATTTTTCAAAAACAATATTATTAGATTTGATTTTATTCAAGGTCAATATGTTAAATTTTATGCTAAGTTGCAAGTGATGACTCAGCAGAGTCAAGGATATTGAATGTAATTCTGAATATTTTAATTATAAACAAATAAAACTGGAGACAACAGCTTAGGAGAGCTATTAAAAGAGTGTTCACTGGTCAAGTTGGTGGAGGAGACTAGGTGGAGAGAAAATAGACAAGTGGAAACATCCTCAAACACTTCCAACTATTGTAGGTGGCAATCTCCCTACATTTGGGGTCATGATCCCCCAATAAAGTGGGATCAGAGCAGGTGGCTTAATTAATGACAACTGACCCAAAAGACCTAGGCAATCTTTATGAAAATGCCCAGTGAAGAGAGCTAAGGCTGCTCATTGCAAGGAAGTGATCATTCAGGTGAATGTACTTCAGAGGAATTCAATGGAAAGGGAATTTGTGGAAGGAGTTTGAGTGGTTAACTGCTAAGTGATCTAGTGCAGCTTTTCAGTTGAAGGATCTTACTGCTGAGTGCAGAGTGATTACTGAGTCATTGGACTAGTCTATTGTTTTTTTTCTCCACTAGTTCTCGGCCAAGGAGACCAGGAACAGGCTCGGGGGTCCTAAGGAGACGCTGTCTGAGCGCTCTCCAGGAGTTTGGTAGGGAGTAATGGCCTCCTAACACTGTTGTTGTACAGCTTAATCAGGTGCTACAATATTTTTGTTTTACTGTGTTAGATAGTTAAATATGGATCTGACTGTTAAATGAATGTCAAGTATTTAGTTATAAATTGTTATGAGTTAGTAATAGTTTGGATTAGTGAAAGAATGAATCTAAATAACTAAAAATAATTCTAATATATGTTTTTCCACGTCTGGAAGGACCAGACCGTACTTTAGCACATACAGAGTATTTAAAATGGATGAAGGATATGATAGGAGTATGAAATGAATAGTTGTATTATGCATTTCATAATATCAGAGTGTTTTATTTATGTATATAGATTATTATCAAAAAAGAAGAATAACCTATTTATCTATGTTTATTGTTTAACCAACTTATTATTGTAGTATACTAGAAAAGAAAGAGCAATAACTCAGCACAGGTAGAAGATTCATTATATTAATAAAATACCCTAATAGAAAATAGGTTATGCTTACACACAGTATATTATTCTTCTTATTGAACTTAAAACATGCAGGAGGGTAAAAACTATGTTATGCTTTAGATATATTTTCTCTATATTATATTTTTTAACCTGTTGCTTATGCAGTAGAAGAAATACAACTAAACTAGTTGTTTACCTTCAGTTCAACAAAGGTATAAATTAAAAAGTATATAGTTTATTTATTAATCATAATAATCTAAGACTAACAGATACTATTAACTCAGGAAAGTAATATGAAAAAATAACTATAGTATTAAGAAGAAACTTATTTAAAATATCTAAGTTCAACTATCAAATTCTTTTTATCTTTTCATTAGATAAAAAACAGGAATATGATAATAATCCACATATACATAAGTGTATATTTATAAAACGAACTATTTCTTTTAAATGTTACAAATAAGATATACATGTAAAAGAAAACTACAGAGTTGAAAACCCTAAGGAGAAATAATATATTTACAAATAACAACCATTTAAGTGATAATCCGATTACTTGGATTATTTAATAATAATCGACAAAACTATTATAAATTGTTACAGTCCTTTAAGGACAAGTAAAAAGACAAATGAAATATCATAACTGAAATACTTCATAATACATCTGAACACTAATTAAATGAATTTAACCAAGTAAAAGACCTTTTAATAAATAATTGAAAGATTTATTTATATAAGGGTTACATACAGGAAAAACCCTAGCTCATCTTCTTAGCAAATAAATATTCAGTACCAATTACTCTACGAAACATTTACAGTTACATATTAAGGTAAATAATTACATTATAACTGAAAAAGCAATAGATGGTAAATTTATTTTATTCACACAAAGTCACCAAACAGTACACTGCTGAAAACGAGTCTAAGCTCAAAGGCAGACTATCTTAAAAGACATGGCATTACATTAACGAACCCGAAGGCTGAACATAAAACCCAAGTCTAAGCCAACAGCCAGAAGAGCTCAACCTCACGCAATGAAAGACCATGACAGAAGGGAAAAAAGGGAGTTACAGGCAGGCCGTAAAGCCAAATGCAAGGAGAACAACAAACCCTAGCAGAGTAAAAGAAACCACGGTGGAAAGTTGGCAATATGACTAAGCTCAAAGGAACCATAGCATGACAAACCCAGGCGTTGGAACAATTAAACACTAATTATCACTCATGGCCGCCATGAGAGCTTGCAGAGCAGCCCGAAGTGCCAACGCAAAATGTGGAGGAAGAATAAGCCAAGCGTTAGGGTTGCTTGGTATTATATACAACCAGTACATGTGCATGAGAAAACCACGTGGCCTCAATAATACAAATCATGTAGTGGGTCGAATTTCAATAGTTTACCTACGACCAAATAATATCCAATTATTTACCAAATGATTTTAACAAACGACGCATAAACTATAACATATGCCTTCTTATCATGTCATAAAATATTTTTCTTGATGTATAGTTTGATAACTCATCATGGGCATGGGGATACAACCTTAAGTTAATGTTGACCTAACACAAGATTGGTAATCATATAGTCTTGTATAACCCTGAAATCCTTGCTTGAAACTTTTGGAAAACGATGATATTTGATTATGCTTGGGTTATGTAACAAACCTTTTATCCTTAAACCATTCAGCTTGGGGTGGATGGTAATTAATCAAGTTTTATAGTAATGTTAATATTACTTTATGAGTGTTTTATTAACCATGTTTTATCAACGTTAATTCTAGCAAAGTATAGTGATCATTTTTCATATAAAAAGTCCAAATTGAATTTTGTAAAACCATCAAATAACTATAGTTTTCTATATTTAATTACATTGTGGGCTATGCATAGTTACACCCTTCTCTTACAATAATTCGAGTTATGACAATTATAAAAAAATTGCATAGCATAGTATTGAGTAGATTCATGAACACTTTACAAGTTCAACGTTGTTTGAACTTGTATGTTTAACAAACAAACTAGTATATGTATGTTCATAAGCCTTATAAACACCAACGAATCAAATAATAGTAAACTATGAGGATGGCTACTATAGTAAAGGAACACTTTATGAATTCCTTTACATAGTTCAAATTGGTCAGACTTTATTAAACTATGGTTGTTCTCAACTTGGCATTTGCTAGAAATTCACCATGTCTATTTAGTTTAGTAAGTTGGTTTTATGGTTAAACAAAATAAATGGTGCTTAGCATAGGATAGAAGGTTGACCCTTTTTGAAAATATCAACCTTAGAAACCATGTGTAGACATGAACTGAATACAAGCAAAGTATTATAGAAATAATATGAATTGGAATAGAATGATCCTACTCGAATATATAATCATTAGAACCACATGGTTCGATGTAGAAGTATAGGCAAATAGTGTTTCCTTATGAAAAGATTCTATTTTTTTTAGAATAAGCAAAGTTATAATGTCAAGAAGTTTACAAATTGTAAATTTCCCCGCCGAAGACAAATATCAATCAGCTTGATACTCAAGTAAGTAGTACGATAAAGTATAATAACCAAAAGTACAATTAGTATGACATTGCAAGATATGCATATTAAAGTAAAAGTTACTAAGCAACTAAGATTACAAGTTAGAGCCACAATAAGTATCTTTATTGTTGCTACGTACGATGTAGAAAGAAGCTCAATCATCTGAACTTCGTTTACAAGAAAAATTGAAGAAAGAAAACTGTTTTTACCTCACGGAAGTTGTTTGGAATTTAGCAGGTTATTTACTAAGATTATTAATTACAAATGAAAATACTTCTGGGTACTTTATGAAATTAAAATGTTACTCATTCGATCATACCTGTAAACCTGTAAGAACAAGTAATCTTTCTGCATTAGCACTAATGCTAAGTAAGCCCAATATTCGAAGTTAGATTCCACCTACTTGTCATAAAGAAAACTCATCAGTAAACTGAAATAAAACAAAACGCAAGTAAAACTTATTCATGTTACAAAAAGGAAACTGCCGAGTTAACATAATTGAGATTATGTAATACTAATCATTTGACTGTTGCTTTTATTGCTAACCTTTAGCTGTTAGTAAACCGCAGTTTAAACATTTTATGTTATCTCGAAATTTTAAATTTTTGTGAAAATTTGGGGTTTTGACATGTGGTATCAGAGCACAAGGTTCAAACACTAGGCCTTGATGAAGCCCAACTAGATTTTATGAAACAGTAAATTGAATTATTATGCTGATGTATTTTCTTTTAAATGTTATTCAACAGAGAAATTGTTTTTTGAAGTTTAACAAATAGGAGGAAACTCCAGTTACTAAACCAAGAAACTTACCAAGAGATCCTACACCATAATATTTAACTACCAATTCCTCAGAACTGTTACAAACTGTAAAAGACCTAAAATCTGAAATGGAGTCTGTAAAACGAGAGGATGAAAGGATTTTGACGGCTCGGGAGGAGATGAATCAGATCGTAACTGAAAAGTTTCAAACTGAGGGTAGGGGTAGAAGAATCGAATCAAAAGATACAAATAATCAACGTAAATCTAAAAAGATGAAACATACTAATGATGAAAGCAGTTCATCTTCTGAGGTGTTTGGTGAACAATGAAATTTCCATTATACTAGTGATAGTAGTGATGATAATCTTTACACTAAAAAGATGAAATACAAACCTTATGATGAAATTTCTGGGGAATTCAAAAAGATAAAACCACCAACATTCAATGGAGAGACTAAGAAGGGGGAGGAAACAGAATCTTGGTTATCTGGGATTAAGAAGTATTTCTAGATATACAACTATTCTAACCAATTAAAGGCTATAATCGCTATCTACAATCTCTTAGGAAAGGCTGACATTTGGTGGTAGGACTTGAAAAGAGTGAAGGGAATAAAAGAGAAAAATGTAAATTAGAGTACCTTTAAGAGGTACTTTAAAAAGAAATTTCTATCTAAGAAATACTATGAAGAGAGAGCAAAAGAATTTTATGAGCTTAAATTAGGATCAATGATAATGAAAGATCTAAACAGCAAGTTTTTAAGTCTACTTAGGTATGTGTCATACCTTGTAGATGAGAAACCAAAGGTACAACGATTCCTCAGTTGTCTACCTTATCATATTAAGGATATGATTGAATATGAGAATCCAAAGACTTTGGAAGAAGCTATGAGGAAATCTAACTTCTGTTTTGAATAGAACCGGAAAAACGAAAACTTGGCCAACTGGAAAGCCAAGAAAAATAATAACCAATATGAGAAAAAGAAGAAGGATTTTGTGCCCAACAAAAATTGTAAGAACAGTAAGGCCATAAGTTATTCTAATAATAAGAACATCCAAGGAAATAAGAATAATTCACCTATAAATCATAATAATTATAAGGGTAAGGAATTTGCTAATAATCATGGAAATTTTACCAAGAACTTTGAGCGCAAAGAACCTATAAAGTGCTAGTAGTGTAATGGCCCACACTATGCTTTAGTCTATCCTAATCGAAAAAAGACTGTTAGCAATATTCATACCATACATGAGGAGATGACTGTTGGTGAATTAGCAAGGACCATGCCCAGAATCAATGTAGCCTTGGATAATTGACAAGCAGAATATCAAATTTCCATGGTGGAAGTAGAAGGTATGATAAATAAAACCTCTGTAACTATTTTCATTGATCCAGGAGCTAGTCTTAGTTATATTGCACTTAAAATGGTAGAAAAATGCAAGTTACCTGTTGAAAAATTTGAGAATTCTTGGTTGGTTCAGTTAGCCACTGGCGCTAAAAGAAAGGTAGCTTGTTTTGTAAAAGAATGTGCAGTAGTTATGGATCATTTTGAAACTGTTGTAAAGCTTAATGTATTTCCTGTTAGTTCTTATGATTTACTGATCGGTATGGACTGGTTAGAACAACATAGGGTAATTTTAAATTGTTATGATAAAACCTTCACATGTTTAAACAGTGATGGAAAACCAGTAAGTGTAAAAGGAATCCCTAGAAAAACCACTATAAGGCATATTTCTGCTCTACAGCTTAAGAGAGTTGTTAGGAAGGGATGTAAATCTTATGCAGTAACAATAACTGATGAGGAGAGTCTAATTAAGAGAGATAAGATAAAATTGGAGGACATACCTGTCTTAAGAGAATATGTTGATGTATTTCCTGAAGAAATTCTAGGACTACCTCCGAAAAGGGAATTGGATTTCACCATTGAGCTAGTACCTGGTGTAGTACCTAGCTCAAAGGCCCCTTATCGAATGAACATACTTGAACTTAATGAATTAAAATCCCAATTAAAATAACTAATTGATAAAAAGTATTTTCGACCAAGTGTGTCTCCCTGGGGGGCACTTGACATCTTCGTTAAGAAAAATGATGGAACCATGCGACTTTGCATAGATTACCATCAATTGAATAAGATAACCATTAAAAATCGATATCCATTGCCCCGCATAGATGATCTGTTCAATCAACTATGTGGAGTCACAGTGTTTTCAAAAATAGATTTAAGGTCTAGATATCATCAAGTTAGGATTAAAGATGAATACATCTTTAAGACAACCTTTAGAACTCGATATGGTCATTTAGAGTTTGTCGGTATGCCATTCGGGCTTACTAATGCTCCAGTTGTTTTCATGTGTTTAATGAACAACGTTATGCATAAGTATTTACATAATTTTGTAGTTGTGTTCATCGATGACATTTTAATCTATTCAAAAACTGAAAAAGAACATAAAGAACGTTTAAATATTGTTTTGCAAGAGCTACGAGATCATCAACTCTTTGCAAAGTTTAGTAAATTTGATTTCTTCAAGGATAAGATTCAGTAAATAGGTCATGTGGTGACCAAGGAAGGGATTTCAGTATATCCCGAAAAGATAAAAGCAATAGAATATTGGTCGGTTCCTAAGGATGTAACGAATGTTTGATCTTTCATGGGCATTACCGGTTACTACCGGAGGTTCGTTGAAGGATTTTCGAGGATCGTGAATCCGATAACTTCTTTGTAGAAGAAAGGAAAGAAGTTTGATTGGAACCAGAAATGTAAAGAAATCTTTAAAAAGTTAAAAACTTTATTAACCAGCACACCTATTTTAAGAATAGCTGATCCTAATAAAGAATTTGTAATGTACACTGATGCCTGCAATGATGGCTTAGGTGGTGTTCTGACTCAAGAAGGGCATGTTATTGCCTATGAGTATAGAAAGTTAAAAATTGATGAAAATAATTATGCAACTTACGATCTAGAATTACTAGTTGTTATAGACGCGTTAAAGATGTGGCGACATCACCTAATTGGCAGAAAATTTATTTTAATGACTGATAATAAAAGATTGAAGTATCTGTTAGATCAGCCTAATCTAAATGCCAGACAAGCTGGGTGGCTATCTTTCTTAAGTGAGTATGATTTTGAAATTCATCACATAAAAGGTAAAGAAAATAAATTTGTTGATGCATTAAGTAGGAATGCAAGACTGAATTTTGCAGCAGCTATTAGCACTTATGCTACAGATTTGAATGAACAACTTAAAGCAGGAACAGAACAAGATGAAATTTACCAAAATTTACAAACTAAAACTAAAGAAAATCCAATAGAAATCTTAAGTAAAGGGTACAGTTTGAATTCCAAAGAATTTTTACTGTATATAGACAGAATGTATGTACCTAACATACCTAAAGTTAAGCTGTTAATTTTGGATGAAATTCATAAAACTCCATACTCACGTCATCCCAGCTATCAAAAGACTATAACTATGTTAAGAAAAGAATATTTTTGGCGAAATATGAAGACTGAAGTAGTAGAATATATTGCTAGGTGTTTTGAATGTTAGCAGGTGAAAACTGAACATCAACACCCAGCTGTATTATTTCAGCCATTATCCATTCCTAGTTGGAAATGGGAGATAATTAGTCTCGATTTCATTACTGGACTGCTGAGAAATCAAAATCTGAATGATTCCGTTATGGTAGTAGTGGATAAGTTAAGTAAAGAAGCTCATTTTATACCTGTTAAAACTACATATAAAGCTGCAAACATAGCTGATATCTTTCTAAAATAGATTTTTCGATTGCATGGAATACCGAAAGTAAAAATCTTAGATAGAGATCCTAAATTTACAGGTAACTTTTGGAAATATCTATTTAAAGGATTAAACACTACATTAAATTTTATTACTTCTTTCCATATTCAAATAGATGGACAAACTGAAAGAGTAAACCAAGTACTGGAAGATCTATTAAGAATGTATGTGAAAGACCAGCCAGGTAAATGGGAGGATTATTTGCATCTGGTAGAATTTGCTTATAATAATAATTATCAGACATCAGCGAGATTTAGTCCTTTCAAAATTTTGTATGGAAGGAAATGCAATACTTCTATCTCTTGGAGTAATCCGGTGGATAGATTGGTATTAGGTCTCGAATTGTTAAAGGAAATGGAGGAAATTGTAAAACAGGTGCAAGGTAATTTGAAAGTTGCACAGGATCGGAAGAAAAGTCAAGCAGACTTTAAAAAAACTCCAAAGGATTTTTAGGTAGGTGAACATGTGTTCATCAAGGTGAGGCCCAAAAAGAGCTCTCTGAGATTGGGGAGTTGTGCAAAATTCGCACCTCATTACTATGGTCCATTTGAAATTATGTCTAGGATTGGACAAGTAGCTTATCAATTAGCATTACCACCAAATTTAAGAGTACATAATGTTTTTCACATTTCTGTATTAAAGAAATATGTTCATGATGCTACTCATGTTGTTAATTGAAATGATGTACAGGTGTAACCAAAAGGATATTTTCTGGTGGAACCAGACTGTATCCTCAGGCGGAGGGAGATCACACTTCGAAACTGCACCATTGAACGGGAGAAGGTGCAATGTAATCACCTTAGTCCAGAGGAAGCCACCTGGGAATTGCAAAGTAATATGAGAGATGCATATCCAATTCTGTTCTAAGGGAATTCTAAAGATGAAGAATAAATAACATCGATGACGATGTTATATTCTAAGGGGGTGTGTATGTCACATGCCCCAATTTCGCAAAAACAATATTATTTTATTTGATTTTATTCAAAGTCAATATGTTAAATTTTATGCTAATTTGCAAGTGATGACTCAGTAGAGTCAAGGATATTGAATGTAATTATGAATATTTTAGTTATAAATAAATAAAAGTGGAGACAACAACTTAGGAGAGCTGTTAAAAGAGTGTTCACTGGTCAAGTTGGTGGAGGAGACTAGGTGGAGAGAAAAAAGACAAGTGGAAGCATCCTCAAACACTTCCAACTGTTGCAAGTGGAAACCTCCCTACATTTGGGGTCATGATCCCCCAAGAAAGTGGGATCAGAGCAGGTGGCTCAATTAATGACAACTGACCCAAAAGACCTAGGCAATCTTTATAAAAATGGACATTGAAGAGAGTTGAGGATTCTCATTCCAAGGAAGTGATCATCCAAGTGAATGTACTTCAGAGGAATTCAATGGCAAGGGAATTTGTGGAACGAGTTTGAGCGGTTAACTGCTAAGTGATCTAGTGCAGCTTTCTAGCTGAAGGATCTTACTGCTGACTGCAAAGTGATTACTGAGTCATTGGACTAGTCTATTGTTTTTTTGCTCCACCATTTCTCAGCCAAGGAGACCAGAAACAGGCTTGGGGGTCCTGAGGAGACACTGTCTGAGTGCTCTCCGGGAGTTTGGTAGGGAGTAACGGCCTCCTAACACTGTTGTTTTCTAGCTTAATAAGGTTCTACAATCTTTTTGTTTTACTGTGTTAGATAGTTAAATATGGATCTGACTGTTAAATGAATGTCAAGTATTTAGTTATAAATTTTTAAGAGTTAGTAATCTTTTGGATTAGCGAAAGAATGACTTTGAATAACTGAAAATAATTCTAATCTGTGTTTTTCCATGTCTAGAAGGACCAGACCGTACTTTAGCACAAACAAATTATTTAAAATGGATGAAGGATATGATAGGAGTCTAAAATGAATAGATGTATTATGCATTTCATAATATTAGAGTGTTTTATTTCTGTGTATAGATTATTATCAGAAAAGAACAATAACCTGTTTATCTATGTTTATTGTTTAACCAACTTATTATTCTAGTATACTGGAAAAGAAAGAGAAATAACTCAGCACAGGTAGAAGGATCATTATATTAATAAAATACCCTAATAGAAAATAGGTTATGCTTACACACAGTACATTATTCCTCTTATTGAACTTAAAACATGGACGAGGGTAAAAATTGTGTTATGCTTTAGATATATTTTCTCTATATTTTATTTTTTAACCTATTGCTTATGCGGTAGAAGAATTACAGCTAAACTAGTTGTTTACCTTCAGTTCAACAAAGGTATAAATTAAAAAGTATATAGGCTATTTATTAATCATAATAATCTAAGACTAACAAATACTATTAGCTCAGGAAAGTAATATGAAAAAATAACAATAGTATTAAGAAGAAACTTACTTAAAATATCTAAGTTCAACTATCAAATTCTTTTTATCTTTTCAGTAGATAAACAACAGGAATACCATAATAATCCCCATATACATAACTGTATATTTATAAAATGAACTGTTTCTTTTAAATGTTACAAATAAGATATACATGTAAAAGAAAACTACAGAGTCGAAAACCCTAAGAAGAAATAATATATTTACAAATAACAACCATTTAAGTGATAATCCAATTACTTGGATTATTTAAAAATAATCGACAAAACTATTATAAATTGTTACAGTCCTTTAAGGAAAAGTAAAAAGACAATTGAAATATCATAACTGGAATACTTCATAATACATCTGAACACTAATTAAACAAATTTAACCAAGTAAAAGACCTTTTAATAAATAATTGAAAGATTTATTTATATAAGGGTACATACAGGAAAAACCCTAGCTCATCTTCTAAGCAAATAAATATTCAGTACCAATTACTCTATGAAACAGTTACAGTCACAGCTTAAGGTAAATAATTACATTATAACTCAAAAAGCAATAGATGGTAAATTTATTTTATTCACATAGAGTCACCAAATAGTACACTACTGAAAACGAGTCTAAGCTCAAAGGCAGATTGTCTTAAAAGACATTGCATTACATTAACGAGCTCGAAGGCTGAAATTAAAACCCAAGTACAAGACCCAGCTTGTGGCCAAGTTTACCATCGAGGAAGTGAGGGTTTATAAACTTTACAGAGCCCTTAAAACATTTAAAAAAGAAATTGTATAGCTAAAAGACAAAGCTAGACAAGCTTCCAACTCTTAGTCTCTAATCGACAACCCTGTTATAAGTAGGTGAAAACCCAAACGATGAATGCATGGCTTACCCGTTTGGATATGCGGCCTTTGGAGACAGCCAACAATTTCTTTGTCATGGAGTAGAGCACGGTTTCGAATTCCTGTAAGAGTTGCATTACAGAGTGTTAGTTCTACAAAACCCTAAAACATTATAAACCCTACTATAAAAATAATGTGGCTATCAACTAATTCTAAGTTAAAATAGCACTAAACATTACCATAATAAAAATGACGAATAGTCTAGCAAAGAGACTGTCCTTACAGCAATCAAGCATATGAATCTCCAACCTTGTCATGACGAAGGAGTTTCTCAAATAGCCAGTGAAGCCTTAGTTTTACACAAGTAGTAGTAGGCCATGAAAGAAAGGAAAATTAGGATACAACTGGTCACAAACTCATTGCAAAGGAGAACTATTAGACTTTTTTCAGAGTCTAAGACAACAGCCAGAAGAGCTCAACCTCACGGAGTGATAGACCATGACAGAAGGGAAAAAAGGGAGTTACAGGTAGGCCGTAAATCCAAATGCAAGGAGAACAACAAACCCTGATAGAGTAAAATAAACCACAGTGGAAATTTGGCAATAAGACCGAGCTCAAAGGAACCATAGCATGACAAACCCAGGCATTGGAACAATTGAAAACTGAGTATCACTCACGGTGGCCATGAGAGATTACAGAGCATCCCGAAGGACCAACGCAAAATGAAGAGGAAGAATAAGCCAAGGTTTAGGGTTTCTTGGAATTATATACGACCAGTACATGGCCAGGAGAAAACCATGTGGCCTCAATAATACAAATCATGCAGTGGGTCGACTTTCAATAGTTTACCTGCGACCAAATAATATCCAATTATTTAGCAAATGATTTTAACAAACGACGCATAAACTATAACATATGCCTTGTTATCATGTCATAAAATATTTTTCTTAACGTATAGTTTGATAACTCATCATTGGCATGGGGATACAATGTTAATTTAATGTTGACCTAACACAAGATTGGTAATCATATAGTCTTGTATAACCCCGAAATCCTTTCTTGAAACTTTTGGAAAATGATGATATTTGATTATGGTTAGGTTATGTAACAAACCTTTTATCCTTAAACCGTTCAGCTTGGGGTGGATGGTAATTCATCAATTTTATAGTAATGTTAATATTACTATATGAGTGTTTTATTAACCATGTTTTACGAACGTTAATTCTAGCAAAGTATAGTGATCATTTTTCATATAAAAGGTCCAAATTGAATTTTGTAAAACCATCAAATAACTATAGTTTTCTATATTTAATTACATTGTGGGCTATGCATAGTTACACCCTTCTCTTATAACAATTCAAGTTATGAAAATTATAAAAAAATTGCATAGCATAGTATTGAGTAGATTCACGAACACTTTACAAGTTCAACATTGTTTGAACTTGTATGTCTAACAAACAAACTAGTATATGTATGTTCATAAGCCTTATAAAAACCAACGAATCAAATAATAGTAAACTATGAGGATGGGTATTATAGTAAAGGAACACTTTATGAATTCCTTTAGATAGTTCAAATTGGTCAGACTTTATTAAACTATGGTTATTCTCAACTTGGAATTTGCTAGAAATTCACCATGTCTATTTATTTTAGTAAGTTGGTTTTATGGTTAAACAAAACAACTGGTGCTTAGCATAGGATAGAAGGTTGACCCTTTATGAAAATATCAACCTTAGAAACCGTGTGTAGACAGTAAATTAATAGAAGCAAAGTATTATAGAAATAGTATGAATTGCAATAGAATGATCCTACTCGAATCTATAATCATTAGAACCACATGGTTTAACGTAGAAGTATAGGAAAACAATGTTTCCTTATGAAAAGATTCTATTGTTTTTAGAATAAGCAAACTTATAATGTCAAGAAGTTTACAAACTGTAAATTTCCCTGTAGAAGACAAATATCAATCAGCTTGATACTCAAGTAAGTAGTACGATAAAGTATAATAACCAAAAGTACAATCAGTATGACGTTGCAAGATATGCATATTAAAGTAAAAGTTATCAAGCAACTAATATTACAAGTTAGAGCCATAGTAAGCATCTTTACTGTCGCTATGTACGATAAAGAAAGAAACTCAATCATCTGAAATTTGTTTACAAGAAAAATTGAAGAAAGCAAACTGTTTTTACCTCACGGAAGTTGTTTGGAATTTAGCAGGTTATTTACTAAGCTTATTAATTACAAATGAAAATAATTCTGGGTACTTTATGAAATTAAAACGTTACTCGTTCGATCATACCTGTAAACCTGTGAGAACCAGTAATATTTCTACGTTAGCACTAATGCTAAGTAAGCCCAGGATTCGAAGTTAGATTCCACCTACTTGTCATTAAAAAAAATCATCAGTAAACTGAAATAAAACAAAATGCAAGTAAAACTTATTCGTGTTACAAAAAGGAAATTGCTGAGTTAACATAATTGAGATTATGTAATACTAATCACTTGACTGTTTCTTTTATTGCTAACCTTTCGCTGTTAGTAAACCGTAGTTTTAGCATTTGATGTTATCTCAAAATTTTAATTTTTTTGTGAAATTTTGGGGTTTTGACGTGTGGTATCAGAGCACAAGGTTCAAACACTAGGCCTTGATGAAGCCCAACTAGCTTTTATGAAACAGTAAATTGAATTATTATGCTGATGTATTTTCTTTTAAATGTTATTCAACAGAAAAATTATTTTCTGAAGTTTAACAAACATGTATGGAGAGGCTGGAAGAATATGCAGAGGAGGAATCTCCAGTTACTGAACCAAGAAACTTACCAAGAGATCCTATACCAGAGGATTTAATTACCAATTCCTCAGAACTGTTACAAACTATAAAATACCTAAAATTTGAAATGGAGTCTGTAAAACAAGAGAATGAAAGGATTCTGAGGGTTCTAGAGAAGCTAAATCAGATCGTAACTGAAAATTTTCAAACTTAGGGTAGGGGTAGAAGAACTGAATTAGAAGATACAAATAATCAACGTAAATCTAAAAAGATGAAACACACTAATGATGAAAGTAGTTCATCTTCTGAGGTGTTTGGTGAACAACGAAATTTCCATTCTACTAGTGATAGTAGTGATGATAATCTTTACATTAAAAAGATGAAATACAAACCTTATGAGGAAATATATGGGGAATTAAAAAAGATAAAACCACCAACATTCAATGGAGAGATTACGAAGGGGGAGGAAGCAGAATCTTGGTTATCTGGGATGAAGAAGTATTTCCAGATATACAACTATTCTAACCAATTAAAGGCTAGAATGGCTATCTATAATATGTCAAGAAAGGCTGACATTTGGTGGCAGGACTTGAAAAGAGTTAAGGGAATAAAAGAGAAAAATGTAAATTTGAGTACCTTTAAGAGGTACTTTAAAAAGAAATTTTTGTCTGAGCAATACTATGAGGAGAGAGCAAAATAATTTTATGAGCTTAAATTAGGATCAATGACAATGAAAGATCTAAACAACAAGTTTTTAAGTCTACATAGGTATGTGCCGTACCTTGTAGATGAGAAACCAAAGGTACAATGATTCCTCAGCTATCTACCGTATCATATTAAGGATAGGATTGAATATGAAAATCCAAAGACTTTGGAAGAAGCTATGAGGAAAGCTAACTTATGTTTTGAACAGAACTGGAAGAAGGAAAACTTGGCCAAGTAGAAAGCCAAGAAAAATAATAACCAGTATGACCAAAAGAAGAAGGATTTTGTGCCCAACAGAAATTGTAAGAACAGTAAGGCCAGGAATTATCCTAATAATAATAACTTCCAAGGAAATAAGAATAATTCACCCAACAATCATAATAATTCTAAGGGTAAGGAATTTGCTAATAATCATGGAAATTTTACCAAGAACTTTGAGCACAAAGAACCTATAAAGTGTTGGGAGTGTAATGGCCCACACTATGCTTTAGTTTGTCCTAGTCGAAAAAATATTGTTAGAAATATTCATACCATACAGGAGGAGATGACCGTTGGGGAATTAGCGAGGACCATGCCCAGAATCAACGCAACCTTAGAGAATTGACAAGAAGAATATCAAACTTCCATGGTGGAAGTAGAAGGTATGATAAATCAAACCCCTGTAACTATTTTGATTGATCCAGGAGCTAGTCTTAGTTATATTGCACCTAAAATGGTAGAAAAATGTAAGTTACCTGTCGAAAAATTTGAGAAATCTTGGTTGGTTCAGTTAGCCACTGGCGCTAAAAGAAAGGTAACTTGTTTTGTAAAAGAATGTGCAGTAGTTATGGATCATTTTGAAAATGTTGTAAATCTTAATGTATTTCCTCTTGGTTCTTATGATTTACTTATCGGTATGGACTATTTAGAACAACATAGGGTAATTTTAAATTGTTATGATAAAACCTTCACATGTTTAAACATTGATGGAAAACCAGTAAGTGTAAAAGGAATCCCTAGAAAAACCACTATAAGGCATATTTTTGCTCTACAACTTAAGAGAGTTGTTAGGAAGGGATGTAAATCTTATGCAGTAACAATAACTGATGAGGAGAGTCTAATTAAGAGAGATAAGATAAAATTGGAAGACATACCTGTCTTAAGAGAATATATTGATGTATTTCCTAATGAAATTCCAGGACTACCTCTGAAAAGGGAATTGGATTTCACCATTGAGCTGGTACCTAGTGTAGTACCTAGCTCAAAGGCCCCTTATCTAATGAACATACTTGAACTTAATGAATTAAAATCCCAATTAAAATAACTAATTGATAAAAAGTATATTCGATCAAGTGTGTCTCTCTGGGGGGCACTTGTCATCTTCGTTAAGAAAAATGACGTAACCATGCGAATTTGCATAGATTACCGTTAGTTGAATAAGATGACCATTAAAAATATATATCCTTTGCCCCACATAGATGATCTATTCGATCAACTATGTGGAGTCACGGTGGTTTCAAAAATAGATTTAAGGTTTGGATATCATCAAGTTAGGAATAAAGATGATGACATCTTTAAGACAACCTTTAGAACTCAATATGGTCATTACGAGTTTGTCGTTATGTCATTCGGGCTTACTAATGCTCCAGCTATTTTTATGTGTTTAATGAAGAACATTATGCATAAGTATTTAAATAATTTTGTAGCCATGTTCATCGACAACATTTTAATCTATTCAAAAACTGAAAAAGAACATAAAGAACATAAAGAACATTTAAAGATTGTTTTACAAGAGTTACGAGATCATCAACTCTTTGCAAAGTTTAGTAAATGTGATTTATTCAAGGATAAGATTTAGTATTTAGGTCATGTGGTGACCAAGGAAGGGATTTCAGTAGATCCTAAAAAAATAAAAGCAATCGAAGATCGGTCAGTTCCTAAGGATGTAATGGATGTTCAATATTTCATGGGTATTATTGGTTACTAATGGAGGTTTATTGAAGGATTTTCGAAGATTGTGAACTCGATAACTTCTTTGCAGAAGAAAGGAAAGAAGTTTGATTGGAACCAGAAATGCAAAGAAAGCTTTAAAAGGTTAAAAACTTTATTAACCAGCGCACCTATTTTAATAATAACTGATCCTAATAAAGAATTTGTACTGTGCACTGACGCCTGCAATGATGGCTTAGGCGGTGTTCTGACTCAAGAAGGGCATGTTATTGACTATGACTCTAGAAAGTTAAAAATTCATGAAAATAATTATGCAACTTACGATATGGAATTAGCAGCTATTATACATGCTTTAAAGATGTGGCGACATCACCTAATTGGTAGAAAATTTATTTTAATGACTGATAATAAAAGATTGAAGTATCTGTTAGATCAGCCTAATCTAAATGCCAAACAAGCTAGGTGGCTAGATTTCTTAAGTGAGTATGATTTTGAAATTCAGTACATAAAAGGTAAAGAAAATAAAGTTGTTGATGCATGAAGTAGGAATGCAAGGCTGAATTTTGCAGCAGCTATCAGCACTTATGCTGCATATTTGAATGAACAACTTAAATCAAGAACATAATAAGATCAAATTTACCAAAATTTACAAACTAAAACTAAAGAAAATCCAACATAAAGCTTAAGTAAAGGGTACAGTTTGAATGCCAAAGAATTTTTACTGTATAAAGATAGAATGTATGTACTTAACATACCTGAAGTTAAGCTGTTAATTTTCGATGAAATTCATAAAACTCCATACTCAGGTCATCCCGACTATCAAAAGAATATAACTATGTTAAGAAAAGAATATTTTTGGCCAAATATGAAGACTGAAGTAGCAAAATATATTGCGGACGCTCCAAAGAATCCACACAAACTTTCTATGATTAACACACCGAGTACCCATGGTGCAATTCGAGGAATTTCCTGAGGCCATGCAACGTCAGGTGATTGGGGTACCACAAGCATGGGTTCAGTTATTCTATCCACCACCTAGAGCTGTGGTGTGCTACCACGATCAGAACCCCCCTCCTCCTCCACCATAGGATTAGAGACCTGAGAGTGATTCATTTTTCTACTACTGTGTATTATATTTTGGTGGCTTGGAAGCCCCATTTTTTTATTATGACACTTATGTATTATGATGTCACATTTTGGATGTTTAATGAATTTTTTTTATGATGATCGATTTTATTTATTTACATGTGTGTAAAATTTTAATGTTTGTGATGTGCTTATGGTCTATGAAACAAATTCCAATCTAACACTTAGTTAGCATATGAGTCAGCAACGTGATTAAAAAATTCTTGTAACATGTATGTATGTTATGTTGTCAAATTGTTGTTCTAACAATCTCACATGTAAGAATCTTCGTAGTAATGTTGGATCCCTGATACGATACAAGCCATTAAGCTATGATGCTACTAACTACAAATAAAGACGTACCTCAAGAGAGAGAACACCACGTGAAATGACATCCCGTAATAGCTCAATAACGCCACTATACTTAGCAGCATTGTTCAAAGAAGGCCGTAAACATACACCTCCTGAAGACAATACCTGACCCGTAGGAGTATAAATCACCCATGCAGCAGAGGCTGAGTGTTGAGTGTGGTGGCTAGCACCATCAGCAAATCCTATGTAAGATGAATACTCCATTGACAATCTACCATAAGAACTGAAAGTTAATCAACAAACCCGATCACCATAAGAAAACCTAACTGTGCAAAAAACTGTACAATAATATACAATGATCAGCCCTGGTTGAAGATCATGCATAGTACTTCTTAATATAGAGCCCATTTCTAGGCTCTACTAAGGTTGTCCCTTCATAATCCACCATCTCATAGGTTCCCTTCTCTAACACACATTTGACCACATAAGGACCATGCCACATGGGATTAAACTTCCTTTCCCTCAAGGGTTCTTTAGCGGTCCCACAAAAGGACCAAATATCCTTCACTAAACCTCATCGGATATATAGACTTATCATATTGGACCTTAACGTGATGCTTATTTACTTCTAGAGCCACTAAAGCATCTTGGTGCTGCTCATAAAGCTACTCTATGTGAACCAAACATTCCTCCAATGCGGAAGTGTCTGGTAAAATCTCTATGGCTAGCTTCAATGAAGGGATTTCACATTCAACCAACAATATAGACTCCACTCCATGTACGAGCTGATATGGAGAAAAAATGATGGCAGTCTTAACTGTGGTCCTATAGGCCCACAAAGTAGGATATAACATGATATGCCAATTTGTTTTTCTTTGTGTGATGGTTCGTTGGAGAATGGATTTAAGTGATTTGTTCACTGCTTCAACCTATCCATTCACCTGAGGGTAATAAGAAGAGGAGTGCTCCTGCTTATACCCTAACTTTGAGGCCAACTCTTCCATCATTCGATTCTGAAAGTGCCTACCATGGTTAGTGACAAGCTCTTTAGGAATACCAAACCAAGTAATAATTTGGTTGAATACAAAATGTGCAGCTGTCTCACCATCGGATTTAATCGTGGGCATAACCTCATCACATTTCATGAAGTAATCAAAAGCCACTATAATATGACGATGCCCCCCAACCAAAGCTGGGTTTCAATCCATGAAGTCAAGGCCCCACTTGGTGAAGGGACCAACGGTGATAATCGGATGTAATGGGGTAGGATCTGAGAAAATATTGCATGCAAACACCTAGCAAGGGTGACACTTCTTGACCACATTAACACAATCTTTAAAGATCGATGGCCAAAAATATCCTGCTCTCAATATTTTTTGGGCTGTAGAAATCCTAGATAAATGACCACCACATGCCCTTCCGTGGAAATCATTCAGCACAACCTCATCCTCTTCATGGGTTAAATAATGACGTAAAATGGAATCTACCCCATGGTGGTACAAAGTGTTATCCACTATAAGGTAGTTCTTAGATACGTGACATAATCATCGTCGCTCATCCCGTGAAAGGTCAGTAGGGACCTTCAATGTTTGTAAATATATGATAATATCCCCATACCATGGATCCAAAGTTTAGATAAGGGAAATATTCCCATCGAAAAATGTATCCTCATAAACCTCCTCATCCTCCTCACTTGGGAAATCAGAAACGAGCTCCTTAAAAATTAACGATTTCTTCGATTTCATTGAAACAAACTCAAGATTGAATTCTTGCAAAATAACAATCCATTTATTATAGTTTCCCCCCATCATCCTTCTAGTGAGGATGAACTGAAATTGATTGACATGAGCTACCACCAAGGTTTGGTGAAGAATAATGTAGTGTCTCAATCTCTGAACCGCATGAACGACAGCTAAGGCAAGTTTATCCACATGGGAATAATGGATTTCCACATCTATAAGGTTCTGGCTCAAATAATATATGACATGCTCATGGAGCTCCTCATCCTCCTGAACCAAACCCATACCAATCATCTCCATGAACGCAGCCACATAAATAAAAAATTGACGGCTATAGTCGGGTGGACTAAGCATGGTGGTTGATGTTAAGGCTCGCTTAAGAACATCAAAGGAATCTTGGGCTCCCTCATCCCAGAAAAAGGTAGTGTCCTTCTTTAAAAGACGCATAAATCCTTTAGTCAAATTTGCAAAGTTAACCATGAATGTCTGTAAGAAGTTTGCCATGCCTTGCAAACATTGAATATGTCTAATATTTCTCGAGGGAGACAATTGAAGTATTGCATCAACCTTTAAGGGATTGACTCTTATACCCTCCTTGGAAACAATGAATCCTAGTAAGTGACCAGACTTCACGCAAAATATGCACTTATGTGGATTTAACCTAACTTGGTAGTGGCGGCATCTTTCAAATACTAATATCAAATGGTATGACTGACACACTCTCAACCAAGAATGAGCAGCATGGCCATCCAAAAATACTTCAATAATCAATTTGAGATCATGAAAAATCAAGGTCATGGCCCACTAAAATGTGGCTCAAGAATTCTTAAGACCAAAAGGCATCTTCCGATATGAAAACATACTGCAAGGACAAATAAATGTAGTTTTGTGTTGATCCCTGGGTTTGATCTGAATCTGATTATATCCAGAAAATCCGTTCATAAAGGAAAATACCTTGCTTCTTGCACACTCATCCAAAATCTGATCAATAAATGGTGTGGGAAAATTATCCTTAGGACAAGCACGGTTTAAATCATAGAAATCGGTGCATATACGGATCATTCCCTGCTTCTTATCAACCGAAACAGGGTTTGAAACCCATTCTGTCAAGGGAACGAGATAGATAAAACCGACTTTTAACAACTTTTCTATCTTAGCCTTAATCACGGGTGCTTTTCTAGGATTCACCACACGCAAATGTTGTCGAACAGGCTCCGCATTTGGATGAGTCTTAATTTCATGTTCGACAATACGAGGGTCGATACCTGGCATTTCCTCGTATGACCAAGCAAAAACATCATGAAATTATTTGAACAACTTGGTATACTCTCGAATCTCAACATGGGAACATTCTGCCCCAATATAGACATTCTCAATCTTTCCAAGATCGCAAGAGATGTTGATAGGAATAGCGGGTGATATATTCACCATGTTCCCATTAGCCATCTAACCAGGAGAGCTTAATGGAACAACAGGGCTACCAATCTTCTCTCTAAGAATCTCCCTAAATTCCTCACACTCCAAACGTGTTGGAGACATTTACCATCATAGACACTCTTTTGGTCAAATTGGCCTAGTTAAACCACTATCCTAAGTTTAATAGACATCAATGGAGCATTAATTGCCATCATCCAATCACACCCATGCCTTCCTACAGTCAAGGAGGCTAACTTATCCTTCTCCTACAGTCAAGGAGGCTAACTGGAGCACTCCAGGGGTGATCTGTGTGACATTAATGCACCTAATTGCTAACTGGTGGTTACAATCAGTTCAACCAGTCAGTTACAGTCAGTTAAGGTGCCTCCAGTCATTAAATATATTATTTAATGATTATTTAATGATTATTTATTATTATTTAATGATCTGGAGTCAACAAGGCGCCTCCACCAACTTCTGATGGTCAATTTAGCTTCAGTTAACCTCATCGGGGTTCATTAGAGTCATGCAGCACTAGCACTTGATGGTTGGATTGCTATGACATGTGTTTGATCTCCTTCAGTTGAGATTCAGTCATTTATTGCACTCCGACTTCAGTTAGGGTTTGGTGAGTCAATTAGGGTTTTGGTCAAGTGGTTAACTGAGTGAGTTTGAATGGTTTAGAGTCAGTTAAGCTAGACTCACTCACTGAATTCGAATTGTCCCCTTAGGTATTTGAATTCTTCATGGAGTTAGGCCATTGCTTAGCATTGGTATTGTAACCCATTATTGTTTATAAAATATACAGAGAGGAAACCTATTTTGGTTCCAGTTATTTCCAATTCATGAGTATTTGTTAATAATTCTTTGATGATTTTGATTCCTAGTTCCTAGATCATGTGCAAGAATTAATATGGTATCAGAGCATGCGGTGGGATGAAGAAAAATCTCTCAAGAACAAGATTTTTGACATATTTCTCCATGGAAAGTGAGCAATAGCTCAAAAATCCGGCACTGCACCAGAAGCCAAGGCTTACCACTTAATATCCCAAGTAAAGAACTTGTTGATCAAGCTTGATTGATTGACTATGCTGGGTGTGATGAAATCCTAAAATGTGCAGGATGTCCGACCTTACGGTGCCCCTTTTTTTTTGATTTGTAGGTTTTATCAGGTACAACTTCAAATGGACTCATCAATCCCTCTTCTCACCCCATTCACAAGCTATTCAGAATGGAAGTTGAAGATGATTGCATCTCTGAAGAGACGAGGTCTCTATGAGGTGTCTAGTGGAATTGGAAGAGAGACTTATGAGAATGAGAATGAATGGTTAAATGACTGTGATAGAGCTTTTGGAACAATAGGTCCGGCCCTTGATGATAGCTTGTACTACCTATATTGTTCTGTTGAATACCCAAAGGAAGTCTGGACAATATTGGACAGAACCTTTGGAAAGCACAATGAGGATCATAATAGTACTTTGGAAATCACAGCCATCACCACAATATTTCTTCACTCAAAACTCTCAGCCACTACTCTCTCTGATGAAGTTGTTCAAGATGAAGATGAAGCAGAATCTTCTACACATTCAATTCGAATTGAAGAAAGTCTCCATGAAGTGACTCCTTCTCCTGATGCTCCGGAAGTTCATGAGATCTCTGATATCTCACCTTCTCATATTTATGAAATAGAAGAAGACATTCGAATCTCTGATATTGAAGAAAAATACTGCTGCACTTCCATGCAAACATTCAATAGTGATTTTTCTTTGAATTCCGTGCAAAATTTACCAGTAATTGCTTCCGAAAGTGAGGAGAAATTTGAATTTTCTTCCTCTAATGTTGCTGCTAGTGTGAAAAGATGTGATACCTTGGATATTTTTGAATAAATATCATATTAAAGAGTGACACATTCTCTCCCCATGATCTAGATCTTCCAGCAAATTCCTGCAAGATTGCATGCACCAAAATTCAGAATTTTGAAGAAGAAGAAAACTGTGCATCTACCGTCTCGGTTGACCATAATTTTGGATCTGATATGAACCTGATTGGATCTGATATGATATTAATTGGAACTGATATGATATTTCTTGGTTCAAAATTTCAGGTTCATAAACCTTCAGCACTGCTTGTAGCTGTTCTGATCAATGGTGTGAAGAAACAAGTACCGCAAGTATCCTACAAAATTGTTGCTGGGGATTTGATTTCATTTCATAGTTTTGGATCTGTTGTGAACTTATTTAGATCTGATTTACATTCTGATATGATATTATTTGGTTCATATTTTAAAATCCAAGAGCTTTCAGCCATGCTTGTAGCTGCTCTCACCAATTCTGGTGTGAAAAATCAAGTACCGCAGTTCTTCTTCAATTTTGCTGCTGGGGATTTGGTGTTAGTTTCCTCTTATGAGGTTGCTGATATTTTATTTTGTGATTCATTAGCTATTTCATAATCTTTATTAGATTATGGAGCTCAATAATTCGCTCTCCACAGTCCCATGGATTCTCTACCTTTGGTCACAAGCTCATCTCCTCACAGAACTAGTAAAGAGGAAGACATTATGCATCTGCTTGGACACTTGCTCCTAAGATTTGGGGATGATTTTACCACTCATGGTTTGCTGTTCAAGACTACAACATATCAGTTTCTTGAGTGTTACACACATGGTTTGAATCCTCAAGAACCTTTGCTCTCTCTTCAGATGATTTCAGTTGCTCTACATGGGTCTAGTTTTCACCGTGCAGCTGTTTATATTTCTGATTCAGTTGAGTGCATTGTTCTTCTTCCAAAGTGGAAGATTCCTCCAGACATATTCATTTAGCTTGTATTCATAGGTTCACATGCACAGTCTCAGGATGCTGCTACATAGAAGAACCAATTCTTGATTTACTGCTTAGTTTGAGGGGGGGTATTTTTCCCATGAGGTTTTCCCCGTTTCCTTGGTTATATTAAGCAGTTACTTCTTTGTATAGAGTGACCTATGGGATTATTTCCAGGGACCTATAATTTTATGCATCTATGTTTTCTAACTCTTCTTGAGTATAGCTTAAGGGGGGGTGTTGGAGACATTTACCATCATACACACTATTTTGGTCAAACTGGCCTAGTTAAACCACTATCCTAAGTTTAATTGACATCAGTGGAGCATTAATTTACATCATCCAATCACACCCACACCTTCCTATAGTCAAGGAGGATAACTTATCCTTCTCCTACAGTCAAGGAGGCTAACTGGAGCACTCCATGGGTGATCTGTGTGACATTAATGCACCTAATTGCTAACTGGTGGTTACAATCAGTTCAACCAGTCAGTTACAGTTAGTTAAGGCGCCTCCAGTCATTAAATATATTATTTTATGATTATTTAATCATTATTTATTATTATTTAATGATCTGGAGTCAACAAGGCGCCTCCACCAACTTCTGATGGTCAGTTCAGCTTCAGTTAACCTCATAGAGGTTCATTGGAGTCACGCAGCACTAGCACTTGATGGTTGGATTGCTATGACATGTGTTTGATCTCCTTCAGTTGAGATTCAGTCATTTATTGCACTCTGAATTCAGTTAGGGTTTGGTGAGTCAATTAGGGTTGTGGTCAAGTAGTTAACTAAGTGAGTTTGAATGGTTTAGAGTCAGTTAAGCTAGACTCACTCATTGAATTTGAATTGTCTCCTTAGGTATTTGAATTCTTCATGGATTTAGGCCATTGCTCAGCATTGGTATTGTAATCCATTATTGTTTATAAAATATACAGAGAAGAAACCTATTTTGGTTCCAGTTATTTCCAATTCATGAGTATTTGTTAATAATTCTTTGATGATTTTGATTCCTAGTTCCTAGATCATGTGCAAGAATTAATAAAATGGTCAAGCTTGGAAAGAAAATAATATCTATGATGTAACTCTTCCTAAGGTGGCTCAACCCCAGACATGGCCTCAATAATAGGTTAATCTGATGGAAAAACACTATCAAGGCAATCATGTGCATGAGAGGACCCAACTACCCATGCAGGTAGCACATACGATTCCTCCTCCTCTATCCGTGAAGAGGAAGGACTAGGCTCTACAACACCATCAAGATTCGCCTGATATGCAATCATTGCTGCAGGTAATGGCATGTCAGTTTTGATAGGTCTGTTTGAAGGACTCGATGTAGGAAGAATCCAAGGATCTTCCATATGGGTAGTGTGAAAAGACATTGATTTCAATGAAGATGAAGCCCCATCGAAACTAGATCCGATCGTAAGGATAGGTGCAGGACAACTAAATGTCCCCATAAGGGATGGATACATGTCTACACCCACACTCCTAGTTGTCAGCTGAGAATGATCGATAATCAGGATAGAAGCTCCTGACAATGCACTAACACTCATATTTTTGAATGATGTCTGATCAATTGTAACAATCTTCCCATTAAATGGAAAGCATACAACTCAAAATAGAGAAGAGGCTATGGATTGCATACTATACATCCAATTTTGACCCAGTAAAAGATTGTAATCAAGGGGTGCATCAACCACCTCGAGCTCTATCGCGATGATCTTCCCTCCCAAACGGACCTTAAAAGAAGGAATAATTCCATGTAGCCAAAACAATATACCATCAAAGGAAGTCAACATGTAGTGGATTTAGACAACTCGAGAGAACCCAAACCCTTCCAACATGACAAAGACATCACAGAAGCAGTAGCGCCTTCGTCAATCACAGTGCATTTGACGGTCATGTTAAGAAATTCTACATGAATTAAGAGAGACACGTAGTAAGGAAAGCAAGGCTATAGTCCCATGGTTTCAAATTTGATGACAAAAGAAGAGTTATCATCATTCACCCCAAGAGCAGAAAGCAAAGCTTTCCTTTGCGAAGGACAACTCTGAAGAACTTCAAGCGCAGACATCGCACAAGGAGTTTTTCCTAAATCCTCGACAACAGAATAGTTCTGGATGGCTCAGGCATTATAATTGTGCCCCGAATGTTTTAGGACTCCCTTAGGAATGCAAGGTGCAATATCAAGTTTATCCATAGGTTTTTCAATACACAAAGGGTTCTCAGTAGGAGGAGTTTCTTTCCCAAGTTCTGGTTGTGATGAACCATAGTCTTTCGCATGATTCACCACCTTAGTAGCATGCACCATGTTGATGCACCCATGAATAGTACTGGTTTTCAACGGGTTTTGATCTCCACCTAATGTAGAATGAGGGTCATGGGTCCTCGAATTCATATTTTGATT
The DNA here is from genome assembly GCA_001517045.1 of Pseudotsuga menziesii. Classification (NCBI taxonomy): domain Eukaryota; kingdom Viridiplantae; phylum Streptophyta; class Pinopsida; order Pinales; family Pinaceae; genus Pseudotsuga; species Pseudotsuga menziesii. The sequence goes on along the minus strand of LPNX010889236.1, from coordinate 351,887 downwards.
ATGGGGTAAAGGATTCGTCGGCACAGCTTGGTCTTGTGCTATGAACCTCGAGGCATATTCCATACTAGGGAACAAGTGAGTGAGGTGGTTATCCTTACACCATTTGCAAGGAAACATAACCTTACGTTTATATTGATTGTCCCCCCCATCATTAAAATCATTCTTGTCATTAAAATTCGCATTTTTGTTCTTATTCCCACTCTTACGATTATTTTTACCCTTTTTTTTATTCTTTTCGGGCTGCTGGTTTCCCTTCTAGTCCAACGCTTGCATGGAAAGTATACTCATCATTTGGGTGGTTTGAGATGAATCAATGGCTTGTCCCAGAGTGGATTAATTAACAAACAATTGATTCACTTGTTTCACAACTGAATCCATAGGTTTGGCACTTGTACAACCCACAATGCCATTGGCATGTGGTCCAGGCTTGATCTTGCGATCGAAACTAGAACACAAAGCAACGATTTAAGGAACCACTCAAGGAGAAACTCCGGTGGTATGAAAGATTTAATCAACCACTTTTGTCTACGCCACTATTGGATATGGTCTAATATATGTGTGGCTTTGTCCTACCGAAATGTAGACAAGATTTTTGTACCAACATCATAACACACTGGTAGCTGGAAGTGATTGAGGAAAGTCATAGCAAGATCATAAAAAAAAACGAATGCCCCCCTCGGTAACTCTATGTTCCATTTCACTGCAGGCCCGATAAGGGTGCATTGAAATAGCCTTAAACAGATCAAATCATCGTGTAAGGAGTTAGAAGAGCACCAAAGGTTAAAGGTAGTGACATGTTCACTAGGATCTTCTCCTGGTTTGCCCTCAAATTTGGGAATGTCTGAGGGAATCTTAGTAGGGATAGCCGGCCAAGCCGAGTCATGAGATACAATATTGTTCATTAGTCTTGATAAGTCAAGTAATTTTAACATTGCAAGGAAAGGGAGTGTAGGTTCAGCCAGTCTATGCCACACTCCTTGATAGTTTTGGTTCATATAAGGTTGAATACTATAAATACCATGGCTTTGGCCATAATATCCTCCTCCTGTTTGACCCATGTAGGGTGGCATGGAAGTATTATGATGTGGTGTACCTTGAATATGTGGTGCTATGAAGCCATAATTAGAGAAGTAAGAGGGTTATTGATACCCATACCCATAAGGTTGATAGCTCAGTCCATACTGTGCTCCATAATATTGTCCATGGGAATCTCCCTAATATGTCCCATGGGATATCCCATGAGAAGCTACATAAGTAGGGATATGGGGAACTCCTTGCGATGGACCATAAGATGATCCAGAAATAGGAATATGACCTCTCAAGATGACAGGAGATACTTGAATCTGAGATACTACTGTATGAGCAGTCGTAGTACGAACCTGACTAGTAGCAACATTTCAACCTAAAGGACCACGAGAATGCAGGGGAGGAAGGTTGTAAAAAATGCATTCAAAGGAGTAGGAATCGAGGAAGAAGGGATTTGTGAAGGGATGTAAGTGGTACTACTATGGTCACTCATCTTGGTTTTGGTATCCACATATGAATACTAACATTAGGTCTAGGACGAGCATGTGAGGTAGCTTCCACCGCTGGGATGGAATGTGCAATGTGAATAGTTCCTCCAAATCTTTCCACATGAAAAGGAATAGGAGTGCCCCTAGGCGTAGTGCTAGGTTCAATTTTTGACTCGACATGATGTGCTGAATCATGTGCAGGGATATCAGGCATGCCATAACTAACATCACTAGTTCTTGTGGGTTCATGGTGAGTCTCATCACCTGAAAACCAATACCGACAACCTGTGAATGAGGGATGATAACCAGAATGTAAAGGTATATATGGTGAAGGATCATATATAGGAGTAGGATCTTCCACCCCAACCTCTTGAGGTGGAGAATACATCTCAGGAATCTCATCCTCGTGATCTCCCATTGTGTGTGAATCAATGTGAGAAGTAGTCCACCTAGACTGTCTATTTCTCTCTCCCAAAGGAAGAGGAGTAATAGAAGGTGGAAGTCCTATTAAACGACGAAAATGGAAAAGTGCCACACCCGAATCCACAATGACTCAAAAAATGAAAAAGAAGATGTCTAATTACACAAACCCTAGGAAAACTAGCATGCACAAAGCATACACCTATATAATGTAAATCCAAATCACAAGCAAGAAAGGGTAGGATATGTGAGCTCCCGAATGAAGCAGGTATGTCTCACCTAGGAGAGGCTTGAGACTCCCATACACAACAAGCGAAGTTTCATAACCAATTATTTTGGCCCTCAGCTTCAATGCATATAGCTACTGTGCTGTCTGACCCCAACCTAGCTGGGACACTTCCAGAATAACCTCTGTGAAGTACCCCCTCGATAACCTAGGTAAGGAAACTAAGTTCACCTCAATATAATCAATGCTCAGGTGGATAGTCACAGGTAGGATTGACCATATGGGTAGGGTATCAAATCTTGAAACTCCCGAAAGAGCCCTAGATATGAATACAATCTTGGAAATATCTCCGGTGCTACTCAGTTATGACTAGGGGCATCCCAATCAATAACCACCCACACTTCCTCATTCTTAACTCCCTTGTAAGCGGAGGGTCCTAAGAAACACTAATTATACCAAGGAATTTCACACTCTCACTTGGAGAAACACATACATGTTTTTGTTTAGTGGTCTTGGAGAATTTACTCACAATGAACTATTTCAAAACCCTAAAACCTAATCTTGTTGGCGCACCCTATAAAAGAAAAGAGTGTAATTCATTTTATTATGTGTTGATTTTAATTTTCTTATTACTCAAAAGGGTAAATGATCATGCAACTAATGGTGTTATGATGCAAAAAGAAGTAAAATGTACACCTAACAATCAATGAAAATACACTATGTCAAATGAAAAATGAGGTATTCTACTACATGAAATGAAAAATTCTCCTTCAAATGAAAAATGCAATCATTCCTATATGAAAATATGACTAATACTTTTCCAAGCAAACTTAGTGCAAGTACCATGCAAAATGCAAAATGCAATGATGCATAATGATGCAAAGAAGAATTTTTTTTTATAATTTTTTGAATTAAAATGAGATAATAAAGAAAAAGAATGACTCTACCATCCCCAGACTCTACAAGCTCTATCAAACAACACCCACAGAAATCACTAAGGAAAAAGAGACCTAATGCACTAATCCCAAAAAAAAATAAAAAAATGCAATGACAAGAACATTCTTAAAAAATTCAACCTAAAAAGCGTCTCTGGTAAAAAGCAAAGGTGTATACAGACTCTAGAAGCATCCAAGGAGACTCAGCAATCATCCAAATTTACCCAACAACACTTAATATTCCCCTAAAAGGAAAAACTGAGGGCATACACGATTGTGTGTAGAAAACCCGTGTATATATGTAGAAATCCCAGTAAAAACCATGTGTACATGCGACTGTGAAGCAAAAACTCGCATATAGAAATAAAAATAGATAAAAAATAAGGTAAACAAACAAGCCGAGACAAAATTTACTCCTATCAGACACTACCAGCCAAACATGCCCCCAGACTCGACTCAGAAATAGAGAAATTAGAGCAATTCAAGAACATTGAATGTCGATAAAAACCCCCAAAGGAAATAACTAGGAACTCCCCAATATGGTCACCAATTCTGTTACGAAGAAAAATTCCTATGGCTTGGGGTACCACAACAAATAGAGTAAACACAGAAATCAATCCTTTCCTATATGCAAGAGAAACAAAACATCTAACACTAAAGGATCTCGATACATACCTTATTGTAGACAGTTGATGTAGATCCCCATTGATCTTTTCCACTCTTGCTTGTATTGATAATTTTCTCTCTCAACATTCAGGAAACAAGACAAACATGCTATATAATTGTGTTATACCTACTCTAGCATATATAATCAATAACATATAAGCACTTAAAAGCATCAATGGATTCAATACTCATTTAAATACACATTATTGGACAGGAAAAGATATTTCTATTAATATAAATTAGAGATTACAATAGTGACATCCTCTATTGTCATGTCTGTGAATCAGAGAAACTGAGTCCTCCACCTGGGCCTCCACCACTTCAATCTTCCATCTATCGATAGCANTTGGGAAGAACACAAAGTGCTCCAAGGGACAAAGGGATGCAGACTCAAGTATAAGCTCTGGAAACAATGGACTATAGTTTTCTTGCTCTTCAATTCCTCCCTCCTTCAATGTATCCAAAGGGTTCCTTATATAGTGCTTCAATGGGGTAAGGGAAGGTCAAATCTGAGCAATCTCAAGGCATATGGAATTCCAAGAGACAAGTGACTCGGATCCCCATCAAGGAAAACTCCAAAACTATTTGTCCTTTTGCACACATCCTGATGTACATGGGTTTAAGGGTCAAATCCACGTATATACACGAGAATAGGTTTAAAATTCGCATATAGCAAATAATTCTTGTTTTTAGGGATGATCTTGGAAACATCAAATGTACAAAAATGGTCCATGGGGTTTAAAGACTCTGTAGAGGGACAGGGAAGGCCATAAATGTGTGATCCACCATGTGTGGTAAAATCAGCTGTAACAAAGTCGTTAGGGAAAATTTCACCAGTCCATCCCTTTAAATAGATAGTTAAGTTATCCTCATCGTTTAGTAATTGAAAAAACTAGATAACCTAACATGTAATCAAACATGAATAAAAAAATATCATAACTTTAGTAACCCAGATAAAATATACATAACTGCCATTACATCATAATATAAAAGGATGAAATTAAACATCATCGTAAAATAGAAATCACACTAAAAGGAAAATATGACCAGAACTTAGGCATAGTTCTTATCAAGTTTATAATTCTGCAGTTAAAAATAAGATTTCCCTTAAGATCTTAGCAGTATTATTAGTCCTACAATTTTTTTTTATTTACATATTTTATGGAAATTACATTAACCATATCAAATGAAAATAAATTAAGTCCAATAACAGTCCCCATACTCTTTTTTACAAGTTTGGAGGTTCTAATAGGAGTTGGAGAGCCATTTCTGCCCATAGCCTAGGGGGAATTGCATCATAACTTACTAGTAATCTTACTGTTTTTACCAATGTTCCAAAAATGAGTTGAATATGTCTATAATCTGTCATAAATTTATAAGAGATTCCATTGATGGATCCTAATACTCCCTATATTAGTCCCTAACCAATTCGATACCCTCTTGTGCCATTTGAATCCCCTAGAGTCAAGACTAGTCAAGGCATTTTTTCCCCAAATTCTTCCTTTGTTGGGAAATTTTGAATTAGCTCATTATAGTGTTATTAGATCATGATATTAGAACCTGTTAGGATTATATATTCATGTTTCCAAATTATGACCGTCCTCCATTATACACTAATATTGGAGACATTAACAATGAAAGGGAAGGAATCGGAGAAGTTAGTTCTTTTACGAGGAGATCAAGGAAAGACTAGGGCTGAGAGATATGGATGACAAAGAAAATAATGAGGAACTTAATACATTCACTAAATCATCTCTTGAAGGTATGACCAAAATTTTTAAGAAAGGATTTGAATTGTGGCCAGTCGACTTGGGGGCAAGTCAACACCTAATAGTAGTAGTAGTTCATCTCATGTTGAGAAGAAGACCAATGGCGAAGCCATTTTTTTGATGTATGGAACTCTTAATTGACCCCATGAGTTTCATACTCATAATGGACCTACAATACCTAATATTTTAGATACCAAAGACTACCCTTACACTACTTATGATGTTAGGGAAGCAACAAATGATTGGAAACAACTAAGTGATGAATATAGGAATGTTCTACCTTTAGATTAGTTCATTAAAGCCTTTGTAGTAGGGATTTTTCCCTAGATATCAGAAGGAACAACTACCTTCCCTCTATAGGATGGAAGGGTATGGTTCTAGTGGGTGGAAGAACAACCCTGCAAGAAACTGTTAATGGAAGACCTACAAGACAATGTTAGGAAAAATAAACCAGCAACAAGTATTCATTGGAGAACCTGCAGCAAACTATGAGCAAATAAACCTGCAAGTAAAATTAATATAAACTACCAACAAAAAATACATGGTTATACCTTCATTGTGGAAATGGGACACCATGCCCTAGCTTTGGAAGCACCTCTCTATGAAATAAGGTTTTGGCTTATGGGATAATGGAGCAAATGGGAGAGAGGAGTGAATGGATTTAGAGATGTGGGTCTCAAGGCACTCACATGACCAACATAACGATAGGGTGAGAAGGAATGTTTTGAGAGTGACCCCCACCCCTGTATTTATAGTTTTTCTTTGAGATTTTAGGGTTTTAAGCCCTTCGTCAAGGCCTTAGCCCCTTTTTTGGGATTTAAGCCCCTTTCGTCCAATTCTTAGCTCCTTTGGGGATTTTAATATCCTTTGATTGGTTTTATCCCCTTTTAGGAGGTTTTAGCCCCTATGAGAGCTATTTTGGTTTTTTTAGGGGTTTTAAGCCCTTTTTCTATTTTTGAGACTTTGCAAGGGTGTGGGGGTCAAATGAGGATAGTGAAATAGATGTCTTTGGGGTGTGTAGGTCATGTATAGCTCATCGAGGGATTTTTTGGGTTAACAGATTTCCGCCTGATGTATGAGTGTAGGAGATTATCGTATGGCCGGCGGACATAATAGGTTTTTTTGGGGAGAGGTGATGCTTCTTGGGTTGGGGCATGGTGGATTTTCATTTTTGTATTAATATGGTTCCCATTAATGGGTGAGATACAAATAATGTGTGACATGTATATGGATGAGGTGGGCATCCCCATGCTCGTAACGGTGTCAAAAGAATAATGTGATCTAATCTCTACAATGCAAGAGCCAATCATGTACAAGTGTTGTTACAATAGTGGTTTCCTCGATAAGAGGCTGAATACAATATTGATTTGAAGAACTACTACATTGGACATATGGAATTCTCATGGAATGCTATATCTTCATGACTGATGGTCCACTAGATCTGGAATGATACATAATTGTAGGGACTCACTGACAAAGAGTTAGAGTCTCTGTGGTACCAATATGTTCTATCAAACATAAATCTATATAGAAGTATTGTTATGAACACTGCCTCCAATGCAACTCGGAAATCATAAGGGACATGAACCTATTGGGGTCCCTCAAATAGACTCATCAATGTGCTAGATTCAGGTGACATTCGAGGTCTTCGACCAAATACTGCATGGAATAATACCCTATATGAATCTCAACAATGAGATGATGTAGCTGTAGTCGAGCACATGAGACACAACCATCCCAAGAGGCACTGAGGAATCCTCTCAAGTGGTCCTAGGAACTCATCAATGAGGTTAATGAAACAAGGATACAAGGACCTTTGAGTCTATCCTATAGAATATGTGTGTTGTCATCGACAGAGGGAGACCTGCAACTGGCCAAGGAAATGGTGTTTCCTTAAATAGAAGCGTTAGGGAGATAACCAAAATATGTGAGACAATCTGAGGACCGACCCACTGAATGGGGGCTGTGAGGTGGAACAGGGGCAAAGAATCACGAGGGACTCAAACTTCCTTTGTTCAGAGTATGACGGTAGGGTGTACAAGGAAACACATGAAACTTACTCATGGGAAATACTTGGGGGAGGCAGACACTTTTGGTACTGATGGGATTCAAGGAAGACACATCACATAATACTCTGAACAAAGGTGACCCAAAGTGGGAATGTTGTCGAACTGTTATATGTGGGGTGGTGTCTAAATACACCGTTGTGGTACAATCTCGTGGATTTTTAGAGAGCCCAAGAAAGTAAATGCTTGATGGTGCTTTCAAGTTTAGAGAGTCTGAAAGCATGAAGAAGACTCCAACGGGGTCTCTTTTTTGTTGATAGTCACTTGTTATTGAAAAAGGTTAAAAGTGTACATAGGAGAGCTTGCCCATCCTTTGGAGGATGGGATACTTCTTAACCGTTGGTAGTCCAATCAGGAAAGAAAAGGTTAAACCTATACTAACTAGACAGTCATTCAGATAATTTTACGAACATGAATGAAACCAAGTTTTCTCGGTGATATTTTCTTGATGAGAAGGCTGGAAAAGAGCTTAACAACAACGCGTGGTGAGCTTTTTTGTAAATTTCATTCCCTCTTCCTGAGAAAGCATAAAATGATGTAGAGGTGAATGATCTTGGATTGAATGTGCCAAGGTGGTCCTTTTCATATGGTAGTCTACATGGTTCACAAAAGGAGATAAACAAAGGAATGTAGATGCCCTTTCCGATACTTTAATGAGTGGGAGAGGAAGCAAATGCGCTCGACAATATTTTCATTCTTTTAGGAGTCAGAAAAGAGCTTAGCGCAAACTCTGGTATGGTCAACCGATTGAGGGACACTGAAGGTGCCCCCCTCTCAGGACTATGGACAGTGGTCCAAAGGTCCTTTGTGCAGTATGCATGGAGTAGGTGGCTCTTCAACATACCAATACATGCACAGGATAGATTGCGATAGAGGCATGTGACTTGGTGCGGCAGAGGCACGCAGATCAAGGTGGCTCTCAGATAGAGGTAAGGAGAGTCTTATGTGAGTTGTGGTGGAGGGATTGGACTACATATGATGTGAGTGCAAGTCTAGATATATTTATATGCTTAATGTATGTGAAATAAATGATTCATCCTTTGGAAAATGGTTTGGGAACCCACGTAAGCTATAGTGGACAGGTTTGACAGTTATATGTTGAAAATAGGAAAATGATGTGCCTTCCAGGGAGATGGTCCAGAATATTGCATAAGTTGAAGTAGGCTGATGTGATGCAAGTACATGTATGGAGACACTTGTATCACAATGTGGTACATAAACCGAGGTAACTCTCACTAAAAGATAGAGGATGAAATTATGAACCTGGAGGTGTGAGAGGTGTCTCAAATAGATTTCGGGTGACTTTAACTAGAAGCTAATGGTGCTACCCCTAGTGCATTAGTGCATAAGGAAAATCTAGACCAAATGGTGGCCTATGGGTGTGCTATCAAGGTCATAGCTAGAAAATACGTTTGACATACCGTGTGCATGTGCAGTTGTGATATCACACCTTCCAGTGGGTTATTCTCATGTGTAGAACTATTACTGGAGGGGGTTTCTAATTTGTGGAAAAAATGTTGCAAAAAAAAAAGGAAAACTAAGGGACTCATTGGTGATGTTAAGCATAAAAAATCTTGAGGTAGAGCCCATTACAAGGGTTTTCCAAGAGTTGTCCATCAGATTCTATAAGAATGTATGCCCCTTTTCTGACACAATGATGGATGACATATGGGACGTACCACATTGACTCGAACTTGCCTTTTCCCAACTTATCATTGGGTTGGTCATAAACCAATTTCATATCACCTTCGCTAAAGGTGCAAGGGTGGACAAGGGGAGTCGTAATGGGATTTTGACCATTTTTTCGTTGCTTCGATGGCTTGGAGGGCACCCCCGCGGTCTTCTATGGTTTTCTCAAGTTGGAGGAGTTGTTCTTCTAAATGAGAAGTGTTAGGAAGGATTTCTACTATGAGGTGGAGTTATGGGATCTCACATTCTATGGGGAGTATTGATTCAACACCGTGTACTAGGTGAAAGGGGGTGAAACCAATTGTAGTTTTTGTGGATGTGTGGTAATCCCATAGGGCAGAAAACAACATGTGGTGCCAGTTGGTTTCGTGGTTTCCTACCATCCTTTGGAGCATTGTTTAGATGATCTTGTTGACTAATTCAACTTGGACATTTCCCTGGGGGTAGTAGGAAGATGAGTAATGGTGTTCAAATTTCAACATGGTTGAAAGCTCGGTCCAAACAATGTCTTCAAAGTGTTTACCATGGCCTGAGACCAATTGTTTGGGAACGCCAAATCATGAAATGACATGGTTAAAGAAAAAATGTGTCGTCGTTTTGCTTTTGTAATCGAACATGGGCATGGCCTCGACCCTCTTAGTGAAGTAATTAATAACCTTAATGATGTGCTTATGGCCATTTTCCAAGGTAGGGTTGATTGTCATGAAACCGATTGCCCATTTAAAGAATGGACCTACTGTGACTATGAGGTGTAATGGTGTAGGGGGGGTTCTTGCGTTTGGGGAAAAGAGATAAAAACTACGATAGTGTTTGACTACCTCTATGTAATCAAAAAATATCGAAGGCCAAAAGTAGTCAACACGTAGAATATTCTGGGTGGTTTCTAAGCCTGAAAGGTGGTCACCGCAGGCTCCACTATGACAGTCGTTGAGGACTATCTCAGCCTCGTCACAGGTGAGGCAATGACGTAGGATGGTATCAATAACTCGATGATATAAAACATCTCCAACCAGAAGATGGCGAGTAGATTGATGTCGGATGCATCGCCTATCTTCACGGTTTAAGTGGGCTGCAAACTTCTCTGTGCATAAATATAGGAGGATGCCCCCATACCGTGGGTCTTCCATGGATATGAGGAAGAGGAAATCATTAGGGAGGTCATCCTTGGGTGGTGGTGATGTGGTTAATGGGGGAAGATCGGTCATGAGTGCGGCCAGTGCGAGTGATTTTGTGCCTTTTAGGGAAATAAAATCCAAGTCGAACTCTTGGAAGACGACTACCCACTTGCTCATGCGGCCTTGTAGAAGGAGACAACTTAAGAGGTACCGCATCAAGTTGGAATCAACCACTACATGGGTATGGTTTGGAATGATGTAGTGGCGCAACTTCTAGGCCGAGAAAATGATGGCGAGGGCCAGTTTATCCTCGGGTGAATATCGTAGTGGGGGACTTGTCAACTTTTGGATGACATAATAAATCACATGCTGCTGGCAAGCATCATCTTCGTAGACTAGGACTCCAGCAATGGCATTCTCCAAGGCCAACACATAAAGAATGAAGTCTCGGGTGAAGTCTGGTGCTGAGAGTAATGGTGCAGAATTGAGGGCTTGTTTGAGTGCATCAAATGATTCCTATGCTTTTTGATCCCAAACAAAGGGAATTTTTGTGTAGAGAAAGCATATGAATCCATGGTATTTTGTTGCATACTCTGGTACAAAGCGATGAAGGAAGTTGGCTTTGCCTTAGAGGCTTTGTAGTTGGCATTAATTTTGTGGTATAGGGAGATCAAGGATAGCTTGAACTTTGAGAGGGTAAATCGTTATCCCTTTATGGGATATGGTGAACCCAAGTAGATGACCTTCTAGGACACAAAAAATGCACTTTAGTGGATTCAAGCAAATTTTGTAATTGCGGCATCGCAAAAATACTTTCCGCAAGTCATCTATATGTTGTGCTCGTTTTCGTGATTGAGCGTTGATGTCGTCTAGGTATACCAATATGATGTGGATTAGGTCATGGAAACAATATGTCATGGCATGTTGGAAGGTGGGTCCAGCATTCTTCAGACCAAAGGGAATTACTTTGTATGAGAATGTGCCCCATGGGGTTGTAAATGCAGTCTTGTAATGATCTTCTTTTCGGATTTGAATTTGGTTGTATCCGAAAAATTCGTCCATGAAGGAAAATACCTCATGTTCGGTGCATGCATCAATAATCTGATCGATGAAGGGTGTTGGGAAGTTGTCTTTGGGACATGCCCAATTTAGATCATGGAAGTAGATGGTACCCTATTTTTTATTCATGAGAATAAGATTTGAAACCCATGTGGTGTAAGAAATGGGGTAAATGAATCTGTTCGTGCACAGCTTCTCTACTTCGGCTTTCATCGTGACAGCTTTGGAGGGAGGGATGGGTCATTTCTTTTGGTGCATGGAGACCACATCGGGCCATGTATCGATGTGGTGTTCCAGAATGGATGGATCTAACCTAGGAATTTTAGTGTAGGACTAGGAAAAGATGTTGCAGAATTATTGGAAGAGCGCTTTGTAGGAAGCAACTTCTTCCGAGGAGCATGATGCCCCCAGCATGATTTCCTCAACCATCTCAGGATTGGTTGAGATGTTGATTTTAATGGTTGGTGAAATATTGGCAATGTTCCCTTGTTCGAAGGAATCTGGTGCCAAAATGGGATTTTTGAACCAGTTGACTTTCCCATGAATGAAATGCTTTGTTTCAAGGGAAATCCAGTCAGATTGTGACACAAGTTCTTCAGGGAGGAAGAACGAGCGATGTTGCACGTTGTCCCAAGGGTATTCTGGTGCGGTTAAGGCTTCAAGTATCTCCTCATCGTTGCAAAATCAATGCTAAGATAGATCTGATGGATTGTCAATGATCGGTGAGATAAGAGGCTCTGTGGAACTAGACATCATGTAAATGGACATGGTGTCTGTAGAAGGAGGTGGGGGGGGACTTCTTTGATCAGAGTGATCTCAGATTCAAGGGCATGTTGTCAAATGTTGGCTAGGGCCATTTGAAACTCAGACAAGTCCCGAAAGTGGTGAAAATAGTGTTCATACAATCCGCAAAGGGCGCAAGCATGGTTTGTTCTAAACAACTTGTTGCTCACTATTGTCTTGCTTGGGATTTCAACCACAAGGATGTTTTTTGTTGTATCCATGGAATCCAAATGTGCACAGATCATGGAAATCTTATGGTAGTTTTGAGTTGCATGGCCCTATTCTTCATAGATGGCACAAGGTGGGATCTGCTGAGGTTTAGTTGTTTCTTTAGTGTTTTTTCCCCTGGCCCTTTTTGGGTGGGACAGTGTGGGTGTGGGTGTAGTGGTTGGTTTTTGGGGCCTAGTGGGGGATGAGATTTGACTGGAATGGGTTGCATGGGGATTAAGATGACCTGGGGCATCGCAGGTTGGGCTGGTGGATCGAGGTACCACACAGGAATCCCCAATGTGAAATTGGATAAGTTTAAGGTAGCCATTACTCATGACACTAGGCAGGAGAAAAGGGAAGGGAATTCTGTGGACTGGAAAGGATCCCAAATAACTTCCTGATGGTTGCATGTGGGGATGGGGTTGTGGTTGTGGTTGTGCATAATGTTACATCTACGGATGATGTTGCGGATGCTCCTACGATTGATGTTTAGGTGCAATAGTGCTGCATGAGAGCATGCACAAATCTGCAGTCTCATTTCGTGTCGGTGATGTTGACAGTAAGAGGAAGGAAGCCATCATGGGGGTGTTGGAAAACAACCCAAGGCCCACATTCAATAATGGGGAGATGGGTATGTTGTTGAACATGGTATTGTCTATAGGGATAACATTGGCTAGTGTGGTTAGCCCTTGTGGATCGATGGTATTGATTGTAGGGATAAAATTGGCTGGTACGGTTACCCCTTGTGGATCGTGATAAGTTAATTGTTTAACCAACATGATTTTACCATCGTGAGGGAACATCATGAGACGGAAAATAGTTGATGCTACAACTCTCATGGCATACATATAACTTCTTCCGAGGAGAAGATTATAGTCCAACTGAGCATTGAAAACCTCTATGTCAATCAATACTATTTTCTAGGCTAATGTGATGGGAACATGTGGGAGGATACCTTGGGATTTAGTGGGGTGGCCATCATAAGCCTGTATATTAGTAGTGGTTGGTTATAGGATTGGGGACCCAAGTTTCTGCCAGATTAAGGTTGACATGAAACATGTGGATTCCCCCTTGTCAACGATGCACCAGTGCATGACCAAATTCTAAATGGATACTGGGATTTGGAAGGAAATGGTTGATGTAATATGTGGTTCTCCATTCTCCTTGTCAAATGTGGTCAACTTGGAGTTAGAGGGGTCTACAGCACCGAGGACATCTAGTAATGCTTTCCACTATGTTGGGAATGTTTTAAGTACCTCAAGAGTGGACATATCCGTAGGTGTTTGGGCCAAGTCATCCATGATGTTGTAGCTTACAAAAGCTCTAGCCGTGACATTGTTGGCAACCCGACAGATGGGGGGGGATGGGGGAAAAGGGTGTAAGTGAAGAGGTGTATTGGTTTTTTTGGATGTAGATTCCACTGATGGGTAAGCGGGTTCATTATTGGCTCTGTACTAATTCCTTTTGGTTTGTAAATTGACCTCTTCGGTTGTCAAGCCTAGCAGGTGGTGAGCACCTATTTCTGTTGTCGGAGGTGCAACTAGGGCTATGGGATTGGGTTGGGGAGCAGGTGCAATTGCTACTAGTCCTTGGATTGGTAATGGGTTTTGGAGCACCACGGGTGGAGATATTGATGGTTCCAGGTTGGGTTGATCTAGGGCTGTCCTATTGGTAGCATGCTGAACTTCATTAGGAATGGTCTGCTTAGCGCAACCCATGAAGGGGAATTCGTGTGTATAGTGCACGTAGACCTCACATAGTTTGCATGGTTGATTTTTGTGTAACAGAGTGTTGCGTCTAGGTTGTTTTGGTTGCTGGAGGTTTTAGCCGCTTGCACAGGTGGTGCATAGTAGATTGGGGGGATGGGTGTTCTATAAACATGGGCATCTGCCCCACATATTGTCGCGCTCACTAAGTAGGTGCATGGGTATCCTGCTGTGGCACAGGTTGTGCATAGGAGGTTGTTGCTTCGGATTGAGACATCATTCTTGCATAGTCAGGAGCTTGGTATGGGTAGGCAACACTAGAGGTATTGCGTGGTTGTGGTGGCATCAGGGGTGGTGTCGGGTGGTGCTGTGATTGATGGGAGACAGAACCTATGATTCCATCTCCAGCATGGGATGCCCCTGATGCATTTCGGTAGGAGGTTCCTACATGGGGAGTGTCTGGAATGATGGTGTAGAGGTATCTAGACTGTGCGTAAATGAGATCAAAATGTTGGGCCTTCAAGATGGCCTCTTCCTCTATTTGAGGACATTCGGAGGTGATGTCTTTGGCTATTGGTGGCTATAATTTTTTCAAGAACTAGTCTAGGAAGATCTTGTCATCAAGCTTGATCTTCCACAAGCTACGATGTCACCTCCACTCATGGATGTGGTCGGTGATGTAGGTCGCAATGTTTTGGCATCAAGATATCAATATGTCCACTACTTCATCATATCTGACAGGGATTTGGAAATATTGTAGGAACATAAAGGCCAAGGAGTTGAAGTTTGGGTACTTGTCATGTGGTAGCTCAATGTACCACTTAGTTGTCCTACCTGTGAGGGTGCGTTGGAAAATTCTAAGTCTGATCAAGTCATATAGGATGTTGTTTGATGAGAACCATAGATGAAATGTGATTATGTGGTTTTGAGGGAACTCCCCTACCTTCCCTTCAAACTTAGGGATGTCCGAGGGGAGCTTGGTTAGGATGGGAGGCCAAAAGGCTTGATGACAGATGGGGTCATTGGTTAACTTGGCCAAGTCAAGCAAATTGAGGCATGCCATGAAAGGGAGTTTTGACCCAAGGTTGATGTGAGAAGGACCGAAAATGGTTATGGGGCGTGAAGGAACATGATGTACCTACACGAATGGGGGTGCTTGTGGCATAGTTGTGGATGATCCACTGCCCCCAGGTATGGTAAGTAGGATAGTGTGAACGAAAGGGCCACTGCCCCCAAGTATGTCAAGTGGGACAGTGTGACTAGTAAGTACATGTGGAGGCAGTTGGGTTAAGACAGTCTGTATGGCAGTACTAGGACCAACTGTGGGGGTGTTGGTGGTGGTGTAAGGTATGGACATGGGTCCACTACCAATCACCAATCTAGAAAGCGGATCCAGGTTTGCACCAGCCATGGGGCTATACGGTGCAGTGTGTAAATATAGCTCAGATTGATATGAGTATGAGTCTGAGTTAGAGGCTGTGTGACCTTATGATGGTGTAGAGGGTCATCGGGAATGGTCTCGATGGTGTTGGTTCAAGGACCCGAACTATGGTGGATCACCTCTTAGGCGTGAAGAAGAGCGTGGGAGATAAATTGTGTCTAGTTGGTAGATCAAATGGTGTAATATGGTAATGATGGTTTAGACCCTAGTTTCAGTGGCTTCCTATTGGCTTCAGGTGGTCACTCAGCCACCAAGACTACCAGGAGTGGCTTCAGGTGGTCACTCGGGCACCAAGACTACCAGGAGATAGAACTTGTCTTTTTTCTTCACGGGAGTGCTAGTCAGCCGGTAGGGTTCGTTTCCCATTTTGCTTGGCAATTCCTCTCAGCATCCAACTACTTTGGGGTTCCCGTGTTACTCCTCACAATGAGTTTCAGGGATGATCCCATGTACTTCCCAAGGTTAAGGTAGTCAGGGACTTATGTCCTCAAATATTGCAAGGTTTTTAATTAATGTAAATTGATAGATTTTAATGGCCAGCTTAGCGTCATGAACTGAGTTTGGTTATCTTAGTTGGTGTGGTTGTATGCATGTTCAATGTATGAAAGATTGTCAATTTTTTAGATTTTTTTTCTATTATGACTACAGTTATGGTTTATGAATACTTCGTAGATGTTTCTAGTTTGTTATAAAGATTACAAAATGGGAAACTTGTTATGAAACCAATGAATTTTTTAACATAAAACTTGAAACATGCAACTAATGAACTTGAACTACTGTAGAATTACTAGGTGACTAACTTACACATGTATTACTTTTTGACCAAGAAAGAGTGTTGATCTCTCAACACAATGGGAATAAGCCCATCTGTAGATCCTCAAGTCACTCTTCGAGTGTAACGTTGGTCAACAGGGAGGATGTGAACACTGTGAGGCCCCTTCGTCCTAACACCTTGTCTATCTTCCAAGCCACCTGTTTTTAGTGGTCTAAAGCAATCACAAGTTAAGTTCCTATTACTATACTAGCTTGACCCTTCATCTTATACCAAAATACCCCAGAGGGTGATGAATGGGTAGAGGAGGAAGGGCTAGGAAAGGGGTTAATTTCTAGAGTTTTATTAAAAACTGAAAACTAACTTACTTAAAACAGATTCAAATCTATTACTAACCAATCAAAGCTATCATTAATTTATAGAAACTATGTGCAGAAGAAAACAGGCTGCTGGATAGTGGCAGCTAAGCTGCACTGACAGTCCTAACAGCTTAAAAACCGAATTCTGAGAGATAGGTCACCCATTTCAGGGAAACTGTGGTGAGGGGGTAATTAGATTTTCCCAAAAATAGGTGAGAGGGTCACACAAAAACCAAAAGTAGACGCGATCTATCACCTGGGAGTGAAGTCATGCCTTTCGGGACTAAATGAGTGACTTGGTCGCACCTTTCATCCCGATAAGTGCGACCTGGCCCAAAAATTGAAAATTTTTAAAACCTGAGCTGGGATCGAGTGACAGTAACTTGTATTATGGACAAACGGGCTCGGTTCAGCCTTAAGGAGGATCGACTATAAATATTAATGTAGAAAAAATAGCGATCTAAACTACACTTAACATAAATTTAAACTAGGCTAACAAAACAAAAACAAAACTGGAAAACTGAAAAACAACCCAGGGATCCTGTGGGATCGACCTAGTATGGTTGATAAACTGTAGTAGGGAATTTTCCCTAGCTACAAGAAGGAACAACTACCTTCTTTCTATAGGACATAAGGGTAGGGTTCCTGTGGGTGGAAGAAAATCCCTGCAAGAAACTTTTAATGGAAGACTTGCAAGACAATGTTAGGAAAAATAAACCAGAAACAAGTACTCATTGGAGAACCTGTAGCAAACTATGAGAAAATAAAACTACAAGTAGAAGTAATCTAAAATACCAACAAAAAATACATGGTTATACTTTCATTGTGGAAATGGGACACCATGCCCTAGCTTTGGAAGCACCTCTCTATGAATGGGGTTTTGGCTTATGGGCTAATGGAGCAAATGACAGAGAGGGGTAAATGGCTTGAGATATGTGGGTCTCAAGGGACTCACACAAGAAGCATAATGATAGGGTGAGAAGGAATGTTTTGAGAGTGACCCCCACCCCTGTATTTAAACTTTTTCTTTGATATTTTAGTGTTTTAAGCCCTTGCTAAAGGCCTTAGCCCCTTTTTTGGGCTTTAAGCCCCTTTCACCCAATTCTTAGCTCCTTTGGGGATTTTAAGCTCCTTTGAGGTGTTTTATCCCCTTTTTGTAGGTTTTATCCTCTATGAGAGTTATTTTGGATCTTTTTAGGGTTTTTTAAGCCCTTCTTATGTTTTTGAGCCTTTGCAAGGGTGTGGCGGTCAAATGAGGGTAGTGAAATAGATGTATTTGGGTGGTGTAGGTCATGTAGATCTCATCGAGGGATTTTTTGGGTTAACAACCTCTATTTAGGTTAAGGAATGTGGAAGTGGGAATAGGGAACCTCCTCTTAATCATGAAGTAAAATTCACCATGGAAAAACTAATTATTGCTTCCTTTGATGGTTCCTCACAAATGTCTGTTAGTGCTTGGTTGCAAAAATTAAGTGTGTATTTTCAGTTAAATCCTATGGTTGAAGAATATGCATTTAAAATGACCATTTTACATATTGAAGGGGACTCTAGTGATAGGTTGTTCCATGGTCTTAAATCCTTGGGACATGATCATATTTTATCTTATGAAGGTTTTTTGAATCCATTAATGGATAGGTTTGAGAGGAAAGACCCCGAACATCATTTCAAGGAACTAGCACAATTGAAGCAAGTTGGAAATCCTGAAGCATATATGTTAGAGTTCAAAAATATTTTAATAATGGTTTCTGATGTATATATGGATAGGTTGGTTTCATTATTTACTAAAGGATTGAAAAAACCTTTAAGAGGGCTCGTAAAATTCCATAAGCTAACTACATTGAATGATGCCATGAATTTTACAAGAGAATTCCATAATGTGTTTCCAAGAACCAAATACCCCCCCAAGCCTAATTTCCCTTCCAAATTCAAGGAAGGTAAGAAACCATGGAAAAATTTCTCCTTTTCAAAAGAAAATAAAGGAGGACTAAGAAAATAAGAACTCAAAAGAAATAAGTTGTGTTTCACATGCCAACAACCTTGGGTTCTGGGACATAAGTGTGCAAAGGGGAAGGTACACTACATTGAATTTTTCTCTGAAGATGACGAAGAGGGGGATGATGAGGAAATACAACTTGAATCCCAAGAAGAGGGATATGAATCATCAGAAGAATAACATCCCACTCCTGAGATAGGAAATGTTGCATCACTCCAAGGTGTACCTAGAGTGCACACCTTGGGGATCAAGGGTAAAATACAATGCCAAAAGGTCAAGGTTCTAGTGGATAGATATACTCATAAATTCATAGATACAGTCTTGGTGGAGAGGAGAAATACACAAAATGAAAAATTTTGATGGTTTCACAGTCATCATTCCAGTTAATAATTCTATGGGCTGCACTAAATGAATTCCAAATATTCAAGTTACTATAGGAAATCATATTGTCATTGAAATTTTTTATGTATTGAATTTCACTGATACAAATGTGGCTTTGGGAGGAAAATGGTTGTATTATTTAGGGGAGAATACATTGAACTACCAAGTCCCTGAAATAATGTTCAAAAATACAGAACGAAGACCCATCTTGTAGACGGGAATGCACACTTACCCAAATCAAGTGGTGTCCTCTCATCGTATGAGGTCTATATTTAAGCATGGATATATAGAATGAGATGTTGAATGTTTAATTAGATATCCTAAACATCACTTTAAGGTTTCCAAGAATCATAAAGAGATAGATAAATTATTGAGTAAGTATGAGAAGTTTTTTAGAGACCTTCCCCTAGGAAGACCACCATACAGAGGAGTGGAGAATATCATTGAGTTATAGATAGGAACACAACCTATAAAAATGAAACCATATACAAAAGAATAAATGATTCAAGATTAAATTAAGGATTCCATTAAATAACTATTGGATTTGGGTCTCATAAGTCCTAGTTCCATCCCATATGCTTCTTCAGTTGTCCTGGTAAAGAAAAGGGATGGATCTTTGAAAATGTGCATTGATTTTAAAGTATTGAATAAGAAGACAGTGAAGAATAGATATCCCATCTCAAGGATTTATGAGATCATGGAGGAGCTCCATGGATCCAATTTATTCTCAAATACTGAACTTAGATCTGGTTATCATCAAATTCAAATGAGGGAGGAAGACATACCAAAGACTTCTTTTAGATGCCACTATGGTCACTTTGAGTTTGTTTCCATGCCATTTGGATTGACAAATGCACCCACCACATTTTAATATTGCATGAAAAATATATTCCACAAGAAACTTCATAAGTTTGTACTAGTTTTCTTTGAATAAATTCTTATTTACAATAAAACTTGGAAGGAACATTTGCATCATTTAGAAGAGGTATTAAAAGTTCTGCATGATAAATATTTGTTTCGTAAGATGAAAAAATGTGAGTTTGGTTTGATAGAGCTCTTGTATCCTGAACACATCATTGGTCAATATGGTTTGAAGGTGGATATGGATAAAATAAGATCCATTATAGATTTGCCTCATCCCAAAATTATCCTTTGATTGAGATATTTCATTGGAATTTGCACCTACTATAAATAGTTTTTGAAGGGGTTCTCCAAACTCACTTCACCTCCCACTGATTTGACAAAGAAATATGCTTTCAAATGAAATGAAGGGGCTGAAAATTATTTCCAAAGAATGAAAAAGGTAAGAAGCAATTTTCCTATTCTTGCCTTTCCTGGTTTTTCTAAACCATTTGTCTTGGAATGTGATGCATCAAAAGACGGAATTGGACCACTCCTAAAACAAGGAAAACACCCAATAGATTTTGAGAGTAGGAATATACAAACACATGAAAATATTTACACAATTTATGATAAATAATTTTTTTCCATAATGTATTCTTTGATCAAGTTTATACAATACTTGGTGGGAAACAAATTTGTGGTCAAAACTGACCATAACAACTTAAGGTACTTCCTCACTGAAAATGATCTAAATGAAAGGTAGAAAATGTGGGTGAGTAAGATCCGAGAATTTGAATTTTATATTGAATATGTGAAGGGAAATAATATTTTGGTAGATTATGACTTATCTAGAAAATATTCTATGACTCTAATGGATGTAGCGGAAAATTGGAAAGCCACATTAAAAGTAGAGCATGCCAAAGATAAGTTTTCTTGTGAAATTTTTTATTGGACTAACCATGATAATAGGTATAAGGTGTTGGAAGGAATCATCTAATATGAATATATAATCTATTTCATCCCTAGTTTGAGTTTTAAGGAAGAGATTTTAAATAAATCTCATGATTCCCCTCTAGCATGTCACCCCGGTTTCTTCAAAACATACCGAATGTTGAGGGAAATATTCTCATGGAAAGGGTTGAAGGATGATTTTATGAATTATTTTAATTAATTCCCCACACATAATCAAAATAAAGTGGAGAAAACTCATCCATTTTTCCTCTTACATCCCTTTCCTATTCCAGAACAAAAATGGGAGAGCATTTCCATGGACTTCATCATTGGTTTGCCCAAGGTATTTTGTAACAATTGCATATTTGTGGGAGTAGATAGGCTCACTAAATTTGACCATTTATTTTATGTTACTACCACTTTTACTATTTCACAGATGGTTGAACTATTTTTTAAATAATTTTTCAAAATGCATGGTCTTCCTAAGAGCATTGTTAGTGACAGAGATAGCATATTTTTGAGTGCATTTTGGAAGGAACTATTCAAAATGGTGGGGACCAATTTGAAGGATAGCACAATATATCATCCACAAAGTGATGGAAAAATAGAGAGGATGAATCAATGGTTGTAAGGATACTTGAGGAACTATGTTAGTGGGCAGCAAAAAGCATAGACAAAATGGTTTCATTTCGGTGATTTTTGTAGCAATAGTACTTTCCATATGTCCATTGGCATGTATCCTTTCAAATAAATTTATGGTTATGATGGATCCACTTTTATTGACCACATTTTTTGTGATATTAGAGCTCCAAAGTCTAAATATTTGATTGAAGAGATTCAAAAAAAAATTAAGGCATTGAAAGGTAATTTGCAGGTTTCCCAAAATCAGCAAAAACAATATGTAGACTAACATATAGTGGAGAGGCACTTCCAAGTGAATTAATTGATGTATTTTAGGTTGCATCCCTACAAAAAACCAAACATAAAAGGGTAAATGTTCATAAAAACAAAAAACAAGGTTTTATGGTCCCTACAAAGTGATTCGAAAGGTTTGACAAGTGGCCTATAAATTGGAGCTTCCCATTGGAAGTAAAATTCATAATGTATTTCATGTTTCATGTCTAAGTAAGGTTATAGTTTAGAATATTTCAGTTTCATATAATTTACCTCATTTGGATGATGAAGGACAACTTGCTCTCATTTTGGACAAAATATTGAAAACAATGTAGATGAGATTAAGAAGCAGAACGATAAAAGAATACTTGGTAGAATGGAAGGATTTTCCTAGTGAGGAAGCCACTTAGGAAGAGGAAAAAAATTTGAAGCATACAAACTTGGAATTGATTGAGGACAAGAAATATTGGGTGTGGAGGACTGTCATGTTCCCATCTCAATGAGACTACTAGTTGAAAATGTTTCACCCACCTATGAGTTACCTAGGTGGACGAGGAGGCATTAAATATTGGAATAAGGGAGCTATGGGACCCAATAGAACCTTAGTTTGTAATTTACGCATTAAATTGGGAAATACAAATAATAAATATGGATAAAATAAAGTGGAATCGCTTCATAAGGACATTTGGAGGTTCATGGAGACCTTGAGTGACTAGGTTCTTCCTTAAACATGTCATGACTTAACCCCAAATTCGAAATTATGAGTAATGGAATGTTCTTGGAAGGTGAATAGGTGTAAATTTACATATCATTATCCCAATTATTTGAATGGGTTAATAGGGTTAATTCCCATAGAAGAGGAATATGCCAGGAAGAAACTAGGTGCCACTTGGAGAGAAATTCCTTGCGTTTTATGACAACAAATGATGGAAGAATTTATGACAAGTCATACATGATTGAATACATGATTGCATAAATATGAAAATATTGCATGTTAGGGATAAAAATATCCTCCAATATGGATCATTTGTGGTTTGGTGGAATTCATTCGAATTCAGAGGAAGATGAAGGGTTGAGGAGAAGGACAAGTGTCATGGATGTTACTAAATATTAAGGATGATTTGGAGGAAGCATATTGGAGTGAATTAGACATTGTAGTACCTTATTAATGTTATAAACATATTTCATGAGGAATTATAATGTAGTTTTATCATTTGATAATTTTCCTTTGGCATTTTGGAAGGCACTAGCTTGTCCATTGCATGGTGAGTGCTCACTTACCCTGCTAGCAAGCCAATTTCGAGAGAGTGAGATTCTCATACAAGTTGGTTGTTGGAGAGGAAAAAATGAAATATAATTTGGATTTTAATTGGGCGTGTTACTGAATATATCAGGCTGCTACTATTCATGACCCATCGTTCCTCCCATTCTGTCAATCCCCACTTCAATATTTCCATATTTCTCTATGATGGCGCTCTTGTGTGAATGGTGGTTGCACCCCATTGAGTATAGTTTATTATCAAGAATGGATGAATGATTTATATATCTTTAATATGTTCCATATACTCTCTTTAGGTCTAAATAATCCTAAATACATATGCAAATGTCCACACTTCCAAGCTTTGTTGTAACTAGTTTCCATGTGTTAATTTCCCATTTCAATGGAGTTGTATATCGGATGTATGTTACAACTTGTATATGATGTTATATGATGTTAGTGAGATATTTACATTAGTTTAATGGTATATTGTTATACCAAAATCCTATAACCGTCATGTGATAATAAATTTTACATATCTACTTGCCCTGAATCCCAGCTCTTGGAGTGGAAACTCACGCTAATTGTCAATCTTCCATGAAAATTCCCAGCACTACGCTTGCCCCTTTGTCCAGGAGTGGTACATCCTTCGAACCACCTATCCCTTGTTGTCCACAAGTGGTGCCACCACTTATGAACCTTAGTCCATAAGCATTTCTTACCAAAACCGCTCTGTCATTGAAGGAGAAAAGCGATACCATGGGTAAAAAGGGAAAAATAGAAGTTTCGCGAGGCTTCTAGATGATAAGCCTTGTGTCCTCCCTTATCCCTATCATTGTGGGTCAGTTGAGCTCAAGATTACTCATCCTAGGATCTTAGAGGCCACCTCATCCACTAATCTCTCAACCTACCCTATCCATTGAGCCTTATAAATACAAGCTCATATCCATGGTTGAGGGGAGAACTCTTAAGGCATTGTTATGCTATTGGATTGATGACTTCGCCCAAGACCATTTGGAGAGCATAGAGAGCTAGATTCAGAGCTTATGGGGATGAGAATGTTTGGTTTTAGGGAGATGCATTCCAACACTAAGGCTTGGTTGTAAAGTTCTTCATATTTCTATATTAATACAAGTTCATTTATGTCCCACATACATTGTTGTTGTTTGATTTCACATGAATGTTGTTAGATTCCTTAGTCACTAACATGGATCAGTAGATTATATTCTGGAAGTTTCAATGTGTTTGTGTGTTGAAGCTTATTGTAGGTACACAAAATAACTATCTAGGCATTACATTTCAGGTATCTACGACGTCCGGGGAGAGTCTTCAACCTCTATCCTCTATTTGTTCTGGATCTCAACCATTCATACCAGTGGAACACCTTGCTGTCCACAGGAGGTGAAATATTCCAGCTAACAAATATGGCGACTCCACTGGGGAATAGATATATGTATCAATTGTTCTAATCTTCCTCATTTCTGCAACTCTTGTCTGAATCTAGGTTCTTTCTCCAAATCTCTTCAGTCAGATCTACTTTCTGACTTGATCTATTTGGGTTTGAAGCTTTCAGATCTGTTCAGATCTAAGTCATCTCAACCTTTTATGCTCTGTTTCCATACTCAATCTAGCAGTATTTACCTTGATCTAGTCTTTTTCTGACTTGATCCATTGTTCTATTTTTGTTTTGGTCATCTACAGGGAACCACGCCTATGCATTGTACGATGAGTGGTGCCACCGCCCGTAACCCATTCACGAGAAGTGTTGCTAGGATAGAACCACCCTGTCAACACCAGAGAAGCGTGGTGAAAGGTAGGCATCATTCCAAGACCCTTCTTTCTCATTTTTTTTGTAAAAATTTGAGTTGTGTTGCTTTCAGTTCTGCACTGTCAGACGTGTGTGACAGAATCTTATGCTTGTGGCTTGAAATTTTATGGTTTAAGATTGGTTTGATTAGGAAATTCAAAGGCTAGATTATGCTTTTTGAGTGTTCATTCGCTTCTATGCTTGTTGGTTGTGTCTGCGAAAAGATTTCTTGTTTTTTGAAAAGCTTAGGGTGATAGTAAGATCTCTTCTCATTTCTGTTGTATAGACTAAAACAAGAACACTAGATTAGCTTCTAGGTTTTATTTCTTGTTTGCATAGTAAACTTTTGTTTCCTTCCTTCAAAAAAGAAAATTTTTGACTGAGACTGGGATATCATCATTGATGTTAACACCCAAAAATGGTTAACTACCTCATCTACCCCATTTCATGGCTCATTCGTCCATCTACCTACCATATTTCCTTGAAAATCCCACTAAAAGCCTCCAAAAGGCCTAAAATGCCTCCAAAAGGCCATAAAACCATTTAAAAAGGCTCTAAAAGGCCTAAAAACCCCTTTTTCCTCCACAAATAACCAAAATTCCTCCAAAAATAGTAAAAATCCCCAAAAGGGAAGAAAAGGAATAAAAATAATGAGGAAAAAGGAGGAAAACCCTAAAAAGGTCAAAAACCCTAAACAAGCTGCCCTAAACCACATGGTTTCCCAAAACCATGGGCAAGCACTCCACCACTCAAAAACTATAAATAAGTGGTGAACCCCCCTCATTTCATATCCACAGTCATAAGCACCCTTACTCTGCCAAAACATCTCGTGAAACCCTAGCTTACCATCAAGCTATTTTCACCTTTGAGACCCCTTTTGGCCTATTTTCCACCATCGGAGAAGGAGAAGGAACAGCTCGGAGCTCGGAGCCACCGACATCGGACCAGCGCAACGGACTCCACCAACCTCCACATTGGAGGTAATAAAAATACAAAATACTTTTTATACATCTTCTTGTCGTTTTTACTTTCTGTCATTTACTTTCTGTTTTAGGTTAATTTATTTTCATTTACATTAATCGAACTGCTACTAAGGAATCCAGATTCCTTAGTAGGTGCTCATTAGCACAAGCTAGGGTGAAAACCCTAGCTACAATTGAGCGTTGGACATTGGTTTTATGATTGGCTTCACAAGATTTTAGGCTCTTCATGTTCTTTTGTCTCTTATGCATTTAGAACTATCTCAATCAAAATAAAATATATGGTAGTTTAAAGTTAGATTTGCTTATGTTTTGAGAAAATTGAAAACATAGAGTGCATTTGCATATTGGTGTGCTTCTTGTTTTTCTTTTAGGAAAAGAGATTCTTTCCCTTCTCATTGCTTTCAGAAAAGAGAAATCAATTTGGAAAATTATTGCTTGTCTTATTCGATGTTCACGACTGTTGTTTGGAAATATTTTTGGTTTTGAAACAAAAAGAAAATACTCTCTTTCCCTCCCATAAGTAGGCATACTGAACAGTAAAGTGAAATATTTTGCACAATCATATTGCTTGGTTTTACTTTTTTGTCAAAACATCATGCATTCACCTAACCATCCACTTTAAAATTAATGGTAGTTATAGGTTAAAAATTATGTAGAAATTGGAGTGATAGGTTAGAGACGTGTTCAGGCATCGTTAAGTGTAGGAGTTGTTGTTATTTGTCAGCATTACATTCCAGGACTCGTGTGGTTCTTCCACGTACCATTGGTATATCGAACGGCCTTTCACGTACCCTTGAGGTATATAGAGAGGTACTTCATGTACTCGATTGTATATCGGAAGGCCCCTTGTGTATGGTTATGCATTAGACATCACTACTACCAATTCGAGCTCCCACGTACCTTGAGTATATCAGGAGACCCCACTAGGATACCTTATCTATCTGAAAAAATCCATTTGGCCATCTTGCTTGGAGCCATACACCGAAAACAACATTCGGGGAGATTACTATGCACGTACTCTCAAGGTATATTTCGAGTGGCACCTTCTTGACAATCCTGGTGAGAGAACTGACTTTTTGAACTCCTCCTATCATTTTAAGTGTGCTTGTTTTGACCTATTGCTTGTGTATGGAATTTTTTTTCATGTGTTTTCTAGATTTTCAGACCCTAGGTTAGATAGGAACTGTACAAACTGGCTGAGTTAAGATAGTCCAAAAGAGTACGGGGCTTGCCACCTGATTTTATTCCTGGTTCAGGAGAAAATCCAATGGAATCTATAAATCAAGGAGATGCTACCACCTCCCAAGTGGGAGATAATGTGGTTTTGGAATGTGGAGTACCATATTCTTCACACTCACCTCCCTTGGTCCAACAACCTTCTCAGGGAAATACCTTGTTCCATTCTCCCACGAAAGGCCATGTTGATGATACAACCCGTCCGTATTTTGGTCCCAATTTTCCATTTTGGGATACCTCTGTAGGACAGGCCATTGCCTCATTTGGTTCCATTTTAAATTATTCTAAAGATGAAGAAGAATGTAGGCATTACCGTGTTTCCATTCTCCATGCAGAGGAGATTGATAAGCAAATAGATGAAATATTAGGCCCCCCACCATCACGTTTTATGTCTGTTCCTGTGGGATATCATTCACTTGTTGATTCTATGAGACCCATCGAACCGATTATAGATCGTGCAGTAACCCCACACAACCCAAGTCAAATTACCACCCCTATCACCTCTCATGTTATGTCTGTTCCAAATCCTCCCAGGACTTCTGCACCTGGGGCCCAACCTTCAATTCCCATTTTGTTAGTACCTTCTAGTGCCAGGGGGAAACCCCCGATATGACCTACGTTATCTAGCACCAAAATTGTACCTAGTCAAGGGCAGACCTCTAACATAGAACCATCTATAGTTTATGTCCCTTCCACCCATACTAATGTGGTGAATCCCCTATCTAGCTCAGGTCAGCCCTTAGGGGCACAATCTGTAACCGTTCATTCTTCTAAAGGTTATGGTTATCAAATACCTGTAGGTAATCATCCACCTAATCCTACAAAAATACCTTATGCTGGAATTCCATACCCTAGTAACAATTTTACACCATGGGGGAAACCCAACTGGTCTTATATGCCAGCTATGGGGAGGATACCTATACATACTGCGGGAGAAGCCGAAGGATCACCTTATGGAGGTCCTCCCCCTAGGGGACCTAATTCCTGGAGGATCAAGAAACTTTCCTTCTTATGGTACTAGTGGTCCTAGTGGTCCTGGGGGGCCTGGAGGCTTTCCTCCTTGTGGATCTAGAGGGTTTGGTGGCCCTCCGCCTAGTGGTTCCGTAGGCTCTAGAGGTTTACCTCCTGGTGGCTCTGGAGGGTCCGATGGTCCACCTCCTGGTGGTCTTGGTGGTCCTCCTCCTAGATTCCCTAGCGGTCCTAGTGGTCTTGATCCCGAAAATCAACCCCCTGCGGGCATATTTTCCGTTAGTTCTTCGTCACAACAACCTATTTTTCAGTCAACTTATGGTCCTACTAGTAATTATATGCCATATCAATATTACCAGTATGTGCAACCCAACTGACAATTACCTTTCCTAGAAACTTTGGACTTGCCTGATTTGTCCAAGTTGATTAATGACCCCATTCGACACAATCTCTCATGGCCTCCCATTCCGGTAAAGTTACCATCAGATATCCTAAAATTTGATGGGAAGCAAGGAGATGATCTGAACAACCATGTTATGACATTCCATTTGTGGCATTCTTCTAATTCCATCATGGATGACTCCATTTGGTTACTACTCTTTCAGCAAAATTTGATCGGTACGGCTGCGAAGTGGTACGTTGAACTCCCACAACATTCGTTTGTGGATTTTGGCTCATTGGCAAACATGTTTCTTACACACTTTTATCTCCCTATTCATTATGAAATGGGCATTGATCTTTTAACCTCTCTGCCATAGAACACCTCCACCCACATTTCCGATCATATTCATGAGTGGAGAAGGCAGAGAAGGCTTAGTAAGGCCCATATTCTGAATTAGTTACTAGCTTATTAGTTCACCAAATCCTTGTTGCCTCTATTTCCCAAGATGTGGCTATGGGTGGTGCCATTATCGAAGAGCAGGATATTATTCGGGCTTAGTACCTAGACTTGGTCTATTCCCAGTATGGAACTCTTTATGACCCGATTCCTCAAGCTCCTCACCCTAGCACCGATCCTTCCAAGCCACCAGCAGAAGTACCTATTGATGGGATTGTTGGTTCAATCCAGTCCCCATCAGTAGTGAAACCTGCCAAGGAACCCCAAACTCCCCCCCCTACTCCTTCGAATCCTAAGGATTTCGTCGAGGTAAACTCTATTCAAAGTACTCAAACCTCGAGAAATAATAAAAAGAAAGGTAAAAATAGAAATAAAAAACCTGGAAACCAACAGGAGGCTCCAAGACCAACCAACAGTGATAATGACAAAGGGAAAAGGAAGGAAAAATATCCCTATATGCTATGTGGTGGTGACCACTTTTCAAAGGAGTGTCCTCATCGGGATGAAATCTCCCAGTTTTTGAAGTCCAATCCCACACCTACAGTACTTACGGATCCATTTCCCTCTCAACAACAACTGATAGACTACATGTCTAGTCAGGGTAACTTTAGTTCGTCAGATGAAATTCATATGATGTCCTGAGATACCATCAATTTGCAAACTTGAAGTCAAAATTATGAAAAACCTGTAGAAAAGAAAGAAGATCATTCTTCTTCAAGGAAATCTCCATCTACTAGTTCTCCTGAATCATCGTCTACTATCCCCTTATCTATCGAGAAGCCTACTCTCGACATAATTTTGCACCCACCTAAGAGTACTCTTAGAAAGGTTGTCTTTAATCCCAATGCCTGAGCTGCTTAATTTTATAATGTTGTTGAAGATATCGCTCAGGCACCTTGTGCAATATCTACCTTAGAGGTACTCTAAAGTTTCCCTACACAGCGTAAAAACTTGTTGACAACATTAGAAGCTTTAGACCTGGATAATACTAACTTGATTCATGTCAATGTTGAGAACTATAAGTCTAGATTACCGCATAAACTTGCTTTTCAGATCATTACGAAAGTAGTGGGAAAGAAAGTTTTTCGAATGATACTGGATGAAGGAGCTTTGACCTCAGTTTTGTCTCTGACTTTTTGGAAGGCTCTCGGCTCTCTTGAGTTTGTCACATCACCTACGACTGTCAAGGCCTTTGACGAACATGGTTTCCAACCCGATGGTCTCATATCAACCGTAGTGGTCGAGCTGGGGGCAAAACGGTTTCCATCCAAGTAGAAGAGGTAGATTCCCCTTTAGATTACAACCTCCTTCTAGGAAGGAATTGGTTCTATGCCATGACTATTGTTGCCTCAACAGTATTCCGAATAGTCCAATTTCTGCATCTAGGCAGAATTGTTACGATTGATCAGCTTGCTTTCTATACGCCATATGTTACTACCTGTTTTCGCCTTTCACACACCTGGGTCACGTGGAAGAAATATTCAAGCCACTCGGTGTGTCCTTGGGGGAAAGTCTCGAGTCAAGGCTGTCACCTTGTTCTTGACTCCTCCATTTAGGCTCAACTCCTAATGAAGCCAAGGGGGTTAGAACCTATTAAGTTAATAAGGGGAATTACTTAGTGTTGTGATGTTTAAACTAACTGAGTTATTTAGGAGTTTACAATTTAACTATACATAATCAAAGATGGCAAGATGTAAAATATGAAGACATGAAAGCACAACGCTGAGACACAATATATATATATAAAGCAAGAAATTAACCAATTCCTTAGAATGGAGTCAAAAATAGAATCAATATGCTTGCATTTGCTTGGAGTGAATGTTTTATGATTTCCTCTTGGTATGTTTTAAATTAAGTTTGAAGTGTGAGATGATTAAAATTAGGCTAAGGGGGGACTCCAGATATACCCGAGAGTACTTGGAGTATGTCCAAAACTGAACCTTCATGGCTACCTACAAGGAATATGTGGGATTAAATGGAGTCTCTGGGGCTATTGTTTGTAACACACCCATTAGGGTGTGACAGAGATCGGCACCTCAAGGTCACTTTTCAGAAATTCCCGCTTCCTTTGGGTATTTTGCCATCGTAAAGGTTTGATCTAGGTGTTGGATTTTCACCTGATGGTTTGTCAGTTGGGGAGAGTGAGTCCTAATTATACTAGTCACCCAAGTGCTTTTGATACAGCTTGACTGATCAGACTAACCGCAGCCAAGAACAAAGGATACACACTGGAGTCTTGTCAATTTTAGTAAGTTTTAAACTAAGTGTTCTTGTTTAAAAGGAAAACCCTCCAAGAACCTCTTTCGATCCAAGTGGATCTCAATCGGGGAATCGGGGAGGGGTTAATTTTAAAATTTATGATAAATAAAAGATGAAAAATAAAACAAATACACAATTCTAGTTTTCTAATTAGTCCTACCACGAATCTCTTTCCCCTTTCGGGTCAATCGGGAAATCGTGGGGTAAGTATTATGATTACTTCGGAAAAAAAAAGTGGAATATGAATTTAATAATAAAATAAAGTATACTACCCTTCAAATTAGATCAATGCTCATTTAAAAAAGGAAATAAGCAGAAAGCAACGAAAAGGACACCGACGCAAATCCCCCCCAGGGGGGATGGGGAATGGGCTCGAAAGAGCCTATTCCAAAAATAATTTTATTTATTATTGGTTACAATATCAGAGAAATTATATATCAGAAACTTCTTTTTCCTTATACAGGCTGAAACCAATGTTTTACAACTTTGCAAAAAATTTAAGATTTTGGTGAAAAGGGAGACCCCCGAAGGGATTTGAACGCTCCTGAGGCCACTTCGGATAGAAGCTACATTTATTTTCTGTCAGAAATGCTAAAATAAAGTGAGCACATTAGAATAACATATGCCCAAAATCAATTTAAGAGTACCTTTGGATCAGCCTACCTTATCTCAAAAAAATGAAGTTAAAAGTAGCTAAACAGGCAAAAAAGGAACCAAGGAAAGCAAGCTTTCCTTGGGATCTTGGCTTGCTGTTTGTGCAGCCAATGAAATATTCACTGATATTGCAGAATATTAAATTTTATAACAGTGAAAGGAAATCTAATGCATGCAATCTACAAGTTTTCTTTAAATTTTCATGCAAAAAGACGATTTCCCTAAAGCTAGATCTAGAATGCTTATGAAACTTTTATTAGTGCACGATATAGAATATAGGATTTGATAAGATAGATCTATGTTGGAATTAATTTTAATATTATATATCTAAGAAAAATCAAAGCTACGAACAGAGTAACTGGGTAAAAATGTTGATTTTTTGTAGAAATGAGAAGAAGAGGAGAGAAGGTCGGATCGTTGCTTGAATAAAACAAGCTGAAAGGAGGCCCTTTTGTGGAGTACTGAGGGACAGAGTCTTGAGCTTATTGGATAGGAATGGAATCAATCTAGATCCACACCTTCATCCAATTGGGAACCTGCAACTAAATAACACAAGCCTGCACAAACCTCGTGAGATCTGGATATAGATGTATAAAGCAGCAAAAATGAAAGAGCATGCCAAAATAACCTTATTTAAGCATATAACTGAAATTTTTGAGCATACATCATATGGATAAACAAGATCAAGCAATCTAGCTTTCCTATTTTACCCCTTACTAGATTCAGCTGAATCCTTGAATCCAGAACGCAGAAGCAGCACAGGATTTGGCAAGAGATTGCAGCTAGCACATCAGCAGTATAACACCGAGAATCCACACATACACATGCACTACATAGTATAGCCTCCAAAGCTTATTTATTTAGAAATGATGATCAAATACAGAGTTACAATGGCAATCCATTCAATACAACTTTAACTAGCTTGGAAGAGGGAGCCTCAAGCAGGATATATACAAATTATAGGCCATCCAGCCCAGGGGGGGTGCAATTCCTCATGGAATCAAGTGAAATCAACTGAGGGAGAGTCCATCAATGCATAACTGAAGCTGTACTGAGCCTACTTGTCAACCAGGGGCTTGATTGAGCTGACACATGAACCCATACACCGACACATTGGCCCACAGAGAATCCAGGAGAGTCCACATGTGTGGAGGAGAGAGAGAGGGAACAATTCCCCATGAAGACAGTTGTAGATCAACTTTGGATTTGGTTTGATCCCCTCCACTCAAGGATTTGTCAGATCCAATAAATCTACTTCAGATCTGATTGATTTCAGTCAAATCTGTTGAGAATCCATTGATTTATTGATTTTGGATTTGCTCCATTATCCATCAATTTATTAATTAAAATAATCAATAATTGATTTTTGGGGCTTTCTAACCTGAGTGATGGAAGATCACTCAAAACTTAGGAAATAGTGGGTCCATGGGTTTACATGGTGCTCTTAGCTTGAAAATGAGCACCTACATGACGGAAATCGATTATTTGGCCCACTTTTATTACAATTTTTTTTTTCCAATTAAACTATTAAAAAATAGCCTAAGTTTTGGAAAAATTAAAATTTAATAAAAAACACTGAAAAAACTAAAAAATTGAAAAATTGAAAAACACCTAGGGGGACTTACACATGTTCATATGACTCAAAAATGATGTATAGCATGCTTATACATTGACACATAGACTCTAATAACCTCAATAGGCCTAAATGCCAAGCCAACCACCCCAACTTTGGAGGTATGGAGTGAAAAACTCAAAAATTATCAGTTGTTTATCAACAACCAATAATAACCAAGGGAAAAAACACCATGGGCTGATCGGATTGACAAATGAAGTCTAAGAGACCGAGTCTTTTACAGACACTATCATGTTAGAACATTTATTACAATTTCCCCATGGGGTATGAATATGTGATATATTACAACAAGCACTTCCCGGAAGTACTTCCACAGGTCTTTTGAAGTCCAAACAAGTTAACCCTATTCGGTTCACCAGGCTCACTTGATAAAAAACCACTAAGTACAACTTAAGTGGTAACATTCTGGCTCCATCTGGGACACATTCTCTAACTGATCTTTTGTTCAAAGGAGAGGATGTGAGAACTCTAGAATCTCTGGGTCCTGTAAGGCAATTAGAGTTTGTCAGTAACATGTATGTATAAGAAAAAATTAGCTATAAAAGAAAACTAATGTACATAATTAATCTATAGTGTGCAAAAAGGAATATTTTACAAAAACTAATATACAAGGGAAAATTTTCAACATGGTACAAAATAACTATAATACAACAATATCTACGATACAACAATATGATATATACAATTTAGAAATACATGTAGGGCAAGGTTTAGAAATTGGCCCTGAAACCACCGATACCACTAAAGGCATCAAACTGTCTCGGCGAAAAATAGCTTGAGGAGGAAACCATTCACTGGTAAGCTCAATCTTTCTCCTTCCAAGTCTTTTAGGTAGAAGGATTTCATTCCTGCTATTTCATCGATGATGTATGGTCCCAACCACAGGCTCTCGAGCTTCCCATGTTTCCCAGGTTTTTCCCGTCGTTTGTCCCAACGTAGAATCGTGTCACCTACTTGGACGGAACCTGGCCGGGTAGACTTATCAAAGGCTCTCTTGACCTTGTTTGAATTTTTGATACTATGGTCAAGAGAGTCTCTTCTGCTCTCATCTAGCTCGATCAACTGGTTTATTCTATTCTGGATGGCCTCTTGATCTGAGCTAAATGTCTGGAGGAGCTGATAAACTGGAATATTTAGATGGACTAGTAAGGTGACATTAAGGCCATAGACTAGTTCGAAAGGGCTCCTCCTGGTTGAACTTTTCTTAGTGATCTTGTCGACCCATAATGCTAATTTGATTTTGCTATCCCAAGCCTTCTTATTGTCGCCCACAATTTTTTTGATTATGGTCATTAAGTTCTTTTTACTTGATTCTGCTAGACCATTTCCTTGGGGATAGTAATTAGATGAGTGAGATAGGATAATGCCATACTTGAAACAGAAAGATGACATTTCGGAAGAAACAAAGCATGGGCCATTATCCGTGATTATTCTAGTTGGTACACCGAATCTTGTGATGATTTTATCTTCTAGGAAATCCATGACTATGGCATCGGTTTCCTTTTTGGTGGTATCGCCTCTACCCACTTGGTAAAATAATCTGTGGTGGTAATAATCCAAGAGTAACCATTGCTTGAGTTATCCTTGAACTTACCGATGAATTAAAGCCCCCATTGCTGAAAAGAGGCTTGGACTACAATTGGATTTAGAGGCAAGGCTTTCATTTGTTTCTTTCTAGTGAATAACTGACACTGGGGGAAAATTATGATAGCCTTGTGCACATCTGAAAATAGGTTTGGCCAATAGTAGCCTACTCTAAGGATTTTGTGGGTGGTTCTTTTAGCTGCAAAATGTCCACTACAAAATCCTGAATGGAACTCAACCATGATTTTCTTGGACTCAGGTTCATCGACACATCTAAGTATCAAACCATCTGGGTTTCTCCAACCCAAACCATCTTTGTTCAAACAATACTTAGTTTCCTTTAACCTTAATGCCCTTCTTTTATGGCCCAGTAAGTGATCTGGGCATGTAAGGTTGCAGAGAAAAAATATGATGTCGGTGTACCAGGGGTGCTGCTCTAATCTTTGAAACTCATCTGATATACTTTTCTCTAAATTGCTGTTCTGGCAGATTATTCCTAAATCCTTCTCATTTTCTTGGGTCAACATCT
This sequence comes from Pseudotsuga menziesii, assembly GCA_001517045.1. Lineage (NCBI taxonomy): Eukaryota > Viridiplantae > Streptophyta > Pinopsida > Pinales > Pinaceae > Pseudotsuga > Pseudotsuga menziesii. The sequence continues at coordinate 316,345 of LPNX010889236.1, read as the reverse complement.
TTGCAAGACCCTATCCCTTAATTAATTTAGTAGGTCTTATCTCCAAATCATATTCCTGAATTTTTGAAACCCACTTACCCCTGACTCCTAGACAGTCCTGCTGAGACATGATATCATTGACAGCTGCATGGGGTACATATCCAATGATTTTGGAGTAACCTATATAAGTTCTGAAATGTTCATGGGACTTGACAAGAGCATAGGCCTGTTTCTCCATTGTGGTATACTTCAATTCTGAATTTTGTAAGGCTCCACTCATAAAGGCTATGGCTTGCTCTTGTCCCTCCTTATTCTTTTGAAGTAAAACACAGGCAATGGTGTCTTCTGAGGCAAAGGAAAATATTTGGAATTCTTTGGAATAATCTGGACTAGTCAAGACTGGGGACATGGATATGGAATTTTTGATGGACTTGAATGCATATTTCCCTTCATCTCTCCACCCAAACTTAGCATCTTTCTTTAATATCTTTTGTAGAGGTTTCATTAATTCTGCTAAGTTTGGGATGAATATTCTTATGAAATTGATTTGACCATTAAAGGACTAGAGAGCTTTTGGATTGTGAGGCAAGGGGACTTTCTTAATAGCTTCAACTCTCTCAGGATCAACCTTGACACCATCTTTAGAAATGATGTGCCCCAACAACTTGCCTTCATCAACTCCAAAGATTGACTTGGTGGGATTCAAGGAAATACCATATTTCCGACATCTTATAAAAACCTGCCTAAGATGACTTATGTGGTCAGATATTTCTTTTGAAAAAATAGTTAAGTCATCCTGATATATTTCAATTATTTTTCCTATAAGTTCTTTGAAGGAAAAATCCATGGCTCTTTGGAAGGTGGCACCAGCATTCAATAAGCGAAAAGGAATTCTTAGAAATTTATAGGTACCCCAAGGTTTGTTGAATGTAGTCTTATGTTGATCTTCTTTATTTACCAACACTTGGTTATAACCGGAAAAACCATCCAACATGGACATCATTCCTGATCCTGTTACTCTTTGAAGCAAAGTTTCCATGTCGGGTAATGGGTAATTATATTTGAGGCATGATGTATTCAGAATTCTAAAATCTATACATATTCTAATTGATACATTCTTCTTTCTGACAACAACTAAGTTGGAGCACCAAGATGAATGCCTTGTAGGTGCTATATCCCTGCTGCTAACATCTTTTAAAGCTCCTTCTGCACAATGGGGGCCAACTTAGGATTTATTCGCCTAAGTTTTTGTCGAAAAGGTTTGACCCCCTTAGCTTCTTCTATGAGGGGAATAGTGTGTTGAAACACATCCTCCCTATAGGCTTTAATCTCATCATAACTAAAGGCCAACACATCTCTATACTCTTTGATTAGGTTGATCAAGTTGTTCCTTTCCTTTTCCGAAGTACCTTTTCCAATTTTTATTAACTTGGGATCCTTGTGAGTTCCTATGTTTATTTCCATATAATTCCCAGTTTTTATTTCTTCTTTTTGTTTTTTATGATGATCCTGACGATCGAAAAGATTCTAGAAAGCTATAAGGCTACTTGGGATGTGATTCCTTTCATTATCCTCGCACTCCTAATACTCTTTAATTTCCTGTTGATAACTGATCTTGCAACCCTCAAACTCTTGTAGATTGTGGATGAATCTCAAGAGTTGCTCATCATATTTGAACACTTGCCAGTGGTCTATATTATCTGAAATTGAAGGTCTGAAATTTAGTTCCATCTTTCCATTCCCATTAATCATTTCATCCGATGGATGGAGGGTGGATGCTGCTACTGCTAATTTATCTGCTAACCCATTCATTTCCCTATGGACCTTTTGAATGTTAAGTGCATCAAACCATTCCATAGTGTCCCATTTGGCATTCCTATACTTTCTTAGTTTGTCATTTTTGCATTGATACTGATTCTTAATCTGGAGGACAACTAAATCTGAATCACCTTTTATGTTCAACATATTTATCCCCATATCTTTAGCGGTTTCTAACCCTAGGAGCAATGCCTCATACTCGGCTACATTGTTTAATGCTTCAAACTCTAACTTGAATGCAAAGTTGTAGACTTTATTTGAAGGAGAGATGATCATGATGCCCGCACCCTTTTCAGTTTTGGAATAAGCCTCGTCAAAGTACATTTTCCAAACTTCATCGATATTTTCATTTTTAATGTTTTCCTTAATGGGGGCCATGAAATTTGACAAAATAGCATAGTTTCCAAAATTATCAGTGAAATGAACAAATTCATTTCCGGGGTTCTTCAGGTTTTCTACATGCCACTTCCTCAGCTTTTCTCTGTGGAGAATCACCCTAGTGTTCTCTGATGCAGGTATAGTAGCATATGTCCAATCCATTTGAATGTGCCCACCAAGATTTGTGGCCCATTTTATATATAACAACATACCCCAATTATCTGGAACATCTATCACCACCACATCCATCAACATGTCGATATCAGGATACTTAGCCAACTTAACTTGTAAATTTAAGATTATCCCCACCACTTCAACTTCTCTTGCATCCATGGCACAAACATTGTGGTAGGGTCAGTTGACCCTTAGATTTAATTTCTCCATTACTTTTCTTGGCATGACATTTGATGAAGAACTTGAATCTAACATACAGTTATGAAGGAGAAGTTTATCAACTAAGAGGGAGACATAAAAAGGTGGGTGTTATTCTCTTCTCGGATCAACACTGTTGAGGACTATGGGAATATCTATAGGTTCAATATGTTCAGCTTCAAATATAGCATTGTTATTAGGAAGAGGATCCTCTTTGATAATATTATGAGCTTTACTTTGATTATCCTCTAAGGCTTTCAACAAATTTTCTTTTTGACCTGAAATTTTAAGGACATCAGTTGCATAAACATGAATCTTAGCACTACTTATCCATTCTCCCATATCAATATTTGACTCAGGGATAATAGGAGGATCTGGGAGGGGAGGAGTGGTTAGCTTTGGCTTGTACTGTTTAGACGGTGATGGCTTCTCTCTTCTTTGATACACAGCTCCCTTGAACCTGGCCTCCTTCATTTCCTTAATTGCTTATGGAGGAGGAATTACACCATAAAAGTTAGACAGGAGATCCTTCTCGAAACCGTAATCTGTGGCCTGCTGCTAATGCTGGTTTGATAGAGGATAGGTTCGGCCTACCATGTAAAGATGATCAGAATCACCTGATGTTGTTTCCTGATTACTGACCTCTGCCATCCCATGTTCTATAACTTGGTTTTCTATGTAGCAAGTGATTTTTGGGTGGAACTGCTCACAAGGTCTACACCATGGAATTACTTCATCTACCAGGTTAGTTCAGTCTAACTGGTTTGGAATCCTAGGCTCTTACTGAGGAAACTTATTTTGATACACTTGATTCTGTTTTGGCTGAAAATTCCTAGGTCCATTATTTCTCTCCAGTGTGATTATTCTGTTCTGAATATTATTCAATTGCACAGATTGGTTTGTCATGAATTGGTTCTGACTAGTCATCACTTTTTCAAACAGGCTAGTTACCTTTTCCATGGGGTCTTTAGAGGTTGCGTTTTCCTCCAATTCAATGTCCTTTCCCTTCTCTTTGTTGTACGAAGTGTTTCCCCTAGTGTAACCTAGAATGTTGGATTTGCCCGAAGATTGTATATTCCTTTCTATTTTCTCGGCCAGATCCTGAGCAATTTTTAGATCGGTTGGATCTTTGTCCCTTAACTGGTACCTCAAATCCCCAGTGAAAGCTTCGATGTAAGATATGAGGATGGAGGCATCCCTTGGCTTGATTTATCTAGGGAGGTTGATAACCACACATCTGAACTTAGTATTAAATTCATCAATGGTTTCATTTTCCATATTCTTTATATTATGAAGGGCAGCAAGAAAATGTCTTGGTTCTTTCTTTTCCCCCCATTTCTTCTTAAAACATTATAGGAATTCATTAAGGGTTTTATATGAATCATCACCAAGGTCGGCATACCACTCCGTAGCATCATCCTCTAAGGATAAAGCAAAGAGCTTCATTTTTACATCTTCATGGTCAGCGGCAGCACTATTGCAATAACTGACTAGGTGCCTCTCAAACTTTCGGAGATGAGACTTGCCAGTGGTAGCATTATTTCCCTCGAACATGGGAAGCTTCTTGATAGCATCATTCAGAATGTCATGAGGAGCACCTGCTATCTAAGATAAGTCAAGGGGTTTGTAAAATTCCGTCATTTCTTGAGATTGGAAGGTATGATGCTCTACAAATATGTGATGGATATCTGAGAGGGATTGGTCTCCTAAATCTTCAAGGTTTCTACGAGAAGTCTGCCTATTCAATATTTCCCTAATAAAACTTTTGGGATCAGGGAGAGGATTGAATAATTGTCAGCGGTTTCTTCGGGTAGAAATTCTTAAAGGGATGTTACACACTGGAGTCGCCAGATGGATCGAGTTTTAATTTTTATGTTTTTTAAAGACTAGATCAATCAAAAGTTTTTTTATCTTTTTAGTTGTTTAGAAAAAAGTTAAGCTAAGTCGTACTCAGGAATAAAAAGATTTATCCCCGAAAACAACGCCAAAAAGTGTTGCCTCCTTTCACACACCTGGGTCACGTGGCAGAAATCTTCAAGCCACTCGCTGTGTCCTTGGGGGCAAGTCTCAAGTCAAGGCTGTCACCTTGTTCTTGAATCCTCCATTTAGGCTCAACTCCTAACGAAGACAAGGGGGGTAGACCCTATTAAGTTACTAAGGGGAATTACTTAGTGTTGTGATGTTTAAACTGACTGAGTTATTTAGGAGTTTACAATTTAACTATAGATAATCAAATATGGCAAGATGTAAAAGATGAACACACAAAAGAACAATGCTGAGACACAATGAATATATAAAGCAAGAAATTAACCAGTGCCTTAGAATGGAGTCAAAAATAGAATCAATATGCTTGCATGTGCTTGGAGTGAATGTTTTGTGATTGCCTCTTGGTATGTTTTAAGTTAAATTTAAAGTGTGAGTTGATTAAAATTAGGCTAAGGGGGGACTCCAGATATACCGGAGAGTACTTGGAGTATGTCCAAAACTGAACCTTCACGGCTACCCACACGAAATATGTGGGCTGAAATGGAGTCTCTGGGGCTATTGTTCATAATGCACCCATTAGGGTGTGACAGAGATCGGCGTCCCGAGGTCACTTTTCAGAAGTTCCTGCTTCCTTTGGGTATTTTGCCACCGTAAAGGTTTGATCTAGGTGTTGGATTTTCACCTGATGGTTTGTCAGTTGGGGAGAGTGAGTCCTAATTATACTAGTCACCCAAGTGCTTTTGATATAGCTTGAATGATCGGACAAACCACAGCCAAGTGAAGAGCATACACACTGGAGTCTTGTCAATTTTAGTAAGTTTTAAACTAAGTGTTCTTGTTTAAAATGAAAACCCTCTAGGAACCTCTTTCGATCCAAGTGGATCTCAATCAGGGAATTAGGGAGGGGTTAATTTTAAAATTTCTGAGAAATAAAAGATGAAAAATAAAACAAATACACAATTTTGTTTTTCTAATTAGTCCTACCATGAATCTCTTTCCCCTTTCAGGTCAATCGGTAAAACGTGGGGTAAGTATTATGATTACTTTGAAAAAACAAAAAGTGGAATATGAATTTAATAATAAAATAAAGTATACTACCCTGAAAATTAGATCAATGCTATTTTAAAAAATGAAATAAGCAGAAAGCAACGAAAAGGACACCGATGCAAATCCCCCCATGGGGGATGGGGAATGAGCTCGAAAGAGCCTATTCCAAAAATAATTTTATTTATTATTGGTTTCAATGTCAGAGAACTGATATATAAGAAAATTATTGGTCCTTATATAGGCTGAAACCAATATTTTACAACTTTGCAAAAAATTTAAGATTTTGGTGAAAAGGGAGACCCATCGGGGGATTTGAACGCTTCTGAGGCCACTTCAGACAGAAGATTCCTTTATTTTCTGTCAGACCTAATAAAATAAAACAAGAATTTTAGAATAACATATTCCCAAAATAACTTTAAGAGTACCTTTGTATCAGCCTACCTTATCTCAAAAAAAATGAAGTTAAAACTAGCTAAACAGGCGAAAAAGGAACCAAGGAAAGCAAGATTTCCTTGGGATCTTGGATTGTTGTTTGTGCATCCAATGAAATATGCACTGATATTGCAGAATATTAAATTTTATAACAGTGAAAGGAAATCTAATGCATGCGATCTACAAGTTTTCTTTAAATTTTCATGCAAAAAGACGATTTCCCTAAAGCTAGATCTAGAATGATTATGAAACCTTTTTTAAGTGCAAGATCTAGACTATAGGATTTGATAAGATAGATATATGTTGGAATTAATTTTAATATTATATATATAAGCAAAATCAAAGCTATGAATAGAGTAACCGGGTAAAAATGTTGATTTTTTGTAGAAATGAGAAGAAGAGGAGAGAAGGTCAGATCGTTGCTTGAATGGAACAAGCTGAAAGGAGGCCATTTTGTGGAGTGCTGAGGGACAAAGTATTGATATTATTGGATAGGAATGGTGTCAATCTATATCCACACCTTCATCCAATCGGGAACCTGAAACTAAATAACACAAGCCTGCACACACCTCGCGAGATCTGGATATAGATGTATAAAGCAGCAAAAATGAAAGATCATGCCAAAATGACCTTATTTAAGCATATAACTGAATTTTTTTAGCATACATCATATGGATAAACAAGATAAAGCAATATAGATTTCTTGGTTTACCCCTTACTAGATTCAGTCGAATCCTTGAAGCCAGAACGCAAAAGCAGCACAGGATTTGGCAAGAGATTGCAGCTACCACATCAGCAACATAACACTGAGAATCCACACATAAACATGCACTACACACTATAGCCTCCAAAGATTCTTTATTCACAAATGATGTTCAAATATAGAGTTACAATGGCAATCCCTTCAGTCCAGCTCTAACTAGCTTGGAAGAGGGAGCCTCAAGAAGGATATATACAAATTACAAGCCATCCAACCCAGGGGGGCCCAATTACTCATGGAATCAAGTGAAATCAACTGAGGGGGAGTCAATCAATGCATAACTGAAGTTGTACTGAGCCTACTTGTCAACCAGGGGCTTGATTGAGCTGACACATCGGCCCACAGAGCATCCAGGAGAGACCACTGATGTGGAGGAGAGAGAGAGGGTGCAACTCCCCATGAGGACAGCAGTAGATCAACTATGGATCTGATTTGATCCCCTCCTTTAGTCAAGGATTTGTCAGATCCAGTCAATCTGCTCCAGATCTGGTTGATTTCAGTCAAATAGGTTGAGAATCCACTGACTTATTGATTTTGGATTTGCTCCATTATTCATCAATTTATTAATTAAAATAATAAATAATTGATTTTTGGGGATTTCTGACCTGAGTGATGGAAGATCACTCAAAACTTAGGAAATAGTGGGTCCATGGGTTTACATGGTGCTCTTAGCTTGAAAATGAGCACCTACATGATTGAAACCGATTATTTGGCCCACTTTTATTACAAAATCAATTTTTCCAATTAAACTATTAAAAAATAGCCTAAGTTTTGGAAAAAATTAATTTAATAAAAAACACTGAAAAAATTTAAAAATTGAAAAATTGAAAAACACCTAGGGGGACTTAGACATCTTCATATGACTCAAAAAATATGTCTAGCATGTCTATACATTGACACATAGACTCTAATAACCTCAATAGGCCTAAATGCCAAGCCGACCACACCAACTTTGGAGGTATGGAGTGAAAAACTCAGAAATTATCAGTTGTTTATTCAACAACCAATAATAACCAAGGGAAAAAACACCCTGGGCTGATCATATTGACAAATGAAGTCTAAGTGACCGAGTATTTTATAGAAACTATCATGCTAGAACATTTATTACAATTTCCCCATGGGGTATGAACATGTGATATAGTACAACAAGCATTTCCCGAAAGTACTTCCACAGGTCTTTTGAAGTCTGAACAAGTTAACCCTGACCGGTTCACCAGGCTCACTTGATAAAAAACCACTAAGTACAACTTAGGTGGTAACACTACGTCTACGGCTAATAAAATGCCCATGTTAGCCCAGTCCCCTCCTCCTTACCAATCGATTGGGGTAGGCATGCTGAAGGATTCATCCCTTATGGGGATTTTTCCATCCACTCCTGCTATCACGGATACCGTGACAGTCCATATGATTGCCTCATTTGACTATGAGCTTAAGGGTAAATATGTTGTTGAGTCCACCCCCTTGAGTCCACACGAAGCTATGTATGACACCATTCAAACCTTTTCTGATGATCACATGGATGACCTTCATCTAGTGGCTTCAGATCCTTACCATTTATTGTACTGGTTAGAACCTTCTCTTCTTGTTCTAGATTATCTCTCTGATACTTTTCCTTCCGATGAGTCCATTATGGAGATCATGAATACGGATGAGCCCATTTGGGAGGATCACCATCATAGATCCATGTTCCTTCCAAACACCAGTTTGGTTAGCCATGATTTTGCATCTTGGTTTCCTACCGATATTGTCAATGTTCCCCAAAGTCCTATATTGTTGCAAGTTACATATTCTGAAGGAAACCTTTGCAACATTACTCAGATGAACTCGATTTACATATCAGCCAATCCTGATACTATCGAGCATGTTCATGTTGGGAAAAACTACTCGACAGATGAATCTGAAGAATTTAAGGCACTTTTTAAGGAATTTTGTGATATTTTTTCTTGGTCCTATGAAGAGATGACGGGGATTGACCCATCCATTGTTGTCCATGATATTAAAACCTATTAGGTAGAAACTTAGGCAAGTCCATCCTCGGAAGGCCGCAACTATTAAAGCTGAAATTGAGAAACTTCTCAAAGCTAGGTTTATTTATCCTGTACCCCTGACAGAATGGGTATAAAACATTTCCCCTGTCAATAAAAAGCAGGGCACCATTAGAGTCTGCATCAATTTTAGGGATTTGAATAAATCTTGTCCCAAGGACAACTTTCCTACTCCTCACATTGAATAGATTATCAAAAAATGTGTTGGAAGTGTCATCTTTTCATTCATGGATGGTTTCTCTGGCTATAATCAGATTGAGATATTACCCGCCGATCAGCATAAGATGGCATTCATTTTCCCATGGGGAACCTTTGCATATAAGAATTTTCCTTTTGGCTTCAAAAATGCTGGAGCCACGTTCTAGCACATGATGTCCTATGTGTTTCACGATATTAAACATATTGTTGAACCATACCTTGACGACCTCCTTGCTCATTCATAGTGACAGGAGGACCACCCTGGTCATCTCAAAGACATATTCCTGAGATGTCATCATTATAATATATGGCTCAATCCGCATAAATGTGTTTTTGCATTGAGACGGAATGTCTGCTAGGATTTGTGTTATCTAAAGATGGCATTCGGATCAATCCTTTGAATATTTCCGCTATTTTAGATCTACCAAACCCAACTAATCTCCTTGAACTCCAGAGTTTGCAATGAAAGGAAAAATTTCTCCATCGTTTCATGTGCAATTTCGCAGAGAAAACGCACGGTTATATGCATATCCTTAAGAAGAACACTCCATTCTTCTAGGATGACCAATCCCAACGTGCCTTTGATAATCTCAAGCACGCTCTGACTCATTCACCCGTGATACACTCCCCAGATTATTCAAAGGAATTTCTCTTGTATATTGCTTCCTTCGCTACTACCATCGCCATGGTTTTAGTGCAGGAAAATATCCACGGTCAGGAGCACATGATTTATTACACCAGTAAGAATCTCATGGATTATAAAACCCATTATTCATGTGCAAAAAAGTTAACATTGGCCATAGTCATTGCTGTACAAAATTTTCATTACTACAATCTGCTCTGCACTACCACCGTATTGGCAAACCAGAACCCGATGTGTTACATCCTAAGTCGTCAGGTGCTCGGGGGAAAATACTCTCGCTAGATCGTCGGCCTTCAAGTGTTTGATCTGGATTTTTCCAAGGCCACATCAAAGAAATCCTTGGTCTTTGTCGAGATTATGTGCTATCTTCCCTATGCTTTGATGGAATCTGAGCCCAGTGATTCATTTCCAGATGAATTCCTATTCCTTATTAGCACTATTGATTCTTGGTATGGAGATTTCCTGATTTATCTCCAAACACAACGATTTCAGCCACATTTATCTCATGATGATCGCCACCATATCTGTCACCACACAAAATACTATCTCATCCTGAATGATACCTTGTATAGACATGGGATTGACTCTATTCTCTGGTGGTGCCTCACCCATGATGAGGATGAACATGTGTTGAATGGTTGCCACTCTGGAGCATGTGGCGGTCATTTATCTGAGATGGCTACATCCCAGAAAATCCTTCACGCTGGCTATTTCTAGCCTTCTGTCTTCAAAGACTATCATGAGGATGTGAAGAAATTCCCACCTTGTCAACACTTTTATCCTAAAAAGTGCACCCATCCTGATCCACTACACCCCGTCATTTCTATTGGCCCATTTTCCAAATAGGGGATTGAATTCATCCATTGTAATCCTACCTCAATTGGGGTGCATGGTTTCATCATCATAGCCGTTGATTATTTCACAAAATGGGCTGAGTCCATGCCTACATATGCAGAAGACGGTAAGACTGCCACTCTTTTCTTGTTCAATCATATCATAGCTAGATTTGGAGTTCGACAGTCCATTGTTACTAATCACGGATCCCATTTCCATAATCAGATGATGGAGGAACTGAGTGCTAAGCTAGGTTTTCACCATGAAAACTCTACGCCGTATTATCCACAAGCTAATGGTTAGGTAGAGGCCAGTAACAAATTTTTGAAAACTATGCTTTGTCGGATGGTTGGAGATCATAAATCCAACTGGCACCATTTTCTTTTCTCCACTCTTTGGGCTTATTAGACTTCTATGAAAATAGCTACTGTTTTCACACCATTCCAACTTGTCTATGGACTTGAAGCTGTCTTACCGATCCAATGCCAAATTCCATTCTTACAACTTTCCGTCTAAATTCTCCTAGACACTTCCGCAAAGGAAGAAATATTTTTGTACTTGAGTAACCTTGATGAGACTCAAAGAGATGCTGCCTTGGATAATGAGGAACATAAGAAATGTATCAAGGCACAGTATGATAAATCCGTCCAGCCTCGTGTCTTTAACGAGGGTGACCTAGTATTTACTTATGATCAGAAATATGACAAACTAGGGAAGGGTAAGTTCGAGTCCATGTGGTACGAACCTTTCGTTATTTCTAAGGTGTTAGAGAAAGGAGCTTATGATCTCATTGATTATGATGGAATCCCTTTGGGGAAACCTCGCAATGGGTTGTACCTGAAAAGGTACTATGCCTCAGTCTTGCTTGGGTAGTATCTCGTATATATGTATATTGATTGGATTTTAGTGTGCTTTTAGTATTTTCAAGATGGTTTTGAGTTTAGTGTCCCCATCTATTTATACCATGTTTTGGTCATGGAGATGGATTTCTACGGCTTTGCTGATGGTGCTTACTGCCACACCTTGAATCTCACCTCAGCTACTTGGGTCCTCTATTCCCCAGTTGAAGATTTGGTAAGTTCAGGAGCGGTTTGTATAGGTCCCGCTACTAATAACATTGTCGAGTATGAAGCAGTCATCGGTCTTCTGACTGAAGCTACCTCCCACAATGTTCATGATCTAGTAGTCTTGATGGACTCACAACTTGTGGTTTTCCATTTTAACCATGTCTACACCATTAGGAACTCGGTGATCCTCCACCTCTTCTGGAAAGTACGTTTGCTCGAAAGGTCATTTGAAACCATCACTTATAGGCATATCCCTAGGGAACATAATGTAGTTGCTGACTCATTAGCTAATTACATCCTAGATTGGCATATTTCCTATTCATGACATCAAAATCAAACATGGTACATTGTAAATAAACATTCAATGACACATAAAACTCATGGAAAATGAATTTTCCATTTGAAACATATAAACACTGTGTAAAAGTCTGTATATATATATGAAAAAGTGTACAAAAATAGGTCTCCAGACCTCATCTGAAGCAAATAGGCTTTCAAGAAAAATAATCATGCAAAATCCTGAAGCTGTCAGCTTTCAATACATATCTCATACACTAGTGGTGCTCATGATAGCACATCACTACTCGAGCTACTCTACGTAGCAACCTACTAAATCGACCTGGTACTCCTGTTGTGGATCTTTGATATCTCACTGGGAGGTCATCAATGTCAACATCTAGGATATCCAAGGTCAACCTCTCTAGGTTTTCCTCTAGCTCCCCGATGATATCATCACACTGTGGTACAAAGCAGGCTCCAGCTCACCTATCCAATGGAGATGCTCCTCCAGGTCGCGCTGCTCCGACATCTGCATGAGAATATACAGGTCTTGTCACTTAACATAAAAAATTGAAAAAATTAAAAAAACATAAAAACATTTCATCCATTTTAGGGTTTCTTGCTTCTTACCGATGTCACCCCACTGTCCTCCAGGTGGGAGTGGTAGGTCAGGATCTTCGGTGAAGTCTGTACCTGCATAATCATAGTCCTCAACCATTAGGATCTGATCTCAGAGCCATCTGAAGAATGGGTCACTGAACTTCACCCTTCCCCTACTCGCTCCTGTGTGAGCCATGAACTAGACCCACCTCAGCATACGGGGGTCCTGTGCTCTCAGAATCTGGAAGACCACCTGAGGTCTCATCTGTGGAACCTGCTTGAAGAAGAAGCAGGCTAAAATGGAACCAAATCCAAACTACTTTAGCTCACCCTGCCGACACTTAGTAAGCTAATCTTTGAATATTGGAATCATGGCTCCCATTCAGTTGAACACCGTGGGTACCATGGCCTCTATGGTGTACATCATGTGTTCCCTAGAAGCTTGATGCATACCCTAACTCCCAGCCACCCTCTGCATGGTAAATAGGATGGTCCGTAGGGCCCTATCCATCACTGCTTTGATGGGGATCTTCTCCCTTGATGTACCTGTCCCTGGTGCATAGTTACGATCTATAAGCTCTCGAGTGGTAATATCCCCTCCATAGGGTCCTGTCAATGAGATGGGGGCACCCCGTCTCTAGAGACATGTCAAGAAGTAGATGTCATCTACTTTCACTATAAGAATATGGCCCCCCACCTCGAAATACTATTGCTCTGGATTCCACATCTGCAGTATGTGTTCCAGTAACTGCTCATGTGACACCATGCTTGGGGTCCAGAAGAACTTCAGGAGCCCATAGTCTCGTAATGCGGAAACACAACCTGCATCTTTCTCAGTAGCAGCATCCTCATTGTCATGCATTCTTTGTTTCCATATCACCATGTTTTGAGCAACCTATACCTACCAAAAACAATCATAATATGCATTAGAATCATCCTTAATAATTAAAAATCAAAGGAATGACTTTATATTTCTCATGCTATTAGTTTAATTTGTCCACAACCAACACCGCCTGTCAGCTATGTTATAGGCATGGTTCTCAGGTGGTACTACGTATGGAAAGCCCTAAAACCCTAATCAAGTGGTTTATACCATGTCCGACTTCAGATCATTGTAATCACATGGATAGAATCATACTTTGTGGAAGACGAGATGAAGACCCTAGGTATTTGTTTAAAGCGCTCATTGCTTTTCCCCATGTTGCGATGTAGTTTTTTATATCTAGCATGGATCCACATTTGTATGGTCATGGATATGCTCAAATTTGCATCCGTATGACATAGATCTACATCAAATGTCTAGTAGCTATGTCCAAGTTTGAGTCCTCTATCACATGGATCTATGTAGTATTCTAGTAGCCATGCTTGTTTATTTCTCTCATGGATCTACCTTGTATTGGTCTGTAGCCATGAGTTGGTTAATTGTGTCTATGAGTCAACATACTGATGTACTACAGATGCCTACTTGACGACATGCTCTGATCAAGCCAACATTTTCATCTCATGGTGACAACTTGTTCTCTCAAAGATCTCGTTTATCATATTACTCTAAGGCCCATGCTTTGGGGGGCATCTTGTTATACCAAAATCCTATCACCATCATTTGATAAGACATTTCACATACCTACTTACCCTGAATCCCAGCTCTTGGAGTGGAAACTCATGCTAATTGTCAATCTTCCATGAAAATTCCCAGCATCGTGCTTGCCCCTTTGTCCAGGAGTGGTACCTTTTTCGCACCACCTATCCCTTATTGTCTACAAGCAATGCCACCACTTATGGCCCTTATTCCATAAGCGTTTCTTACCATAACCGCTCTGTCATTGAAGGAGAAACACGGTACCCTGGGTAAAAATGGAAAAAGAGAAGTTTCTTGAGGCTTCTAGATGATAATCCTCATGTCCTCCCTTATCCCTATAATTGTGGGTCAGTTGGGCTCTAGATCCCTCATCCTAGGATCTTAGAGGCCACCTCATCCACTAATCTCTCAACCTACCATATCCATTGAGCCTTATAAATACAAGCTGATATCCATGGTTGAGGGGAGAACTCTTAAGGTATTGTTATCATATTGGATTGATCACTTGTCCCAAGACCATTTGGAGAGCATAGAGAGCTAGATTCGGAGCTAATGGGGATGAGAATGTTTGGTTTCATGGAGAAGCATGCCAACACTAAGGCTTGGTTGTAAACTTCTTCATATTTATATATTAATACAAGTTGATTTATGTCCCACATATATTGTTGTTGTTCGATTTCACATGTATGTTGTTAGATTCCTTAGTCACTAACATGGATCAGTAGATTATATTCTAAAAATTTTTATGTGTTTGTGTGTTGAAGCTTATTGCAGGTACACAAGGTAACTATCGAGGCATTACATTCTAGGTATCTACATCGTCCAGGGAGAGTCGTCAACCTCTGTCCTCTATTTGTTCTGGATCTCAACCATTCATACTAGTGGGACACCTTACTGTCCACAGGAGGTGAAATATTCCAGCTAACATATATATTGAATTTTATCTATTCTCAACCATTATTTACACCATTTGTGAGTCAAAGTTTAGCATTTACATGTCATTTCCCTTAAGAAAATACCACTAAATTTATGTGTTGGAATATGAAGATTTAAACCTTTGTTGAAGAATTATTAACAATATAAAATTACATAAATAAATACAATAAAATTACCCATACTCTATTTGAAAATTTGGGAGGGTTTCATAGTATTTGGAGAGCCATTTATTCCCATACCCTAGGGGGAATTCCACCAAAAATTAATAGTAGTTCTACCATTTTTACCAATGTTCCCAAGTTAAGTTACAAATATATATAACATATAATAAATTTATAATAGATTCCATTGAGGGGTCCTAATAATCCCCATATCACTCACTAACCAATTCAATACCCTTTTGTTCCATTCAAATGCCTACAATCAAGACTAGTCAAGGCAAATTTTCCCCAAAATCTGGCTTTGTTGGGAATTTTCGAATTGCGTCATTAAAATAATTTGGTGTGTACATAGGAATTCATTTTTTTTAGTTATGTATTAAATTTTTATTAGTTGTGATCATAAAAAATGGAGCATGAGCTGCAGTATTTTTTGACATAAGCATAACTACTATATTTCTGGAGAATGTTTAGCCTTTTAAAATACATTATTATTTTGTGTACAATTGCTTCGTGCATGTGATAATGAATGTGAAGAAAGAGATATTCAAGTGCTATTATAAATTGGGATCTAAAATTGACACTTTTCTTTTGGAGTCTAAAACATGTATTATTGTTGTTGAAAAAATTCGCTCTTTTGAGCTTTCATAAACAACATCCAAATCAATAATTCAGGAACATTCGTCTATGGAAAATACAGAAAATAAAATGTGCACTTTTGATTTATATGATATAGTTATTGTAAAATTTGATTATTCATTTTGGAAGCTTTGGTTCCAATCACATATTTAGAAGGGAAATATTTGATTGAGGCAGAGAGCAGTCATGTAGAGCCTCTATCAAGAAGTCTCAGACCATGTTCTATGAATGACGATAATTTAGCCATGAGTCAAAATGAATATAATTCTCCAAAACTATTTGAGGCTTTCACTGATCCTATATCAAAAAAATTGGCTATTGTTCATCATGTTTCACAAGTCATCAAATCTCTTAGGCGGAAGCGCCAACTTCAAGATACGAAACAAAAGAGTATGGAATATTGCAATAAAATAATGGGGAAATGTTGGAATTCTCAACAAATTCTTGTACGTGTCTGTGGTGATATTTACTATATTAGAGTATGTGATTTTGAAATTTAAAAGAGACCAATATGAGTGCCATCTATTACAGTAATTATTTGTAGAGATGCAATATAGAGAAGAAGAGATAGGGATTCAAACATTTAATTGAGTCTTGCAACTTTGGAGGAAATGTTTTTAAACATTGGTAGGTAGGAATAAGTTGTGATTGAAGTTGTTGAAGGAATATTGACTACACTAAAATTACCCTCTGGAACATCAATTCAGGTTTTTCATTACTTTCAAGTATGTTTGTTTGTTTTAATTGTAAGTAAAGAAGGAAAATGGTAATGAGAGTGTCAATCTCTCAGTGACAATGCAGTTTCCACACATATACTAGTTCAAATCACATAAGCTAATAACACAACTAAATGAAAAATGTCATAGTAAAAAAAAAAAACTAATGAAAGAAAATCTAAATGAAATAAAGTTGAATACCTGAGACACACATAACCTCTTTTGTAATTTTCATAAACAAACACAGTCTAAGGTTTGTGAAGGACCCCTAAGTGAGGAAACTGAGAACTATTTTTCATCCCACTCATTAAATTTCAACTCTTTCATAGAGTCATAAGGATTGAAATAAAATGTATAATAATGCGAAGCAAGGTGTAGAAATAGGAACACAAACAAAAGAAACCCTACAACAAGAAAAAAAATGTTGCACAGGTCCCAACAATTTTATCTTAAAACATTCCAAGTTTGAGGCTTCATGTAGTAATTTATGACCACATGTTTATACATGGATAATTGTGATGAACAACAAATATTTATGACCATATGATACTTTTGTTGTACATGAGGTTTAGCATTAGGAACTCTTTGTACTCTCCCTTGGGGTGTATATAGATCCATCATTTTTCATGTCCCAAATTTTTCATTGGGTCACAATGGCCTAGTCACATTTTACATATTCCTGACAGTTTGTCAAATTGATGCTAAGGGTCAAATAATTGCCAAGGAGGAAAATTACTAGTTTCATACATTGGGGGTGGAAGATTTGGGATTTGGAATAAGTGTTAGAATAATCAACCCATATTTTACCCACTTAGACATTAATTTAATTATTTTTGTCTTATTAGCCTAGTTCATGTGTCCCACCTTGTGCAAGTTGTCTTTTACCTATCCATAGTGGTCAAAATTTCCTTATTTGACTCATGTAGCACATGGGAAATCCAAAGGAATCAAATATGATTTATTCCTG
Source organism: Pseudotsuga menziesii (assembly GCA_001517045.1). Classification (NCBI taxonomy): domain Eukaryota; kingdom Viridiplantae; phylum Streptophyta; class Pinopsida; order Pinales; family Pinaceae; genus Pseudotsuga; species Pseudotsuga menziesii. The sequence goes on along the minus strand of LPNX010889236.1, from coordinate 298,912 downwards.
GCCTCCTAGGTTCCCTTCTGCTTTTTCTACTTTATTCCCTGCTTTTTCAGTGTTTTAAGGCAAATGGAAAAGCTAGACTAGGTGAGGTGAACTAGTTTTTTGTACTCTTCATCCTCCACTCTTTTCTCCTTGAAAAAGCATGTATGATATACCATTCCACCACTCTTTAGCTTGCATAAGCCATTTTTCCAATTCGTGAGCTCCATGACAGATTTGGGATCATCTTTTTACACCTATGGGGGATTTGCTTATTTTTAGTAAGCCTGCTTTATGCTAGATTCGAATTGATCCTCATGCATTCGAATCCATGATGTATGTTATTTATTTAGAAACCTATTATGTTACATATTTGGCTATTGTACACTGAGTTAATATATTTTAGTGTTCAGCTCCAATTTTAGTCTCTTTTGTGAGTGATTTTGGATGATCAATTGTTAATTGTTGTGAGTAAAATTAATCTATCACTGCGTTCAATTTCCACATGGTATCAGAGCCATTGTAGATCAATTTATATCCTTCAAAATTGCTTTTCAGGCTCGACATCAGTGACTGGGAGCCTTCTACTGACAGTCGGGACAGATTTTCTAAGCTATGGATCAATCACAGAAAACTATCTTGACTCCCTTCAATTTCTTTGAATGGAAAAGCAGAGATGGAGATACTGTTGAGAGAAAAAGGCCTCTATAGGGTGACTATGGCAATAGAAGCAGAGCCCAATGCAGCTGCAGAGAAGATAAAATGGCACAACAGGAGGGATGAGGCCTATGGTCTCCTGTGTCTGAGTATTTCCAGAGACCTCCTTTTCCATATTGATGGATTGACATCACCGAATGAAGTATGGGAGAATATTTCTGATATTTTTGGAAAGACAGATGAGATGAGGGGACATCAAATTGAAAATGAGCTGATTTCTCTGAGTCCAAATAGCTTTGAATCCCTGCAGCTATATTTCTCCAAGTTCAAAGCACTTGTTTTGCAGCTGAAACAGTGTGGAATCGAAAAGAAGGATGATCAGATCATCCTGGCCATCTCTCAAAGCTAGGCCCTGACTATTCAATGTTTGTTTTGACCTTCTATGCCACAAAACTGACAGCTCGAACTTGGAAGATGCCTAGCCTTGCAGATTTCATGGAATCTCTCACACAAGAACAGGATAAGCTGGTGATGATGGGCACCATCAAACCATCCAAAGATAAATCTTTGATTGCTGGAGATTCGAAGGTGGATTCAAAAAGAAAAAAGAAAGCTAAAAATCCACCTGAGCAAAAGAGAGACAAGAAACAGTCTCCGGAGGAGCCACAAGGTTCCAAGAAGAACTACCAGAAGAAGAAAAACAATGGTGAAATGAGCAAGTGCGCATACTGCAATAAGGGCAATGACACTGAAAGCTCTTGTATGAAGAAGCAAATAGACATGCTGACCCAACTCCTGGAGAAGAATGGCATCTCCCTTCCAGAAAGCTCAAAGAAGAGAGAAGGAGGATCAAGTTCAGATGACAGAGAGAGAGTTCATGCATTGGTTGCTGGCACATCAAGCTCACGCAGTTTTATCATTGATTCTGGAGCTTCAAGACACATGGTTTCGACCAAGGAGGCCTTCTCCTCACTTGATATGTCAAAAGGACCACCTATAGTACTGGGAGATGACTCTCTCACTGAAAGTTTGGGCAAAGGGAGGATTGATCTTGATCATGGTCAGTTCAGCAATGTCTTGTATGCGCCTGGTCTTGCCTCCAACCTCTTGTTAGTGTACCATATGACCCACAATGGGTCTCCTAAGAAAGTCATATTCTACCCTGATGAGGTTGAGATCACAGAGATCTCAAGTGGTAGATTCATTGCAAAAGGAGTTGCAAATCATGCTTAAAAGGTATACATGTTCTCACACTTCCTACCCTGCTCAAACCCCTCTGCTCTTCTAATTCATGCTAATGAAGCCAGCAAGCTTTGGCATGAAATATTTGGCCACCTAAATTACAAGTATCTTTCTGATCTTAGTGAAAAAGAGATGGTCATAGGGTTGTCCAAGATAAAATTTTCCAAAGGAGTCTTCCAAGGTTGTATCCTAGGAAAACACCCAGAGCACAAATTTGAGAGAGCTAGTCATGAGAGAACCTCTGCACCCCTCGAGCTGATCCACAGTGATGTTGCTGGCCCATTCCCTCATATTTCCATGAGTCAGGACAAATATGCATTGAATTTCATTGATGACTTTTCCAGGTATTGTTGGGTTCAATTCCTGAAACACAAGTCTGAAGTTTTTGGCCTATTCAAAGTCTTTAAGGCTTTGGTTGAGAACCAGTCTGGAAGGAAACTCAAGGCCCTCAGATCTGACAATGGTGGTGAGTATGTCAAGTCTGAGTTTATTAATTATTGTGCAAAATGTAGGTATTCATATGCATCATTCTATCTCTTACACACCACAGCAGAATGGTGTTGCTGAGAGGAAGAACATATCACTGAAGGAGATGGCAACATGCATGATGGAGGCCAAAAATTTGCCACCAAAGTACTGGGCCAAAGCTATCAACTGTGCAGCCTATATTCAGAATAGGGTTCCTCATAAACATCTTGATGGCATGACTCCCTTTGAATCATGGAGTGGGAACAAGCCAGATGTGACCCATTTCGGGATTTTTGGCTCAAAGGCTTGGGCTAGAATTCCAACAGAGAAGAGGAAGGCTTTGCAGCCCCAAAGCCAAGAGTGTATTTTTGTTGGATACTTTGAAGATTAAAAGGGTACAAAATGATAAATTTGAGCATAAACAAATCCTTCATCGAAAGGTGTGTTCAGTTTGAAGAAGAACCCCTTGCAGCAGTGGAAGTTGGAGAAGCCTCTTCTCCACCTGAACCTCAAGAAGTAAGTAAAGAGTTTGTTGAACATGCTGATTCTGATTTGTCTGATGGAGATGAGTTTATTGCAGACCCTAACAGACCTAAAAGGCCAAAATGGGCAGCCAAGACACTACATGCAGCAGGAGAGCTAGCTAGGAATCCCAATGACCCAAGGAGGACTAGATCTCAGTTTGAGAGTGGTCTGTGCATGAAGGATCCTATGTTTGCTGAAAAATGATATTTGATGGTGGATTATGATCCTCAAACATATGAAGAAGCAGAAAGATATCCAAGATGGAAAACAGCCATGAAGGAGGAGTTCAACTCACTCCAGAAGAGCAACACATGTGAGCTAGTGGATCTTCCCCCGGGGAGAAAGTTAGTCCAGTGTAAGTGGGTCTATAAGACCAAATTTTCTGCTGAAGGTTCACCACTAAAGTACAAGGCCATATTGGTAGCCAAGGGCTACTCACAGGTTCATGGCATAGATTACAATGATACTTTTTCCCCAGTGGCAAAGATGGATTCCATCAGGCTAGCCTTAGCCATTGCAGCCTCAAGGAAATGGGAGGTACATCACATGGATGTAAAATGTGCCTTCATGAATGGAGATGTCACATCCCCATGCCTTCGAACGACAAGGAGGACGTGACTACAAGCTTCAAACACATGGGCTAATAGCCCCATGAACAAATGCATACACAAAATGGTTGAAACAGAATGCTGAAGGAAACTGCGTTGAAGTAAAAACATGCACTTATGCAATCATCTATTAGACATAGCAGAAACATCATACATTCAAACAAGAATTCATCATACATAGCAGAAACCAACAGCATTCAGTCATGGATGCATTCAACATATTCATCATTTCATTAATAGAAATTAAGGTTGCAGAAGTATAATTCGACAAGATCACTTATCTCATGAAGAAGTCGATCCGCAACCAGCTACGTCGTTGCAACGTTCCACCCAACCATATTCCAGAGAGCTCCTTAATCTCTCAGCAACGCTGCCACCCTCAAGCTAGGCATGATTATCCAAGGAATAAGGGAACAATAGCCTTACACATAGCCAAGGACACACAAAACACACAGCCAAGCCAACAGAGTTGCGTTTATCAGGCCATTAGGGAGTTGGAGAAGGAAAATTGCTAAGCTGGTGAGCTCATTACAGAGCCAAGAACACCTACACCAGAACTAGCCTGACCTCTAAGACACCCAAACACACCCAACACAAGGAATCAGTCCCTTCTCTACTACACAGTCCCTCAGGCCCTGCATTCCCTTCCAGTGATATTCAGGGGTGATGGAGAAGAAGGCCAGCCCTCTAGCTCTGTCTGTGTGGTTTCCAGCCACCGGGTTTATCAAGCAAATCTAAGCCAACATCCTTGCTCCTCTCATAGTTCGAAGACCCACCATTTCACTCAGGAAATTAATTTAGCTATCACAGCTTAAACAGGGAAAAACAACTTCAAACCATCTACAACAGTCCCCAAACGTAACAGCAAACACAGCTCACGACGTGGGGGAACAAAGGCCCGTTTTGCACAACCAAAGCTGCTGGGGAAAATGCACACAGACCATACTGGGGATGAATTTTACAGTCTCCCCATCGGTGCATGAAAAATCACAATGCCGAACCCACGAATCAGCCCGTGAGTAAAGGACGGAGCCATACCATTCTCAAATCCGTGGAGGAAAAACAGCGTGGGTGAAACTAGGAAAATTCTTGTGCATGAAAACCATGAGTAGACACCTGGACGTGTGTGAAGGTGAACAACTACAGGGAGGACGTGAAATTGTAGTGCGTGGGTGTTTTTGCAACTAGTGGAGAGGAAGAAGTGTCTGCGTGAGGGGATGAACAGCAAAATCGTGGGTACAGTGTGCATGTGGGTGAGGACTGACAGTCCTGCCACCCCACTCCCAAAGATCATAACTGCCTCAACCACCAGAATCCTTTCTTAATGAAGGTGGTTGGAATAAAACAAGGGAAGAATACACATGGGTATTTTCCCTCATTGGCCAAGGTTTGACAATTTTCCCCCACATCCTTATCCTTGTGAAAATCATGCCCCTTTCTCATTTTAGTTGCCATGATCGTAGCTGGTCGGGTTCGTTTAATTAATTATAGATGCATATTTACATGATGACCAACATAATATATGCCACATGCCCCGATATACCATTGGCGACAATTTAAATCCCAAAACATAGCATAACTGATCAATGGTGGGGCCTTGGCCTTTAGCTCCACACCATGATCATTTACAATTTATACATCATATACATCTAATGTAACGGGGTCAAAATCGGGACATTACAGGAGATATCACTGAAGAGATATATATGCAGCAGCCTCAAGGTTTTTCTACTAACCCTTCTCTTGTGTGCAGGTTGAGAAAGTCATTGTATGGGCTAAAGAAAGCCCCCAGGGCTTGGTATGCCAAGATCGATAGCTTCTTGCTATCACTGAATTTTGTTCGGTGCAAATCAGATCCAAATGTCTATTTGAAGTTAGTTAATGGTTCATTAATGATCATTGTGTTATATGTTGATGACCTCCTCATTACATGAAGCTCAAAGGCTGAGATTGCTTCCTTAAAAGGAGCTATGAACCAAGCCTTCTCCATGACAGATTTGGGGCTCTTAAGTCAATTTTTGGGGCTTCAGAGTGCTCAAACCAAAGCTTGAATCAAGGTGCACCAGTCCAAATATTCCTTGGACTTGCTGAAAAAATTCAAAATGAAGGATTGCAAAGCAAGCAAAACTCCTTTCCTTTCAGGAGTGAAGCTGGAAGAAGCTGATTCTTCACCGATGGTAAACAATACACTGTATAGGCAATTGATTGGATGTTTGTTGTATCTGACACATAATAGACCTGATATTTGTTATGCAGTAAGTGTGGCTTCTATATACATGGATTAGCCTCATGAGATCCATTGGAAAGAAGCCAAAAGGATCCTTAACTTTGTTCAGGGAACAAGGACACATGGGATCTTCTATAAAGCAAAATCTGATCTTGATTTGATTGGATTTACTGACAGTGATTGGGAAGGTGATAGTACAGACAGAAAGTACACATCAGGATATGTGTTCATTCTTGCAGAAGGGCCAATCAGCTGGTCAAGCAAGAAACAGAGTGCCATTGCACTCTCATCTACAGAAGCAGAGTACAGAGGAGTTGTTAATGCAGCAACTCAATGTTTATGGTTGCAGGGTTTACTTGGAGAGTGTGGCTTCAAACCAGAGTACTCAACTACCATCTACTGTGATAACCATAGTGCCATTCAAATATGCAAATATCCAATTCAGAAGAAGATAACCAGACACATTGAGATCCATATGCACTACATCAGAGAGCTTGTGCATGATGCCACCATTCACCTACTCTTCTGTTCATCTTCAGAACAAGTAGCTGATATCTTCACCAAAGAATTTTGTGAGAATACCTTCAGCAATCTCAAATCACTGCTGGGGATTGCTGATCATGTTGTGAAGCATGAGTGAAGACAAGATTCAAAAATTTTGTTTTACAGTCCATGTTTAAGGGAGGATTTTCCCAAGTTGGTTTTGCCTCTTTCCTTGTTTAAATGGACATGTAGTATGTAAAGGGTGACTAAGCCTTGTTGCTAGGACCTATAATTTTCTGATATATTACTCATAATTCAAGCTTAAGGGGTGGTGTTAGAATAATCAACCCATAGTTTACCCACTTAGACATTAATTTAATTATTTTTGTCTTATTAGCCTAGTTCATGTGTCCCACCTTGTGCAAGTTGTATTTTACCTATCCATAGTGGTCAAACTTGCCTTATTTGACTCATGTAGCACATTGGAAAGCCCAAGGAATCAAATCTGCTTTATTCCTAGCCTCCTAGGTTCCCTTCTGCTTTTTCTGCTTTATTCCCTACTTTTTCAGTGTTTTAAGGCAAATGGAAAAGCTAGACTAGGTGAGGTGAACTAGTTTTTTGTCGTCTTCATCCTCCACTCTTTTATCCTTGAAAAAACATGTATGAGATGCCATTCCACCACTATTTATCTTTCCTAAGCCATTTTTCCAATTCGTGAGCTCCATGACAGATTTGGGATCAACTTTTTACACCTATGGGGGATTTGCTTATTTTTAGTAAGCCTGCTTTATGCTAGATTCGAATTGATCCTCATGCATTCGAATCCCCAATGTATGTTATTTATTTAGAAACCTCTTATGTTACAGGGTTGGCTATTTTACACTGAGTTAGTACAGTTTAGTGTTCAACTCCAATTTCAATCTCTTTTGTGAGTGAGTAGGTGGTCATCTACTAATATCCTCTCAATTGGGTCGAACTTGGGAAAAATCTTGTCAAATTCTTGAGGTAGATAATGTAATGGAGGTGTTAGGTTTAAAGGTGATTTGGCTCTCCAAGAAGGTGGTGGATTCAGTGGGTTAGGTGGTGGATTGGCATTCGGTGGTGGATTGGCGTTTGCCATGAGTCTGACTGGAGAGTGAGGAGGTGAGCAAACAGGAGTGTGAGTAGGAGAACTGTGAGGAGTATATAGACCTTATTGATTCAAAGATAACACAACTTCTTGTAAGGTTGTTTCTACAAGTTCTTCGCAGTCCCCAACTAGCACCGAGTCTTCCACTATAGGACGATCTTTCCTTTTATACTCTCTTCTGGGTAATTCAGGGATGATTGGAAATCCTCCAATATTGTTTACATATTCCCTGGTGTGTCTTCTTAGATAATTAACCACTTTTTTTTCAACAGAATATAGATGTTCTCTACTCGTTTCTTCCGGAATTGGATTATGAAGCCCACTGCTTTCAGAACTGTTACCGGTGAAATAATCTCAGGAAAACGGGTTTCCTCGGCCAGCCGTGCACTGGCAGCCCTCCTTCTAGCGCCAGAAACTATTGAGTCCTGGAAAATCACATGCAACAACAGCAAGGGATTCTCCCCAGTCAACGTTCCCAACTAGCCCGTGACTGTTTGGTATAGGGAATCCATCCGGTTTGCGGTCCAGCTACCGTAGGCCAAGCAACAAAAACAAAAGGTTTTACCGGTTATGGCCCGGTCCACCGTGTATATTTTTTTATTTTTTGACTTGAAGTATGATATGCACATGCCTAATTAACAATGCAGGGTGATAAAGATGCAAAGAGTAGTCACAACGTGATGCGCAGGTTCTTACCTCTCGTCTTAGCACACACAAGCATCCAAATCATGCAAGAAAATAAATACTAACCAAACTATCTCTAGAGAGATGGGTATTAATTCATGAGTAATGCACCCCTGTTCATGTGTTATGGCAAATCACAGATAGCTGTTCTTATAACCAAACATATAAACATGAATAAAAGTATATATGATAAGATAGCTCATAGACAGTTAAAACTACCATTACTCATAGTGGAAAAAGACATCATAAGGGTACTGAAGAACATTCAGACAAGAACATAGGTTCAAGAAATTAGAACGCTCTTAAAGCTAATGAGACATAGCTGAAAACAAAATAGTTCACATTCAACATTGCTCACTTAATCACATTGACATATTCCACAAAGCACTTCCTCCAACAGGTAAAATTTGCAGTCTCTGGTTGTAAAACAAAATAGTTCCTCTTACAAGCATTAAGTAACAAGTTTTTCTAGGGAAAAAGCCCCTGTAAGTTCTAACTTTCACATATTTAAGCTAAAACAGTTGACCACCTGGGCTTCCCACAAGCGTGCGACCTTTCAGTTCCCCAAACGCTTCATATCCCTCTATCTTTTCTGTATGCACTCATGAACCATTTGGTAACATATCAGTTTTTAGGTCTACGCTTTTGTAGCTACTTCTTTTGTCTTCTACTCCACTTGTCCTCCTTGCAATCCTGCTGGTTTCGGCTCTACCTTCACCAAACCTCCCATCTCCCTTTGCACCGCCGTAGTTTGACCAATCTCCAGAAACCACCTACAATCAAATGACATACATCATTCATCGGGATTGAATTCAAATCATATCAACTAAAATGGCTAAGCATTAAGAGAGGCCATGTACAACATTATTGCCACAAGGCTTAACAAACGCCGGCACCACTACTTCGTCTACCTATGCATTCAAAGGAAAACACCCACGACAGGAAACGAGAACTCATCGGATGCTCAGAGCACTGGCATTGGAAGCTAAAATCCCTACCCCAGCCGCAACGATGGAAGAGAAAGAGGTTACGGACATGCGACCGGAGGGTAGGAAAATTCCCAATCGGGAATCGGAAGGACATTGACACCGGAAGCCGAAAGCTTTGCACAACCGCAACGACAGAAGAGAAAATACTATGGACCCACGACTAAAGGCAGACTCACATTGGCGGTCGGAGCAATTTACACTTCAGGTGATTAACTACTTTGGGAGCCGCAACGACGGAAGAAAAAAGGACAACAGCCTCCGATCAAACATAATTTTGACGCCTGATCTATAAAAAATATTAAGGGTTTCGGACAACTCTTAAAATTTAACAATGGTCACGATCCTGTTTCACCTTCGAAACAACAGTTTCTTTAAGGAGAAAAATCTGATTCATCCACGACTAGCAAACCAAGCTCACATCTACGACCCACCAAAATCTCAAACAAAGACAACTTTTGAAATAGGCCGAGAGTCAACTTTCAGAAATCACCCAAAACTAGAGCATGACCAAGGATTCACAGATCCAAACGATTAAAAACAACTCTAAATCATGACGAGGGGACCAAAATTTAAGAAATTTGGGGAAAACAGTTGCGGCTGCAACAGGAATCTAAGATGCTTCCACATGTGATTTGGTGGAAGTGGGAGACTAGGAATTGTTGTACAAGTGGCATTCTTTGGAATCTCTTCCCAACTAGAGTTGGAATGCATATCCTAGAAGGAATTAGACCCATAGAGAACTTGGAAACTTTATAAATTTCAAGAACAAAGAATCAAGGAGGATTTTTATCATTTGAGAAATTTGCATTTGCGACGAGAGAGAACTAGTGGATGACTAGTTTCTTGCCCTAGCCAAATTCAAGGGTGAAAGATTCCCATCAAAGTTGGTGTTTGGAGAGTCCATTTAAGTATTTCAATGATATTTAATGGATTCTATATTTTTAGGTGTAAGCTACAAGAAAGCTTGTGGTTTATTCTAGTGCAACACCTTCTCTCAATGATTTCCTATATTTATTGCATATTCTTGCTCATGGAGGGATTGTTCTTTGGGTAATAATTGTATCACATTCCTAGAAATGAAAATAACACCTTGTTGTGGCAAGATAGTATCATGAGTCATCCACCTCTCACAAACTTTGAAGATACAAAGTACTGTTGATGTATTTGTAACTTCAGAATGTAACATCCATATTTCTTATGTATTGTAACCCGATGTTTATTCCGGGATGTATTTTAGTAATGCCATACCCCGATGTTTATTCTGGGAAGTTTCTATAATGAGAAAGTCATGTCAAGTCATTGTGGGTAACCCTGCTATTGGTCAAGGGTTAAAGTCCCCATAGTTGTGGGGCCCTTGGGTTATTAGACTATCCTAGCGAATTCGACCCTAGGTGAGTCATTGCAAGCCGAGGCAATAGTCCCCACCATTGTGTTACCCTCCTATTGGTCAGAGGAGGCAAAGTCCCCACAAGTGGTGGGGCACTAGGGTTATTAGACACTCCTAGAGATGTTGGCTCTAGTAAGTAATTGTTAAGTGAGGCCGACATGTTGGAGTGTACTTCAAGTGAATGAAAGAATATAAATAGAGAGTGAGCCTCTCTATTTATCTCACTTGAAACACTCACACTCATTCATTGGGGGCGCATGAGTGAGAGGAGAAGCTCTCTCAGTGAGAGAGAGAGAGACTGCTGCTGTGTGGAGATCATCCTACTGTTTTGGGGATTTTAATGTTTTGGTGCTGATTCTATCTCTGAGGAAGTTGTGGGGTTTTCTCCTTTATGGTTTTCCTGAGGACAACTCTTTGTGTCTCTTGTCTCTTGTGATGTGCTTATGTTTTATTGATGTGCTTCTTATTCTCTCAGTTAAAAGATCCTAAGATCATAATGCTTGCTTATATGATGAAAACCTAACATGGTATCAGAGCTAACCTGAGAAGAAGACATTGTGCAGCTAAAAAATCTAGGGCTTCTTACTTTTTGGGTCTCTCTCCACAATCCATCAAAAAAAATATGCTAGGTTGACTCTCCACTGAAGGGCGCATCTTTTTGTCGAAGCGGAATTTGATTCCGAGCATTTTCAGTTTTCGATGCGAAAATTAGGGCTTTCTACAGAAGAGGAATTTTTGAGTGAGACCAGAATAGGATTTTTCTCCTCATCAAAACCGAAGTTTAGAGACCTGGATTAATAAATTTGGTTGTGTACAACTCCAGGAAATTCAAACCCTAGTTTGACCCCGAGCTAGGAAAAACCCTAAATACTAAAACTGATAAGTTTTGGTAAAGTCGCTATATTCTGAGGTTGGAGAAGTCTCAGAAGCTGAAAATTTCAAGGACTGAAGCTACGATCCTGATGAACACTGTATCAAAAAATCAGCCTCATATTCACTATATTCTGGGCGATATGATCCCTCCAATTTAGGGTTCCAGCCTCTTCCAGAATTCATCCCTAAACATGACACCTGGGGATAATTGCAATATCTTGGGATACAGAGGTCGAAATGGAATTCATGAAGATGTTCCAAAAAGGGCACAAACTATAGTTTTTGTGGTCCAAATATCAGACTCAGAAGATGAACCAGTGACATGTGGCATTCCATACAACTTCGTTGTTCTGAACAGTCCTGTAACAGGTCACCTTGGAAAAAGGATAATAAATCCCAAATGGTAAAACCAATTCTGATGAAACCTATGGGGTTAGATTCGAGACAGGTGAGGTCACCTTAAAAATAAATTTCAGACATAGAGGATCATTAATTTCATAGATATCACAAAAACAGTAATAGGCATTTCTGTAGAAGAAATTGGAAATCTAGGGCTTCCTGTTCTGGGAGCTTCCCTCCACTGTTTTCAGAAAAGGAGTACATTGGATAGATCCATTTGAAGAGATATATATGTCTATCCAATCAGATCTATAATATTCCAAGTTTTTAAAATTAGGGTTTCTGTGGCAAACCCTAGATTAGCCAGCTCCGGAACCAAGACGGACACCTCAAATCGGTAAGATCTAATCCTTTGCTATTTTCATTTGAGGTTTTGATTTCAAAAGTGATCTATCACATCAGCTTGATGATAATCTTGGTGAAGTTGACAAATTCGAAGCATAGAAGTATTTGATCTCTCTGAAGAAAATGGATTGGACACCTACATGAGTATAGAGGTTCTAGTTCCAGAGGGAGATGAGGCTCAAAGCCTTACTCAAGAAGAACTTGGTCAAGGCCAAGAAGATCATTGTTGATTCAGTCATGAATCAACTTGTATTACAAGTGTCTCCCTAAAGACACCGATGATGTTTTGATTCCTTGACCAAGCTATTTGAAGGGAATAACAGAAATCAAGAATATGACCTTAAGAAACCAGTTGAAGAATGTGAAGATCCATAATGCAGAGACCATGTAGTCATAAGGGTCTCTCAAATCAAAGAACAACTTGAAGCGATAAGAGAAAAAGTGAAGAGTGCAGAAGTGGTGATGGCCACCTTGAATGACCTCCCAGGATTGTGGAATTCATTCATTCAAGGAATGTGTTCCATAAGGAAGTGATTACTTTCAGCAGACTCTGGGAAGAAGAAGAAGAAGCTCGACTCATAAGAAGAGAAGAGAAGATGGAAGCAATTGAATATCAAGCTCTCACCATCCAAAGAAGATCCCTCAATCGATGAGGAATATAAAGATATCAACTCTTGAAGAAATTCTTATCCACCCTAGCATTTGGATAAGAAACGATGCTATTATGAATGAAGAAGACGATGAAGTTGACGGCTCAAGAAGGAGTCTACCCACGAAACAAATAAAGATAAGTATTCAATTGTCATTTCATGATATTGTTTTGTTATGCATTTGTTATATTCAATTGATGTATTATGCATGATAGGATGTTTGCATTAATGACAGTATACTACTAATATGCATGTGATGGGTAAGTAGCTCATGGTGCTATACAACTCTCCATTTCTACTTATCTAGAATGAAACCTCTTTACTGACATATTGGATTAGTGCACAATCTCAATGTTGTCCTGGTAGAGATGGAAGGCATCTAGAAAGTTTCAGTGAGATATGGATAAATGTTGTATTGGCTAAAGGAGTTGCGTGATCATATATTTATGCATAATAAATTGCCAATATGAATATTTCTTATGAAATGTTTCTAACCATATAAATGCATTTGACTTGTAGGAAAGATCGCATACATAATTTCCTGTAAGCAAAGAAGGATGAAACTTGATCCAAAGAACAAGTGACGACAGTTCAAGATGAAGAATAATATGATGAATGCACCGACATCATTGATGCAGAATCTTCCAGCTATGAAGAAGTAACCAAGAAGACCAGTTCAAGAAGAATGATGTCTAGGATGCAGTATCGATACATGAAGGGAAGTTTGTAGTTCCATCATGCAGTAGATGGAAACATCATGGGATACAAGGAAATATTCATAACACGAGGCTTCTCATGAAAAGAAGGCCTAGAATACGAAGAGACACTTACAGCTAGTAAGAGCTGAAAACACATACATGATGAGCTTGATGAAAATCTTAACCTTTGCTACAAGGTTGAAGATGCAAGTCTATACACTATATGGTCACATAGAATATTAGTAGCATAGGAAGCTACTTGTCACTCATGTACAGAATGTTTCAGTGCATAGTGTTGATGTATATGTAACTTCAGAATGTATTCTTCTATGTATCTTATGTATTGTAACCTGATGTTTATTCCGGGATGTTTCTATTATGTATTTGAGTCATGTGGTCATGCCCCGATGTTCCGATCGGGAGGATTAATAATGTAATCAAGTCATATCAATTCATTAGGTAAGTCCCCACAGTTTCAGGGCACTTGAGTTATTATACACTAATTAAGGTGTAGGCTAGAGTAGTAATTGTTAGGTTGAGCCTACGTGTGAAAAGGCAATTCAAGTGAACGGATGAATATAAATAGAGAGTGAGATTCTCTCTATTTATCACATTGTGAAATACATCACTTGCTTTCCCAAGTGTGGCGCACTACTTGTTAACACCCAAAAAAGGTTCACTACCTCATCTACCCCATTACATGGCTCATTTGTCCATTTTACTACCATATTTCCATCAAAAACCCATAAAACCATCTAAAAAGCCTCCAAAAGGCTTAAAATGCCTCCAAAAGGCCATAAAACCCTATTTTTCTCCAAAAATATCCAAAATTCCTCCAAAAAAGAAGAAAAAATATAAAATAATGAGGAAAAGGAGGAAAAAACCCTAAACAGCTGAAACCCTAACCCTAAACCAACACTCCACCACTATAAATAAGTGATGGAGACCCCTTATTCAATATCCACAATCACAAGTATCCTGCCTCTGCCAAAATTCCTCATGAAACCCTAGCTCACCATTGAGCTACTTTCACCGTGAGAGCCCCTTTTGGCCCATTTCCACCATTGGAGAAAGAGAAGAAGCAGCTTGAAGCTCGGAGCTACCAACTCGGATCACCGCAAAGGGCTTCACCAACCTTCACATTGAAGGTCAGATCAATACAAAATTAGTATTTACTTTTTACTGTTTTGCTTAATGAACTTGTTTAGATTTAGTTTTGTATTTCAGTTATAGCTTTTAATTCACATATCATTGAACTGCTACTAAGGAATCCATTGTCCTTAGTAGGTACTCATTCGTACAAGCTAGGGCTAAAACCCTAGCAACACTACTGAAGAAGGAAATTTTGGGACTAGACAGAAGAAGAAGACTACTGCTGTTTTGGGAGATCTCGTACTATTTTGGTGCTGATTCTATCTCTAAGGAAGTTGCGGGGTTTTCTCCTTTATGGTTTCCCTGAGGAAAACTCTTTGTGTCTCGTCTCTTGTGATGTGCTTATGTTTTATTGCTGTGCTTGTTATTCTCTTAGTGAAAAGATCCTAAGATCACAATGCTAGCTTAATGTGATGAAAAACTAACATGGCATCAGAGCTAACCTGAGAATAAGACATTGTGTAGCTACAGGAACTAGGGATTCCTAGTTTGTGGATCTTCCTCCATGGATTTTCAGCAAAAGTAAGGTGGACCAACTCTCCTCCTTAGGGCGCATCTTTCTGTCGAAGCAGAATTTGATTCCGAGCATTTTTAGTCTTCGATGCGGAAATTAGGGCTTTCTACAGAAGATGAATTTTTGAGTGAGACCAGAATAGGGTTATTATCCTCATCAAAAACGAATTTTAGAGACCTATATCAAGAAATTTGGTTCGGTAAAATTCCAGGAAAGTCAAACCCTAGTTTGACCCTGAGCTAGGAGAAACCCTAAATACTAAAAATGCTAAGTTTTGGTACAGTCGTTATATTACAATATTGGAAAAGTATCAGAAGCTGAAAATTTCAGGGGCCGAATATAAAATATTGATGAAGCTTTTGTCCAAAAATCAGACTCAGATTCGTTGTACGCCAAGAGATATGATCTCTCCAAGTTAGGGTTCCAGCCTCTTTCAGAATTCATCCCTGAACAGGACATCTGGGGAGATCTGCAATATCTTGAGATACAGAGGTGCAAATGGAATTCCTGAAGATGTTCTATAAAGGGAATGGACTTTAATTTTGGTGGTCCAACTATCAGACTCAGAAGATGAACCAGTGACACGTGGCATGCCATACAACTTCGTTGTTCTGAACAGTCCTGTAACAGGTCACCTTGGGAAAAGGATCATAAATCCCAAATGGTGAAACCAATTCTGATTAAAATTGTGTTTTTGGATCAGGGACATGCGAGGTTACCTCAGTACGAAATTTCATACACATAGGATTATTAATTTCATAGATATCACAGAAACAGTAATAGGCATTTCTGCAGAAGAAATTGGAAAATTAGGGCTTCCTGTTCCGGGAGCTTCCCTCCACTGTTTTCAGAAAAGGAGTACATTGGACAGATCCATTTGAAGAGATCTATCTGTTTATCCAATCAGATATGAAATATTCCAATTTTTGAAAATTAGGGCTTCTGTTACAAACCCTAGATCAGCGAACTCCGGGACAAGGACGGACACCTCAAATCGGTAAGATCTAATCCTTTGCTATTTCCATTTGAGGTTCTCATTTCAATATGATATATCACATCAGCTTGGTGACAAGCTTGGGGAAGTTGATAACTTCCAAGCCTAGAAGTATTTGATCTCTCTGAAGAAACTGGATTGGACACCTACCTAAGTATAGAGGTTCCATTTTCAGAGGGAGACGAGGTTAGAAGCCTTTCACAAGAAGAACTTGGTCAAGGCCAAAGAAGACATCATGCTTATGCTGCAGAGGATGATGAACCATCCAGAAAGAGATCCAGATATGAAAGTGAAGATTCTTCAAGCAAGGATGAATATGTTCTGATATCAACTCTCATAGGTAACATTACTCATGGAAGTGATGATTGGCTTATAGACAGTGGGGCTTCCAAACATATGAAGGGATTCAAGGAATCCTTTGTAAGACTGTCAGAACATGAATCACCTCACAAGGTGAAACTAGGAGATGACTACCAATATCAAATAACAGGTAGTGGGGAATCTTCATACAAGCTAGACTCTGGTAAGTCTCTAACAATGAAAGAAGTATTGTTTGTGCTATTATGAATGAAGAAGATGATGAAGT
>LPNX010889236.1:262534-282091 GCA_001517045.1 Pseudotsuga menziesii | reverse complement strand
GACAAAGAATAATATGACGAGTGCAGTGACATCATTGATGCAGAACCTTCCAGCCACCAAGAAGAAAGGGAAGATCAGTTCAAGAAGAATGATGTCTGGGAATATTATCGAGACCTGAAGAGAAGTTCATAGTTCCATCATGCAGTAGATGGAAACATCGTGGGATACAAAGCAAGATTCGTAGCATGAGGCTTCTCATGAAGAGAAGGCATAGTCTACAAAGAAACATTTATAGCTAATAGAAGTGAAGTCACATGACATGCATAATCATGTGTGCAAATGAAAGAAGGCCTTGTACGAGTTCAGAAGACACCCATGGGATAACACATACATGATGAGCTTGATGAATATCTTAACCTTTGCTACAAGGTTGATAGAGGATGACAAGCTCACAGATGGGTGCAAGATGAACTTTTGAATAAGTTCAAGATAGAGGATCTTAGTATCCAGTGATCCTATATGGATACTACTTGTCACTCCAGTACATAATGTTTCAGTGCATAGAGTACGAAAGACAGAGGGAGTATGATGCTCCGATTCAGAGGGAGTGATTGTAGAAGATCCTGAGGTTTGACATGGTACGATAGGATGGGTAGATTACTAATGATTCTAGGCTTTACCAAGAGTAAAGCAGATTCCAACCTTTACTACAAGGTTGAAGAAGGCAATCCTGTGATGCTCCTACTGTATGTATATGATCTATTTGTGACAGGTACAGATGGGTTGATTGCTGATACAAAGAGAAAGCTTGCTGCTGAGTTCGAGATGAAGGACTTGGGGATGATGCATTACTTTCTAGGTATGGAGGTGTGGCAGAGTACAGATGGAATCTTCCTTGGACAAGGGAAGTATGCAGTAGAGATCCTGAAGAGGTTTGGGATGATGGACTGCAAGTCTATGGCCACACCTATGGCATCGAACCTAAAGCTATTGAGTGATGCTTCGTCAGAATCGGTTGTTGCTACGATGTATCGTCAGATGATTAGGTCATTGATGTACCTGACGAACACGAGACCAGACATTTGCTTTGCTGTGAACACCTTGAGCCAGTACTTGACAGATCCGAGGAGTGTTCACTTGACAGCCGCAAAGCATATTTTGAGGTACCTGAAGGGTACAATTGATTATGGGCTCAAGTACGATGCGAATCAGAAGATTAACCTGGAAGGTTATGTTGATTCAGATTGGGCAGGCAGTGCCATCAATAGGAAGAGTACTTCGGGATGTTGCTTCAGTATGGGATCAGGTGTGATCTCTTGGTTTAGCAGGAAGCAATCCTGTGTGGCACTGAGTACGGCTGAAGCAGAGTATGTCGCAGCTTGTTCAGCTAGTTGTGAGGCAGTATGGCTGTGGAAGCTACTGTCTGATATATTTGATCTCCAGTTAGATGCTACTTTTATACATTGTGACAACTAGAGTTGCGTGAAGTTGTCAGAGAATCCAGTGTTTCATGACAAGTCAAAGCATATCGAGATCAAGTATCACTATATCAGGGATATGGTGCAGAGAGGAGCAGTGAAGCTCCTGTATGTTGCGACGGAGAAATAGATAGCTGATGTATTGACGAAGCCATTGGATAGGCTGAAGTTCGAGTACTTCAGAGAGAGACTTGGTGTTCTCCAGATCGAGGCTTCCTCCCAGAGAAAGTGATGAGACCCATAGCCATTCTGACATGGTGAGAGGATTGGTTCCCTCCATGGTCAGATGTAAGGGCTGAGCCATTCTGTCATGGTGAGAGGATTGGTTCCTTCCATGTCAGATATGAGTGCTGAGATCCATAGCCATTCTGATGAGTAGGTCAGATATAAGGGCTGAGCCATTCTGTCATGGTGGTAGGTTTTCTCCCTTCCATGTTAGATATGAGTGCTAGCCATTCTGTCGAGCAGGACAGATGTAAGAGCAATTGCCATTCTAGGAATGGAGGCACCTGGTCAATTACCAGGAACACTCAGTGTAAGAACTGAGTAGCCATTCTGATGTGATAGAGGGATGTGTTCCCACTTGGTCAGATGTAAGGGCTGAACCATTCTACTCATGGCTAAAGGATTAAGTTCCTTCCATGTCAGATGTGAGTGTTGGCCATTCCGACGAGTAGGTCGGATGTAAGGGCAACTGCCATTCTCTAGGAGAATGGAGGCGCCTGGTCAGTTACCAGGTAGCTCAGTCGAGGAGGACTGGGGGCCATTCTGATATGATTGTTGGGATGTGTTCCCCTCATGATCATATATGAGTGCATTCCCTTCCATCATTGTGAGCAGGATGTGTTCTCGCCTGGATGGATGTAAGTGCTGAGCGTTGTCACAGATGATAGTAGGTGTGTCCTATCATGCTGGTGACTGTAAGTGCTATGCCATTTCATAGATGATAGTAGGTGTGTCCTATCATGCTGGTGACTGTAAGTGCAGTGCCTTTTCACAGATGGTAGTAGGTGTGTCCTACCATGCTGGTGATTGTAAGTGCAGAGCCTTTTCATAGATGGTAGTAGGTGTGTCCTACCATGCTAGTGATTGTAAGTGCAGAGCCTTTTCACAGATGGTAGTAGGTGTGTCCTACCATGCTGGTGATTGTAAGTGCTGAGCCTTTCCATAGATGGTAGTAGGTGTGTCCTACCATGCTGGTGGATGTGAGCACTGTGCCTTTCCACAGATGATAGTAGGTGTGTCCTATCATGCTGGTGGTTGTAAGTGTTGAGCCATTTCACATATGATAGTAGGTGTGTCCTATCATGCTAGTGAATGTGAGTGCTGGGCGTGCCTTTCTGACGAGCAGGTCAGATGTAAGTGCTGGGAGAAGACCTACATGAGGGTAGGCCTACAACCAGCATGAAAAAGGGCTGGCTCTGTAGAACTTCCTATGACGAGAAGAATCATGAGATAGCACCAGTGTTGATCCAGATCGAGTGATGATCTAGATCCAGTAATGATGATCCAGCAGTGATGATCCAGATCAAGAGATGATCCAGATCCAGATCCAGATCGAGTGATGATCCAGATCCAGTCCAGTGATGTTGATCCAGATTGAGAGATGATCCAGATCCAGTGATGTTGATCTAGATCGAGAGATGATCCAGATCCAGTGATGATGTTCGATGATGATATAGATCGAGAGATGATCCAGATCCAGTGATGATGTTCGATGATGATCTAGATCGAGAGATGATACAGATCCAGCGATGATGATCTAGATCGAGAGATGATACAGATCCAGTGATGATGATCCAGATCGAGAGATGATCCAGATCTAGTGATGATGATCCAGATCGAGAGATGATCCAGATTTGAAGATGACTTGAAGAAAAATATGATTTGAAGACGAACATGACTTGAACATGAGATGATCCAGCTGATACAGAGAAGAAGACTAGTGCTGAAAATTGTGTTGAAAGAATACCTTCCTAGTTAAGAGGGAGTGTTGATGTATATGTAACTTCAGAATGTATTCTTCTATGTATCTTATGTATTGTAACCTGATGTTTTTTCCGGGATGTTTCTATTATGTATTTGAGTCATGTGGTCATGCCTCGATGTTCCGATCGGGAGGATTAATAATGTAATCAAGTCATATCAAGTCATTAGGTTAGTCCCCACAGTTTCAGGGCACTTGATTTATTATACACTAATTAAGGTGTAGGCTCGAGTAGTAATTATTAGGTTGAGCCTACGTGTGAAAAGGAAATTCAAGTGAACAGATGAATATAAATAGAGAATGAGAGTCTCTCTATTTATCACATTGTGAAATACATCACTTGCTCTCCCAAGTGTGGCGCACTACTGAAGAAGGAAATTTTGGGACTAGATAGAAGAAGAAGACTACTGCTGTTTTGGGAGATCTCTTACTATTTTGGTGCTGATTCTATCTGTAAGGAAGTTGAAGGGTTTTATCCTTTATGGTTTCCCTGAGGAAAACTCTTTGTGTCTCTTGTCTCTTATGATGTGATTATGTTTTATTGCTATGCTTGTTATTCTCTCAGTGAAAAGATCCTAATATCATAATGCTAGCTTAATGTGATGAAAAACTAACCTATAGAGTATGGAAGAAAGAGGGAGTATGATGCTTCGCTTCAGAGGGAGTGACTACAAAAGATCCTAAGGTTCGACATGGTATGGCAGAATTGATAGCTTTCTATCCAGTTTGGGCTTTACCAAGAGTAAAGCAGATTCCAACCTTTACTACAAGGTTGAAGATGGCAACCCAGTAATGCTTCTACTATATGTAGATGATCTATTTGTGGTAGGTACAGATGGGTTGATTGCTAATACGAAGAGAAAGCTTGCTGCTAAGTTTGAAATGAAGGACTTGGGGATGATGCATTACTTTCTAGGTATGGAGGTGTGGCAAAGTACAGATGGAATCTTCCTTGGACAAGGGAATTATGTAGTAGAGATCCTGAAGAGGTTTGGGATGATGGACTGCAAGGCCATGGCCACACCCATGGCATCGAACCTGAAGCTATTGAGTGATTCTTCATCTAAGTCAGTTGATGCTACGATGTATCGTCAGATGATTGGGTCATTGATGTACCTGATGAACATGAGACTAGACATTTGCTTTGAGCCAGTTCTTGATAGATCCGAGAAATGTTCACTTGATTGTTGCAAAGCATATTTTGAGGTACCTGAAGGGTACAGTTGATTATGGGCTCAAGTACGATGTGAATCGAAAGATCAACCTAGAGGGATATGTTGATTCAGATTGGGTAGGCAGTGCCATCGACAGGAAGAGTACTTTAGGATGTTGCTTCAGTATGGGATCAGGTGTGATCTCTTGGTTTAGCAAGAAGCAATCCTATGTGGAACTGAGTATAGCTGAAGCAGAGTATGTCACAGCTTGTTCAGCTAGTTGTGAGGCAATATGGCTGCGAAAGCTATTGTCTGATATATTTGATCTCCAATTGGATGCTACTTGTATACATTGTGACAACCAGAGTTGTGTGAAGTTGTCAGAGAATCCAGTGTTCCATGACAAGGAGAAGCATATTGAGATCAAGTACCACTATATTAGGGATATGGTGCAGAGAGGAGCAGTGAAGCTCCAATAAATTGCGATGGAGGAACAGATAGCTGATGTATTGACGAAGCCATTGGCTAGGCTAAAGTTTGAGTACTTCAAGGAGAAGCTTGGTGTTCTCCAGATTGAGGTTTCCTCCAAGAGAAAGTGATGAGACCCATAGCCATTCTGACATGGTGAGAGGATTGGTTCTTTCCATGGTCAGATGTAAGGGCTGAGCCATTTTGTCATGGTGAGAGGATTGGTTCCTTCCATGTCAGATATGAGTGCTGGCCATTCTGTCAAGCAGGACAGATGTAAGGGAAATTGCCATTCTAGGAATGGAGGCACCTGGTTAGTTACCAGGATCACTCAATGTAGGACTGAGTAGCCATTTTGATGTGATAGAGGGATGTGTTCCCACTTGATCAGATGTAAGGACTGAACCATTCTGTCATGGCTAAAGGATTAAATTCCTTCCATGTCAGATGTGAGTGTTGGCCATTCCGACGAGTAGGTCGGATGTAAGGGAAACTACAATTCTCTTGGAGAATGGAGGCGCCTGGTCACTTACCAGGTAGCTCATTTGAGGACTGGGGGCCATTCTGATATGACTGCTGGGATGTGTTCTCATAGGATCAGATGTGAGTGCAAGCCCTTCCATCACTGTGATAGGATGTGTTCCTGTCTGGATGGATGTAAGTGCAGAGCCTTTCTGGAGTGACTGGGGGATGTGTTCCCACGTGCTAAGATGTAAGTGCTGAAATCTTCCATCACTGTGATAGGATGTGTTCCTGTTTGGATGGGAGTCTTCCATCACTATGATAGGATGTGTTCCTATCTGGATGGATGTGCCCTTCTGACGAGTAGGTCATATGTAAGTGCTGAAATCTCTCATCACTGTGATAGGATGTGTTCCTGTCTGGATGGGAGTATTCCATCACTGTGATAGGATGTGTTCCTGTCTAGATGGATGTGCCCTTCTGATGAGTAGGTCCGATGTAAGTGCTGAAATCTTCCATCAATGTGATAGGATGTGTTCTTGTCTGGATGTGAGTCTTCCATCACTGTGATAGGATGTGTTCCTGTCTAGATGGATGTGCCTTTCTGACGAGTAGGTCAGATGTAAGTGTTGGGTGAAGAACTACATGATGGGTAGGCCTACAACCAGCATAAAAAAGGGCTGGCTCTGTAGAACTTCATGTGATGAGAAGAATCATGAGATAGCACCAGGGATGATCCAGATCGAGTGATGATTGAGATCTAGTGATGATAGCCAGTGATGATCTAGATCAAGTGAGCATCCAGATCCAGTGAAGATGATCCAGCAATGATGATCTGGATCGAGTAATGATCCAGATCCAGTGATGGCGATCCAGATCCAGATCCAGTGATGATGTCCAGTGATGATCCAGATCGAGTGATGATCCAGATCCAGTGATGGTGATCCAGATCCAGTGATGATCCAGATCCAGTGATGATGTCTAGTGATGATCTAGATCGAGTGATGATCCAGATCCAGTGATGATGATCCATATCGAGTGATGATCTAGATCCAGATGAAGATGACTTGAAAATGAAGATGACTTATAAATAAATATGAATTAAAGATGAAGATGACTTTGAAGATGACGAAGACCTGACGATGACCCAAATGATATAGAGAAGAATACTTATGCTAATAAATTGTGTCAAGAGAATACCTTCCTAGTTAATAGGGAGTGTTGATGTATTTGTAACTTCGGAATGTATTCATCTATATTTCTTATGTATTGTAAACCGATGTTTATTCTAGGAAGTTTCTATAATGAGAAAGTCATGTCAAGTCATTGTGGGTAACCCTGCTATTGGTCAAGGGTTAAAGTCCCCATAGTTGTGGGGCCCTTGGGTTATTAGACTATCCTAGTCAATTCGACCCTAGGTGATTCATTGTAAGTTGGGGCAATAGCCCCCACCATTGTGTTACCCTCCTATTGGTCAGAGGAGGAAATGTCCCCATAAGTGGTGGGGTACTAGGGTTATTAGACACTCCTAGAGATGTCGGCTCTAGTAAGTAATTGTTAAGTGAGGCCGACATGTTGGAGTGTACTTCAAGTGAATGAAAGAATATAAATAGAGAGTGAGCCTCTTTATTTATCTCACTTGAAACACTCACACTCACTCATTGGGGGCGCATGAGTGAGAGGAGAAGATCTCTCAATGTGAGAGAGGGAGATTGCTGCCGTGTGGAGATCATCTTACTATTTTGGGGATTTTACTATTTTGGTGCTGATTCTATCTCTGAGGAAGTTGCAGGGTTTTCTCCTTTATGGTTTCCCCGAGGAAAACTCTTTGTGTCTCTTGTCTCTTGTGATGTGCTTATGTTTTATTGTTGTGCTTGTTATTCTCTCAATTAAAATATCCTAAGATCATAATGCTTGCTTATATGATGAAAAACTAACAAGGACATGCATGTTTAGCTCATCGAGCACAAAATTCACAATCTCGCTGACATTTCTATTTCAGAATCTATAGGGAATTGGCTTCCATGGGCCTTCCCTAGAGTTCCAGAACATCTAAACCTGCAAAATAATCTCATCATAAACGAGTTGACAGCTTCAACACCATTCCATCAGCGAGCAAAAGATAAATGGGGTTGAGTAAAGACCGACATTTACACCACTTTGCAGGGATTCTCTTCTATTCAAAGTCATCATGCATCGATTCAGCCAACGTATTTTTGGAAGCAGGTTTGGGATCTTATTGTAATACCCAAATTAAACTTTTTTTGTTTGGTTTTAATGCACAAGAAAGTTCTTACTAGATAAAACTTGCAAAAAAAGGCATAAAAAGGCCCCATAGATGTGAAATGTGTTGCAATGAACTCGAAACAATGGAACATCTATTTGTGGATGTTCCATATGCACAAGAAGTTTGGAAACTTATCCTTCATGGCCTCAACATTACAAATCCAACAAAAATTATTGTTGTAACCTTATAATCCTCAAGGGAGGTGATATATCCACTTGTGATACCAATCAAGTCTATGTGGAACTGAATTTTGTAGGCTATTCAAAAATACAACTACTGGAAACTTTGGTTGGCCATAAATGAGCAGATATTCAACAAGTCTTTGAGATCCCCTTTGATGGTGTATACCAAGGCAAGGATGGTCTTCTTGAAACGTTGTCCCAACATTCTTTCAAGAGTGAAAACACTATCCTTCCCGAAGAAAATAAATGGATGGGAACTTATATATTTAGAGATAGAAATAAGAACATTGGTCACCCCATCAAAACTCCACGATAGAGACTACGAGATACCGATGCATGGAATTAGAGAAATACAGGTATTCAAAGACTCTAAAATATTGATAAAAATTTTAAACATCGAGGATCATTTCAACAATCCAAATCTCAATTAAACTTTGCAAAGGTTGTGATACTTGTTGCTTGAATTCACCTACGCTCTATTTTTCCACATACTACGTGGATCGAACAAATAGGAATACTATAAAGAGAACATGGGATGCCTCTTGTCTCAATAAGAATACAAAAAAAATGATGAAACTCCTACATGGATCCCTATACCTTGAACTCCAGCGATGTAAAGGAAGGAAATTATATTTTGCATAAGTAGGCTCTTGAATACTTGTAACTATGGTTGATTTGGATCCAAACCAATCGATTTATAAATAAAAGTAGTATGCATTCCATGTCATAATATTAACAATATTATAACTCAAAACATACCAAAACTGACCTATTGAAGGAAACATGCATGTCACTACACACAAAACCCAATGCATTTACCCAGACTATCATTTAAGCTTAATTTATAATTTGAATGACTGTTGTAAGTAAGTCATTTTCCTTTTTTTCTTGTGAAACCAATATTACTTCCTTTATAAAAAGTATTTCCTTCAATAAGCATCAACCTTAGTATTAAATCCTCTATAAACATGATCAACATATTCTTTGGAACCTTGTTGTTACTTCCAAGACCTTGTTGAGAATAGTAAAAAGGAATACATTTGAAATTGTGCACCAAGAATCCAAATGGAAAATATCTCGACTCCTTTGTGAGTTCCTATGCCCATGTCATATGTTAGAGTAAATGAGTGTTTCTAATTTATATGAAGAAAAACTCCATCTCCACATGCGTTGGGTGTTCCTTGTCTTGTGCCATAGAAAAACCCACATGCATATATGAAATTTATTGGGATGCTTCCTGTCTCAAGAGGAATACAACAAAAATGATGAATATCCTACATGGATCCCTATACATTGAACGCCAATGATGCAAGGAAAGGAAATTATATTTTGAATAAGTGGTCCCTTGAATACTTGTAACTATGGTTGCTTTAGATCCGACCCAATTGATTTCTAAATAAAAGTAGTATGCATTCCATGTCATAATATTAACAATATTATAACTCAAAATACACAAAAACTAACCCACTGAAGGAAACATGCATGTCACTGTTAACCCAAAAATTCCCCCACATAGCTCTCTATGGCCTACACCACCCAAGGAAACCATCTCACAACACTCATTTCACTCCATAAGACGTTCCATTTGACCCCCACACCTCCAAAAGAGCCGAAGGATGAATAAAAGGGAAAAAAACCCCAAAAAGGAGCCAAAAATAGCCCCCTTGGAGCTAAATCCCTCAAAAAGGGGCTAAAACCCTAAAAGGGGCTAAAGTTAGGGTGGAAGGGGCTAAATCCCTGACCAAAGGCTTAAAACCCTAAAATCCCTTGGAAAAACTATAATAGGAGGGTGGGGGGGCACTCTCAAGACACTCCTCACTTGCCTATTGTTATGCTTCCCGTGGATGCTTTGCGACCTTTTGCTCTCAAACCACCCACTCTCCCTCTCCTCCATTTCCATCTCATCAAGCCATTGCTTCCTAACCAAGAGAGAGGTGCTCCCATGAGCTAGGGCATGGTGGCCCATTTCCACCTAAGTGACGTATAATCTCTTTTCATGCTTGTTTATTTGTTTTTCTTTCTAACCCTCATCTCTTTTTGCAGGTTTTTCATTGACATTGTTTGCAGGTTTGTCATTGTAGTAGCTTAGGTTGTTTGCAGGTTTCAAGGAGGCGGAACCCTAACCCGTTTTTTGCAGAAGGGTTCATAAGGGCTTCATATCTCCATTTATTTTCTGCTATTAGCTCTTAGATCTAGTTTACAATAGCTTCCATTTGCTTAATCTAGTTTAGATTAGCTTAGTTTAATTCACTGCTCTGTTTATTTACATTTGCATTCCATTTCTTACTGTTTTCTGAGGGTTGGAACCTACCCTTGTGCCCTATAGGCACAACGGAACCATT
The DNA here is from genome assembly GCA_001517045.1 of Pseudotsuga menziesii. NCBI lineage: Eukaryota > Viridiplantae > Streptophyta > Pinopsida > Pinales > Pinaceae > Pseudotsuga > Pseudotsuga menziesii. Next base: position 271,791 of record LPNX010889236.1, on the reverse strand, counting down.
CCTGCCCCTGTAGCAAGGATAAATTCTCACTACAGCTTTGGCGACTCCACTAGGTCGATCCCACAAAATTCCTAGGCCAAAAATTTCAAGTTTTCATGTTTTTTCCATTTTACCCTAGTTTTCAGAAATATTAGGTTAGATCTATTTAAATATGCTTTATTTCATGTTAGAGTCAGTGTGGAAGCCTCTACTAAGCCGAGCTGAGTCAGACTGGCCCCAGTACTAGTTACTGTCGGCCAGATCTGACCTTGCATCACCAAAAAACCCCTTTTCGGAGCGAGTCGCTCTTATCGAGGGAAGAGGTGAGACTGGGGCGCTCTTAATTGGTGAAAAGGTGCACCCATGGCGCACATAATCCTTATATAGGCATTAATTCAGCCCAGAATCTCAAGTTGCAGCTGTTTTCACATTCTGTGCGACCCCCTCACTCATTTCTAGAAAAATATCGCGGCCCCCTCGCTGGATTTGGTCAGAAATGTGCGGCCTATCACACAGAAATTGTATTTAAGTTTAATTAATAGTAATTTTCAGTTTTGGAGGACTATTAGTGCGGCCCAGCCACCTCTATCCACCATTGCAAGTCTCTTTCAATTCCACTTTCTATTTTCTGTAAATCAATCCATGAGCAATGTGTATATGCTAAATCAATAAGTAAGGCTTAATAAAATCAACTAGTCTAACTAAAAGTAACATAAAAATAACCATCTTACTACCGCCTTCCTCCTCTACCTAGTCATCATCCTTCGGTGTATTCTGGGATACGACGAAGGGTAAGCTCGTATATATCTAGGCGCTTCATGGTATTTTTCCTAAACCACTAAAACCAGGTGACCTGAAAGGTAGAGGGGGTAGAGAAGGAGGGCTTCTGACGACACTAAGAATCCTCCTTGTTGACCAACCTAGCACTTGGGAGGTGACCTGAGGATCTACGGATGGGCTTAGTCCCATTGTGTTGAGATCCCAACACCTTCTCTTGGTTGAAGAAGAATATCACTGAGAGGTAGACATTTAGTTAGGCCAACAATTCAGGGTTAATCTACATACTTGCTTACAAATTTTTGTTTATGTTTGCATACAAAACCAAGATATGAGCTCTACCATGAATTCATAAACCATATTGCAAACCAAATACCAAAACAAACAAGCAAACCAACACACCATACCAAATAATTAACCCAACTCGGTTCATGACGATGAGTAAGCCTTAAAATTTACCAAATTTACACTAAGTTCAATCAGTTCTACAGTCTTTGAGGATATAAGTCCCTGACTGCTTCAACTATGGGAAGTACTTGGGCTTTTCCCAGAAACTCATTGTGACGAGTACCATAGGAACCCCAAAGTAGCTGGTCGCTGAGAGGAATTGGCAAACGAAACGTGCAACAACCCCTTCCGATTGAGTAGAAGCACCCATGAAGAACAAGCCAAGCGATGTCTTCTGGTAGTCTTGGTGGCCGAGAGACCACCTTCATCCAATAGGAATCCATTGAAACTAGGGTCCAAATCTCATACCCACCATTTTCATACACAAAAGCGAACACAATTGATCCTCCATGATCTTCCTCACGTCTAAGAGGTGAACCAACACTATTTGGAACACTTGATCAGCACTGTCGAAGTTTCTCTCAGCGATCTCCCACATCGTCAAAGGGCCACACAACCTCTTATTCTAATTCAGACCCGTATCAATTTGAACCAGACTTCCACACCACACCATCAAGCCCCATCGCTAGTGCAAACCCAGATCCATTTTCCAGCCTAACCTTAGCAAGTGGACCCATGTCCACATCACAACCAGTCACCCACAACTTGGCAAGTGGCCCAAGCACAGTCATGCAGACTGCCATTAGCCAATTTCCACCACCAATAGTGACCAGCCAAGCTGGCCAGGGGGTAACACATGGGGGCAGTGGCCCCTCCACACACATAGTCCCCTCAGTAACATAGGGGGGCAGTGCACTGTCCACCTACATTGCCCCTACCCTCACACATGGGGGAAATGGTCCTGCCACCCATACCACCCCCCACATAGCACTTGGGGGCATTGGTCCATCCATAATGGTGCCACCACAAGCACCCCCAGCCATGCAGATGCATTATGCACCTGCAAACCCTACCCGCATTGCGGCCCCATCCCACATCAACTTGGGGTCAAATCTGGCATTCATGGCTCATTGAACTTGCCTAACTTGGATATATTAACGAATGACCCCATCCGCCACCAAGATTTCTAGCCACCCATGCCAACTAAGCTGCCATCAGACATCCAAGAGTTTGAAGGCAAAGCTAGGGAATGTCCCCAAAATCATATAATGACATTCGATCTATGGTGCTCATCCAATGACATCGTAAATGACTCCATCAGGTTGAGGTTGTTCCAACGCACCCTTACAGGTGCTGCGGCCAAATGGTACATTAAGTTGCCACAAGCCAATTATTTCAACTCCCTAGCCTTCATGTTCCTACAGTATTTCCAAATCCCTGTTAGATATGACGAGGGCGTGGAGATCCTGTTATCTTGTCGCCAAAACACCACCACTCAGATCACTGATCATATCCATGAGTGGTGGCGCCACCGTAGCTTGTGTAATATCCAACTTGATGACAGGATATTCTTGGATTGGTTCCTCAAGACTTTTCTCCCACCCATCACAAAGGACGTCGCATCTGAATGTCCCCAATCTGAAGAAGAGACCATACTAAAGGCCCAACAATTTGACCTCATCTATGCCTAGTCAGGATACTTGTATATTGTCATTCCAGATGCTCCCCATCCGAGTACCTCCTACCGCGATGCATCGGGGGAATCCCACGTAGGGGACAACATCATAGGGTCATTCTCCCAACAACCATAGCCTTGACCGACAACACTCATCATTACACCACAACCAAGCAACACTGCTAATGTTGCTTATCAAAACCAAGCTCTGGACTATGCTAGAATGATATCCCAGTCTGGAGCAACAACCTCTTATGCACAACTGGCATCACCGTAGCAAGCTCAAGCCATGGCTTGGCCAACACAATAGTATGGCTTGGCCATGACATTTGTGGCACCACCACCCCCACAAAAAACTATGCACCACCAGTGCAACAAGTTCAAGCCCCTGTCCCCACTTCATTTGGACAAGTGTTCACACAACAAAACCATCCCAACTAGCCTGCCCCCAATAATTAACAAGGGAAAGCTAGAAACAACTGACCCCACAACCAAGGAAATAACCAATTGCAGGGAGGCGGTCAGCAACTGAACCCTCCTAATAATGTTGTGGTTAACCGGCCAGCCCAAAAACCCCCAAGACAAAATGCACCAAGATGCAACTCATCGTTGTGCACAAACCAACCTTGTACACTCTGTGATGTCTATGGACATTACACATTTGAGTGTCCCCTCATGGCTTGCGCTAAGCAGGCCATTCAAAATGAGGCCCAACAAACCACCAATGCTCCCAATCAATCCCAACCCAACCAGGAACCACAAGGACCTCCTCCCATGGTGCTTCAAAACCCACTACCAGTCCAAGGATTGGTGGCAATTGCTACCCCTCCCTAGGCCAATCCCAACGCTCTGAGGGTACTACCTATGGCCGATACAGGTGTTCACCACCTGATGACCATGACCACTGAAGAGGTCAACTTACAGACTAGACGAAATCAATACGGTACCACCATCAAACCTGCTGACTCATCAGTAGCATCCACATCTAAGACAACCAACCTACCTCTCTAGTTACCCCCATTCCCATGCCCCCCCATATGCAGAATTGCCAATAATGCCACAGCTAGAAATGCAATCAGCTATAGCGTTGTGGATGATTTGGCCCAAACGCCAACCACCATGTCTGCTCTTGAGGTACTTAAAATGTTCCCAAAGCAGTGGAAATCCATACTAGCTGCTCTAGGGGATGTAGACCGATCTGACTCCAAGCTGATCACCTTTGATACAGAGAACAAAGAGCCACACATGCCCTCCACTATTGCCTTCCAATTCCTCGTGTCCATCTGGAACTTGGTTGTGGACCGATGCATAGTGGATGAGGTGGCATCCATGTGCATCATGTCTACCTTGGTTTGGCAGAAGCTTGGATCACCAATTCTGCAACCGTCCTCCACGACTCTGCAGGCTTATGATGGACATCCCACTAAATCCCAAGGAATCCTCCCCGATGTCCCCATCAAGTTAGCCGGGAAGACAGTCCTGATCGACATTGAAGTCATCAATGATCAATTGGACTACAACCTCCTCCTTAGGAGGAGTTACATGTATGCCATGTGAGCCCTCGCGTCATCTTCCTTTTGCCTCATGATGTCCCCCCACGAAGGGAAGATTGTGACGGTTTACCAGCTCACATACCATGATCGGCAAAGGTTAACAATGCCTGCCAACATTATCCCTACCATCACCACCATTGAGCGGCAAGGAGCGACTGCACACGCTAATGTCATCCCTGTAACAAACACTGTGGTTGAAAACACACCAGCCTCCCCACCGTTGAATGTGGGCCTTGGGTTTTTCACTGATCCCACCATGATGGCTCCTTTCCCATTGGTGTCACCAACACTAACACAAAAGAAAAATATGGACTTGTGCATGGTCTCATCAGGCACCACTACACCCAAACAACAACCGCAGCCATAGCCCCAACCATAGCCACAGCCGTATCCCCAACCGCAACCACAACATCATCCGGAGCCGCAACACCAACAGCAGCCGCAACATCACCCGCAACAGTAGCATTACATCCAGCTGCAACCACAACCTCATCCCCACATGCAAACTCATCCCCACATACAACCTCATCTCCAGTCCACATAATTCCCTTCCTCTTTCCCCCCCTGGGGTCATGAGCAAGCGGGTCATGGCCACCTTAAGCCTACCTAAATTTACACTGGGGATCTCGGTGTGGTATCTTGATCCACCAGCTCAACCAGCAATACCCCCAGTTGTGTTAACTCTAGTGCAACCTATTGTGGTTGAGTCTCACACCCCACCTGGTCTGCATAATCCAACTGCCACACCTGCACTTGCATCATAATTGACTCCATCAGGTTGAGGTTGTTCAAATGCACCCTTACAGATGCTGCGGCCAAATGGTACATTGAGCCGCCACAAGCCAAGTACCTCGACTTCAACTCCCTAGCCTTCATGTTCCTACAGTGTTTCCAACTCCTTGTTAGATATGACGAGGGGGTGGAGATCCTGTTATCTTGTCGCCAAAACACCACCACTCAGATCACTGATCATATCCATGAGTGGTGGCGCCACCATAGCTTGTGTAATATCCAACTTGATGGCAGGATCTTCTTGGATTGGTTCCTCAAAATTTTTTCTCCTGCCCATCACAAAGGACGTCGCATCTGAATGTCCCTAATCTGAAGAAGAGACCATACTAAAGGCCCAACAATTTGACCTCATCTATGCCCAGTCAGGATACTTGTATATTGTCATTCCAGATGCTCCCCATCCGAGTACCTCCTACCGTGATGCATCGGGGGAATCCCATGTAGGGGACGGAATCATAGGGTCATTCTCCCAACAACCATAGCCTCGACCGACACCACTCATCATTACACCACAACCAAGCAACACTGCTAATGTTGCTTATCAAAACGAAGCTCCGAACTATTCTAGAATGATATCCCAGTCTGGAGCAACAACCTCTTATGCACAACTGGCACCATCGTAGCAAGCTCAAGCCATGGCTTGGCCAACACAATAGTATGTGGGGAAAATGCCCACATTTGTGGCACCACCACCCCCACAAAAAACTATGCACCACCAGTGCAACAAGTTCAAGCCCCTGCCCCCACTTCATTTGGACAAGTGTTCACACAACAAAACCATCCCAACCAGCCCACCCCCAACAATTAACAAGGGAAAGATAGAAAGAACTGACCCCACAACCGAGGCAATAACCAACTGCAGGGAGGCGGTCAGCAACTGAACCCTCCCAATAATGTTGTGGTTGACCGACCAGCCCAAAACCCCCCAAGACAAAATCCACCAAGACGCAACTCATCGTTGTGCACAAACCAACCTTGTACACTCTATGATGTCTATGGACATTACACATTTGAGTGTCCCCTCATGGCTCGCGCTAAGCAGGCCATTCAAAATGAGGCCCAACAAACCACCAATGCTCCCAATCAAGCCCAACCCAACCAGGAACCACAAGGACCTCCTCCCATGGTGCTTCAAAACCCACTACCAGTCCAAGGATTGGTGGCAATTTCTACCCCTCCCTAGGCCAATCCCAATGCTCTGAGGGTACTACCTATGGCCGATATAGGTGTTCACCACCTGATGACCATGACCACTGAAGAGGTCAACTTACAGACTAGACGAAATCAGTACGGTACCACCATCAAACCTGCTGACTCATTAGTAGCATCCACGTTTAAGACAACCAACCTCCCTCTCTAGTTACCCCCGTTCCCGTGCCCCCCCATATGCAGAATTTCCAATAATACCACAGCTAGAAATGCAATCAGCTATAGCGTTGCGGGTGATTTGGCCCAAACGCCAACCACCATGTCTGCTGTTGAGGTACTTAAAATGTTCCCAATGCAGTGGAAATCCCTACTAGCTGCTCTAGGGGCAGTAGACCGATCTGAATCCAAGCTGATCACCTTTGATATAGAGAACAAAGAGCCACACATGCCCTCCACTATTGCCTTCCAAATCCTGGTGTCCATCTGGAACTTGGTTGTGGACCAATGGATATTGGATGAGGTGGCATCCATGTGCATCATGTCTACCTTGGTTTGGCAGAAGCTCAAATCACCAATTCTGCAACCGTCCTCCACGACTCTGCAGGATTATGATGGACATCCCACTAAATACCAAGGAATCCTCCCCCATGTCCCCATCAAGCTAGCCGGGAAGACAGTCCTGATTGACATCGAAGTCATCAACGATCAATTGGACTACAACCTCCTCCTTAGGAGGAGTTACATGTATGCCATGTGATCCCTCGTGTCATCTGCCTTTTGCCTCATGATGTTCTCCCACGAAGGGAAGATTGTGATGGTTGACCATCTCACATACCACGATCGGCAAGGGTTAACAATGCCTGCCAACATTATCCCTACCATCAACACCATTGAGTAGAAAGGAGAGACTGCACACGCTAATGTCATCCCTGTAACAAACACTGTGGTTGAAAACACACCAGCCTCCTCACCGTTGAATGTGGGCCTTGGGTTGTTCACTGATCCCACCATGATGGCTCCTTTCCCATTGGTGTCACCACCACTGACACAAAAGAAAACTATGGACTTGTGCATGGTCTCATCAAGCACCACTGCACCCAAACAACAACCGCAGCCATAGCCCCAACCAAAACCACAGCCGTATCCCCAACCACAACCACAACATCATCCAAAGCTGCAAGACCAATAGCAGCCACAACATCACCCGCAACAGCAGCATTACATGCAGCTGCAACTACAACCTCATCCCCACATGCAACCTCATCCCCACATACAACCTCATCTCCAGTCCACATAATTCCCTTCCTCTTCCCCCCCCCCCTGGGGTCATGAGCAAGCGGGTCATGGCCACCTTAAGCCTACCTAAATTTACGCTGGGGATCCCGGTGTGGTATCTTGATCCACCAGCTCAACCAGCAATACCCCCAGTTGTGTTAACTCTAGTGCAACCTATTGTGGTTGAGTCTCACACCCCACCTGGTCCCCATAATCCAACTACCACACCTGCACCTGCATCGCCCCAACCCAAAAGGGCTAGGGGTGAGAACACCAAAGCCACCGCAGAACCATGACAAGTTCCACCTTGTTCCATCTGCGAACAACAGGGCCATCCAACTCAGGATTTCCTTGAAATGCTAGTGATCCATGCGAATCTGGATGCCATGGATACGAACGAAAACATACCCATGGTTGAACTCCCAACTGTGCCAGTAGTAAAGAACAAGGCATTGAGGACAAACCACGCTTGCACCCTTTGCGGCTTGTATGGACATTACTCCCACGATTTCCAAGACTTGCCTGAATTTCGAATGGATCTCACTGACCTTCGTCACCATTCCATTGAGTCTGAGATCACCTTGATTGAAGAAGTTCACCCACCACCTCCTTCGTCTGACACTATGTCCATTTACATGATGTCTAGTTCCCCCGACCAGCTCATCCCCATCTCCAACGATGGTCCATCAGACCTATCACATCATTTCTTCAACAAATATGAGGAGATACTTGAACCTCTGATCGCCCTGGAATAACCATGGGATGACATGCACCATCGCTCGTTCTTCCTCCCGGACGAGCGTGTGTCGTAGTCTAACTAGTTTTCTGTGGAGACCAAAGATTTCATCCATGGGAAGGTTGACTGGTTCAAGAACCCAATCCTAGTACCCAATTCCTTTGAAGAAGGGAACATGACAGACATTTTTCCAACCATTAAGATCAACATCTCAACCAACTCTGAGATCGTTGAATAAATCTTGCTGGGGGCATATTGCTCCCCGAAAGACATCGATGCCTACACCACTCTCTTCCAATAATTTCGCGACATCTTTTCCTGGTCATACACTGAAATTCCCGGCTTAGATCCATCCATTGTGGAACACTAGATCGACACATGGCCTGATGTGGCACCCATCCGCCAGAAGTGACGGCCCATCCATACATCCAAAGTGGCTGTGGTGAAAGTTGAGATAGAGAATCTATGCACAGCTGGCTTCATTTATCCCATTGCATAGACAACTTGGGTTTCTAATATTGTTCCCATGAATAAAAAAAAGGTACCATTCACATTTTCATAGACTTATATGATCTTAATGAAGCATGTCCCAAAGACAACTTCCCCACCCTGTTCATCGACGAGATCATCGATGCATGCGCTGGACATGAGGCCTTCTCCTTCATGAATGGTTTTTCTGGATACAACCAAATCCAAATCCAGAAAGAAGAGCATCAAAAGATGGCATTCACAACCCCATGGGGCACATTCACCTACCGAGTCATTCCCTTTGGCCTAAAAAATGCAGGAGCCACCTTCCAGCATGCCATGACAGACTGCTTCCATGATGTTGTTCACATCATGTTGGTTTGTTTCGACAACCTCATCGCATGGTCGCAAAACCACACACAACACATAGACGACTTGTGACAAGTCCTCATGCGATGTCTCCAGTGCAGAATCTGCATGAACCCATCCAAGTGTGTTTTCTGTGTCCCTAGGGGCCATCTCCAAGGATTCATCATGTCACACAAAGGAATGACCACTGGTCATG